>JAOPSE010000851.1:0-267626 GCA_029449295.1 Zea luxurians | reverse complement strand
GTCTCCGCTGGCTCAAAGTTGCCGGCGTGACGCTTCACGTCTGGCACCTCCTTAGAGAGGCTCTCCAGGTCGGCAATGAGGGCCTCGGATTCGGCGAGGGCCTCGGCGTACTCCACGCACTCCACGTCGCATTCGAACGCGTGTTTGTACGTAGGGCCGACGGTGATGACCTCGTTGGGGCCCGGCATCTTGAGCTTCAGGTAGGTGTAGTTGGGGACGGCCATGAACTTCGCGTAGCATGGCCTCCCCAGTACCGCGTGGTAGGTTCCTCGGAACCCGACCACCTCGAACGTCAGGGTCTCCCTTCGGAAGTTGGAGGGTGTTCCGAAGCAGACGGGAAGGTCGAGCTGTCCAAGGGGTTGGACGCGCTTCCCGGGGATGATCCCATGGAAGGGCGCAGCGCCTGCCCGGACAGAGGACAAATCAACACGCAGGAGCCCGAGGGTCTCGGCGTAGATGATGTTGAGGCTGCTGCCTCCGTCCATGAGGACCTTGGTGAGCCTGACGTCGCCGATGACGGGGTCGACGACGAGCGGGTATTTCCCCGGGCTCGGCACATGGTCGGGGTGATCGTCTCGGTCGAAGGTGATGGCTTGTCGGACCAGTCTAGATAGACTGGCGCCGCCACCTTGACCGAGTAGACCTCCCAGCGCTCTTGCTTGCGGTGCCGAGCCGAGGCGTTCGCCGCTTGCCCACCATAGATCATGAAGCAGTCGCGGACCTCGGGGAACTCTCCTGCCTGGTGGTCTTCCTTCTTGTCGTCGTCGCGGGCCTTGCCACCCTCCGCGGGTGGCCCGGCCCTATGGAAGTGGCGCCGAAGCATGACGCACTCCTCAAGGGTGTGCTTGACGGGTCCCTGGTGATAGGGGCACGGCTCCTTGAGCATCTTGTCGAAAAGGTTGGCACCTCCGGGGGGCTTCCGAGGGTTCTTGTACTCGGCGGCGGCGACAAGGTCCGCGTCGGCGGCGTCGCGTTTCGCTTGCGACTTCTTCTTGCCCTTCTTCTTGGCGCTGTGCTGAGTTGACGCCTCGGGAGTACCTTCCGATGGGCGGCCCTGGGGCTGCTTGTCCTTTCAGAAGATAGCCTCGACTGCCTCCTGGCCGGAGGCGAACTTGGTGGCGATGTCCATCAGCTCGCTCGCCCTGGTGGGGGTCTTGCGGCCTAGCTTGCTCACCAGGTCCCGGCAGGTGGTGCCAGCGAGGAACGCGCCGATGACATCCGAGTCGGTGATGTTGGGCAGCTCGGTGCGCTGCTTCGAGAATCGCCGGATGTAGTCTCGGAGAGACTCTCCCGGCTGCTGTCGGCAGCTTTGGAGGTCCCAGGAATTCCCGGGGCGCACATACGTGCCCTGGAAATTGTCGGCGAAAGCTTGAACTAGGTCGTCCCAGTTGGAGATCTGCCCCGGAGGCAGGTGCTCCAACCAGGCGCGAGCGGAGTCGGAGAGGAACAGGGGGGAGGTTGCGGATGATGAGATTGTCATCGTCCGTTCCACCTAGTTGGCAGGCCAGACGGTAGTCCGCGAGCCACAGTTCCGGTCTCGTCTCCCCCGAGTACTTTGTGATAGTAGCCGGGGGTCGGAACCGGGTCGGGAACGGCGCCCGTCGGATGGCTCGGCTGAAGGCTTGCGGACCGGGTGGTTCGGGCAAGGGACTCCGATCCTCCCCGCTGTCGTAGCGTCCCCCACGCCTGGGGTGGTAGCCTCGGCGCACCCTCTCGTCGAGGTGGGCCCGTCGGTCGCGGTGATGGTGCTCGTTGCCGAGGCGACACGGGGCCGCAGGCGCGGTGTTGCGCGTGCGCCCGGTGTAGACCGAGGCTTCCCGCATGAATCGAGAAGTCGCAGCATGAGGTTCCGAGGGGTACCCCTGCCTTCGGAAAGCAGAGCTCTCGGCCCGTCGGACCGCGGCGCCTTCCAGGAGATTCTTGAGCTCTCCCTGGATTCGCCCCCCTCGGTGGTTGATGGCTCTGGCATCGCGCGAAGAAGCATTGCTGCTGCCGCCAGGTTCTAGCCGACCCCACTGGATGCGGGTGGCGGCCTGAGCCCGACGTCGTCGGCGATGCGGTGCTGGAAGCCCTGGGGTAGATGACGTATTTCTCCGACCGGAGGTTGGCCCGCCCATGCCTGCCCGACGTCCCGACGGATCGGCTCAAGCGCTCCTGCTCCCTCGTCGAGCCTGGCCTGCACCCCGCGGATTTGCTCGAGCTGTGGGTCATGACCCCCCGCCTGAACGGGGACCACAGCTAGCTCCCGTGGATGTCAACGCGAGGCACCGGCTTGGGGAGGTCACCGTCCTCTGGCATGCCGAGATGGTTGCCTTCGGGGGACCCCCTAGATCGACGTGGAAGCATTCGCGACTTGGGCCGCGGTCCTCGTCGCCGAGGCTACGGCTACCGTCGGAACAGTCGGAAAGGCAGTAGTCGCATGTGGTCATGAAGTCCCGCATGACACTGGGGTTGCCAAGTCCAGAGAAATCCCAACAGATGCTGGGTTCGTCGTCTTCCTCGGACCCGGAGGGCTCGTAGGTCGAGACGTCCGTCAGCCGGTCCCAAGGTGACCGCACACGAAACCCCAAAGGGTCTGGATTTGCCTCTACGAGAGCGCCCGCCAAAGCGAAGTCGCTAGACGGGTTGAGGCTGAAACCGAAAGACGCGGGATGGGAATCGATCGGTACCTTTTGGTCGACGGGCGGCGATAAGGTCGCATCGGGGACTGACTGCGCCGTCGTCTCAGGTACGAGGGTGACGTCCAGCAAGCTTTTCGCGAGCGTGCTGGCATCGTTCGCTTGCTCGGGATTGGCGTGTCGTGGGGAGACGGCGCTCGCCTTCGTCTCAAACGCGAGGTCGACGCCCGGTGCGCCCCCTGTTGGGGTGCCGGGGCCGTCGACTCGCTCGACAGCCGACGAGGCGCTGTCTCCTGCTTGGCCTTGGTTGCCCCGCCTCCTCCTCCGTCGGCGGGGGAGAGGACGGGGTGAGCTCGAAGGTTGCTCTTCCACCATGCGGGGAAGACGTCGCCGGCTCCGCCGCCGGCAGGCGGGTTGTCGGCTGCCACTGTTTGTCGCACGGCGGTGGAAGGAGTATCATGTCGTAGCTGCCATCGAGGGATATGAACTCAAGACTCCCAAAACGGAGCACCGTCCCGGGTTGGGAGAGGTTGCTGGAGACTGCCCATCTGGAGCCTTGGACGGGAAGCTTTTCATTAAACACGCAGCAGGCCCCTACCTGGCGCGCCAACTGTCGGCGTTCCGAGACCGGGGGGTCCCTGGGCAGACGATCGTGAATGTCGCCGCGTGCCCCAGCCCAGATGGGTCGAGCACGAGGGCGAGCGCGAAGGGGGGAGAGCGAGGCGGCCGGAGACCGGCTGTGAGAGAGGTGGGAATCCCCGCGGCCTTCGTGTTCGTCACGCGCCCAAGGGTCGGGTGCGCTTGCAGTAGGGGGGTTACAAGCGTCCACGCGGGAGGAGGGAGCGAGCGGCTCCAAGCGAGCGCCTGTTCTCGTCCCTCGTCCCCGCGCGGCCAACCCTCTCTAAGAGGGCCCTGGTCCTCCCTTTTATAGGCGTAAGGAGAGGATCCAGGTGTACAATGGGGGTGTAGCAGGGTGCTACGTGTCTAGCGGAGGTGAGCTAGCGCCCTAGGTACATGCCGTTGTGGCAGCCGGAGAGATCTTGGCACCCAGCTGGTGTGATGTCGTGGCCATCGAAGGAGCGATGGAGCTTGGCGGAGGGACAGCTGTCGGAGCGGTTTGAGTCCTTGCTGACGTCCCTCTTGCTTCCGTAAGGGGGCTGAGAGCCGCCGTCGTCACAGAGCATGCGGGGCGCCATCATTGCCTATCTGGCGGAGCGAGCCAGATGGGACGCCGGTCTTGTTCCCTGCGGCCCGAGTCAGCTCGGGGTAGGGTGATGATGGCGCCTTCTGTTGACGTGGCTGGTCTGCGCCCTAGGTTGGGCGATGTGGAAGCTCCCCCGAAGCCGAGGTCGAGTCCGAGCCCCCGGGTCGGGCGAGACGGAAATCCTCTAGGGTCGGCTGCCCTTGTCCGAGGCTAGGCTCGGGCGAGGCGTGATCGTGTCCCTCGGATGGACTGATCTCTGACTTAATCGCACCCATCAGGCCTTTGCAGCTTTGTGCTGATGGGGGTTACCAGCTGAGAATTAGGAGCCTTGAGGGTACCCCTAATTATGGTCCCCGACAATCACTACTACAAAACATGTTATATGAGACGGTTAATTTTTAGTTCTTAAGACGCTTATGAAGTGTCCAAATTTGATGGAGTCGTAAAAGATGTCCCACATTTAAAAGATATTATATAAGACAATTTTTAATTTATAACCGTCTGAAAAAGGTATTTATTTAAGTCATTTTTGTCCGATAAACCGTCTTGAATTAAGTTTTTATTTAAGACACTGCTTCTAAAGAACCGTAGAGAATACAAACATTATAAGTCATAAAGTATTTATCAAACTGTCTCGAATATCCTACAATAATAGACGATTACAATAGGAAAACCATCTTATTTAGGTGATTAATAATGGACATTTTAAAAACGTCTTATTTAGGAGACTGATATTAGACATTTTGGTGATCGTCTTATTAAGATTTTAAACGAAATGACTTACACAACAGTACATTCTTTAATTTATAATCATTTTTTCAGATATCACATTATAATAATTTAAAAGAGAAATATACATACACATATATTAAACAACATTATAATTAATATAATATAAATAAGTACCATTCAATATATCATAAATAAGCATTGTCAAACAAACACATACATAAGTGTACTCTAAATCTAAACTAAAATACAACTATTTGCACTAATGTTAAGTCTAACTTTATATGAATTCAAGTATCCACATTTTGCGGCCACCAAATTTGAATTCCATTCTATGTTTTTCTGTACAACAAATAGGAGAAAACTAGACATAGCAAAAAGCTCCAAGCAGCACGTGGATGGTCTCGAAGCTACCCTTGTGCTTCTCCTTGTTCTTGATCACTCCTACACGCCCGGTGTTCCTCCCGCCGGTCATCATGACCACGTTGCCGACGTCAAACTTGATGAAGTCCATGATCTTGTTGGTCTCCAGATCGATCTTGATGGTGCCATTTCTGTAAACTTTTAGCTATACAGAAGGGAGATTGTGTTTGGAGTAAAGAACGACCAACCTCACCACATATGGACTCAAAGAATAACTTTAGATCTGCTTGAGTGACCTGCGTGTATTAAAACAGAACCATGACAGAATGAATACCTAGTGGTAGTAGCATGAGTGCATGTACCAAACCTTCTTGTCAATGTTTGTGCAGTAGATAGTCCTTGCACACATTTCACGTTCATCGTCAGACTACAGAGCACAGAAAATCGACCAACTTTATTAGAGACCATATCAGATAGAGCCATGAACTTAAGACAAGCATGTTGGTTCTGGAAGGTTTGCATACCCTGGGTAGGAATGTTTTGTTGACTGGTGCAATGGCAGTTTTTGACGGCAGAACATTGACAGGATAATATCCAAGCACAGTTCCTGACAGATTCAGAGCAGCCCTTGCACCCTCTGGGACATCGATGTTTTTTCACCCCATAAACAGTAGATCCATTACACAGAGTAAGCAAACTGAAACATGGTTGGATATGGATATATTACTCTCATCAGTCAACTCTATGAAAGCAAACCTAAGGACTGAATTTGGGTCCCCACACATGCGACAGTCCACAACCTTCAGAGAGCATATCCAAGATTATGCACAGTTGGATCAAAATCAAATGGGGAACTAAATACATGTAAGAGGGTTTACAACTGTCCCATAAATTTGTACCTGTCCGCAATTTATAAATAGTGCTGTGAGGTTTTCTTCAGTAACCTGAACAATAGAAGAGAAATTAGCACCAGAACTACATATGATTGTTAGTTAGCGACTCAAACATTTCACTACAATATTGAATAAATAGCACACTACAGAAGCTACCATATAGAATAACAGTTAGATAAAAATTGTCCTAATACATTACCCCCAACGTTTTCAACTCCGATTGGCAAAAAGGTAACACTATCATGTATGACAGAAAAGAAAGGGCACAACCATACAACTAAAATGCACACATATACACAATTAATAACATCGAACCTATAAAACCTAGACTAACACGCGACAGGAGCGCCAAATCTGAACCCATTGGCCACCTTGAAAGGAATATAAATCGGCAAAGAGGGAGTAGTAGATGTGCAAAAACAGTGGCCTCCAGAGGTGCAGCAGAAAAAATAAATGAGCAAGGTATGGACTGTATAGATATAGGGAGGAGATGCTAGCATAGCTTCTTCATATTCGAAAAAACACAATAAAATCAGGAACATAGTGGTTAGCTACCTAACAAATGAACATGTAATAAGGATCTTGTTATCAACAAAAGTACTGCATACAGACAAATGAACTTGTAACAACATAGAACCGTGTATGTATACATCATTAAAGTAGCAAAAATTCAGTTACACAATCAGAGCATATTTAGTTTATTAACGTATAAAAAAATGATTCCACTCAGAGCTTGTACGCCAATATATTATGATTGGTTGCCTGAACCACATGTGAATAAACCAGTTTGTTTCTATTAATTGGCTTGAGAGCAGTAATGCAAATACGGCTCTAATCCATCACCCGAGCAGTAATGCAATCAATAATTAGAACTGAATAAAAAACCAGAAATGCAACCAATTAAAATAAAGATTGCAAGGAGCACAACAGAATACATGTTCTGAATATGTTGGTGCTAGATTTCCAAGTGTTGCTTCAAGTAGAGGAGCGCCTTCTTGGCCGCCTTCTTCTCCAGTGCTTTCTTGTCCCTGCCAACAACAACCGGATGGGGACAGGGTCAGCGCCAAGCAACGGAGATGATATGGACATGTCACAGAACCATCAAAGAATAAGCGCATCTCTTGCGGCCGCCGCCGCCCGTCCTAGGAGCCCTTGGCGTTGGGCTTCCGCGTCGCTGCACGCTCACGATCGCAGCCATGCTGCTTGCTCGTGTGCGCGCAAGTGATGGATTGGAGCCATCGTGGAACGAAAACAGCATATAAAAATGCTAAGCATCTAGGCGTGGTAGATTTGCTGAGAGAGCGGAGCAGCATGGTTGTTGAGGGATTGGATTGATAGAACAGGGGGTATCTCAGTGCAAAGGGCCTCGTAGGGAAGATTAGGCAATCAACATGAAAGTTTCAGACATATGCTTGTCATGTTTCTCAGTAAGCATAGGCCCATTAGTATGAACAGAACAGGCAGTACACAGTTTCGAATGTGTAACGACAATTTGGAAGTTACAACAAAACATGTTTTTAAGGGGAAAGCATATAAGAGACATCAACAGAGAACACCTCAACAACCAGGAACACCAAAGGGAATAATCATGTCCCAACATTTCATAATAACCTGTACTACATGAAAAAAACAATTCCCTTTCGGTATGTAGCTGAAATCACTGTCAGTTATTGAAGTAGGAGCAACAAACCAGCAAACCAACCAGTAGGGATACTTGGTGCATTTTACCTGTTCGTGTTATGAACTGGGATAATAATCATGCATCATAGCCACTTGATAACAGGAATAGGCACCATGGCCAGAAAAAACCCATCAAAATCACAATCAATACAAAGTACACAATGCAAATATACAATTCCATGTAATTGGCATCAAAGCCCAGTCTCTCCTGGCATCCTGATTTGTTCTAATTTCTAGACAAACAACACAAAATGCTGAAATCTTCATAGGAAAATTCAGACATATGCTTGTCAATTGTAAACTATATAATTGTTGGCAACTAACTCAAAACAAAAAAGGAAGGCAGGACTGGAGAAAGGACAACTTGATACGACCTATAACACAAGCAAAACTTGCACAACACAACACATTATGCTCAGATGTGTACACTGCCCTGGGATGAATAATAAGTACCAGTACCACAGATAGATTAAAATGCAAATTAACCAGCTCCGACAAACACACAAAGGTTAGGGATTAGCTACAAATACAGTTTGCCAAGGTCCTATAGCATTCTTTTAAATCTAAGGATAATAAACTGTTCCAACCAAGAGCCCGCAACATGATTCGACAATAATAGGTGCACTTAAATCCCCAGATTGCAATGACACTTCACAAGAATGAGTCATAAGCTACACAAAATACTAATGCCGCGGTTTTAAATACATGTTCCATCAGGAACTCTTAGCCTAGGTTGATCAAACAACATTAAAGTTGAAATCTCTGCATGGAGCATGATGCAACGACCTAATCCAATAATGAGAGGATAAAATAGAAAGGTGGGCGGCACATACTCCTTGGATCTTCTTCCCGGTGACTGGGCACTTCGGTCCGCTCGCGCGCTTCTTGGTATACTGGTACACAAGTTTCCCTCCTAATCAACAACAGCACAACAACGACACTAAGTGAATATACAAGATTAAGTGGTAACGGTGCGATATCTGGTCTAAAGGGTCCTAGATCTCAAGGGCAGATCCATCTAACTCCTAACCAAAACATGAACAAATCAGAGAGAATCCTATCTCTACAACCTGCACGAACAGAAACAACGCGGGATGAGTGCGCTGGTCTTACCAGGTGTCTTGACGACGTGGGTCTAATTCGATTAGGTGGCCTAGCTGTGCCGCTTCTGGTAGGTGAGCCACTGCACCATCTTGCCCCCAGCCGCTGCTTCTCCCGGGCTCTCACTCTCCGCGTGCTCTTCCTCTCCTCTCTAGCTTGGCGAGGGAGAGGGGAGATGACAGCCGAGACGCACGGCGATGGGGTGGGGATTGTTGAGATGTGGGGAGCAGGTCGTGGGGGGAAGGAGAGGGAGGATCGTGGCCATCGCGGCGGCTCGTGGGGAGGATCACGGCCATCGTGCGAAACAGTAAGACGTACGGCGATAGTGTCCACTATCTTTTTCTTCGAGGGTGAGGATTGAGCCGACACAGATCGAAGGTGTAGATTGGTTGAAAGCAGAACTTGGTAGAGGCAGGCTACCTTTACAGCCTTAATATAGTAGTATAGATTGTATTTAGACAACATTTGCTTAAGTTTGAAATTAGACAAAAATGTATCTGCTAAGGAACATATTTAATTTCTTCGCCTTAATGAATGGGGAAACTGATTAATTACGAATACACGCTCTCAACTCCAATTTTCTCGGTCTAGTTTAATCTCGCATCAACACACTTGTCGCCGAGCTTCTAGTAAACTTTACTCGGGTCAAAAATTACAAGAGTGGGTCGAGGTTCCAAATTCTTATCCGCTTAATCGATAAATTTTAATCAGACACAAAATTCGACATTTCGCGAAATAAATACGAGAGATCAATGTGGCATCGAAATTGTGATCCTTTCTGAAGCGATGTCATGCAACGTTCACGTGGGCGAGAGGCTGCGTGCTGTCCAGACACGGATTTGCACCCGCCACACGCGTCATGATGTCTGACCACAGATAGACATGGGCAACACAAGCGTGAAAGAATTTCAAACGAATTTTAAGGAACCAGATTCGATTTCAAAGATTAGAGTTTGGGCAAGACGTCGATGGCTCAACCCAAACGATATTGGATCTGATGTTTCGGAAGATTACTAAAGTCTGAATTTTTGCAAAATAAATTAGGACAATTTAAACAAATGGAGACAGACATGATATCAAAATTGTGATAGACGAAGATGATCAAATTTAGTGTCTATTTTATTCACCGCTATCACGTGTTAAAGTCTGCACTCGTGGTCAAACCGACGATAAACATCTGGGGTGTTACAGATAAGTTTTACATTTATATCATATATATCATCAAACTAAGTCGAATTCAATATTCACTATGTTTTTTTCACAATACGACTTATCAGAAATATCATACTAAGATGGTTTCATATTTAGAAGTGTCTAGTATACCCACTAACATCTAAGTCAGTTCTTATACCCTAGACGACTTTAATAATATCTTTATTTGAGATGGTTTCATATGTAGAAGTGTCTAATATACTAACCAAAATCTAAGACAATTCTTAAAATCATAATGAATCAAAAGGTATATTTATTTAAGATGGTTTTCAATAACAATCCGTCTTAAATCAACATAAGACATTTCTTACGATGTAACTGTCTCAAAACACTTTTTTATTAAAGACGGATCTCCAACAAACTGTCTTACCTTATTCATCACCATATGATAAAAGATGCTTCTATAAAATGCACATGTATCTGTCTTAAAATGTGTGTCTTAAATAAGCATATTTCTAGTAGTGCATGGAGCATTCATGCATCATTAGGAAGCTCCAATATTCTTAGGTATAGGAAACTCAATTTATACGTCCTTGCAGCCACTGTGTGTTGGGGTTATGCTTCGTCGCGCCGAAGGTCTTGTAGGAAGAAGCAGCTTCGGCTGAAGCTGTCCGCAGGAGATGACCGAAGGTTCCTCTTTATGAAGCTTCGGTATTATAAACCGACTTAAAGATAGAATGACCTTTTAGTCCATAAAGGTCTAAGTCAATGTTGTAAACTTTTATGAGGGGCATAATTGTAATTCTTCACAGGCTGTGTCCTGTGTCTATAAATAGATGAACAGTACCCCCGTACTGTTCAGGTGGACTCGTACTCGCTCGTGCGTCACACTTGTATTTCTGCCTTCTATCAAACCGAAGGTACAAATGTAATTCAACATTGTTCTTATTTCTCCATGATTTATATGATAAAAACACGTAATAATGTTATGTGATTATTCATGTTATTCTTTCATGTTTAATATGCTTCTCCTTTTATCAATATAAACTGTGATGATGAAGGTATGTCCTTCATGACCTCCGTCTGAAGATCGTTGTATCCTAAGGGAAATAACGCTTCGAAGGACGAAGGGGCATTAACCGTTAACTTCTTTCTATGTTGCCTTGTTCTTAATTCATAGCATTTGAGAACAAGTCCCCAACATTGGCGCCCACCTCCGGTGAACTCACTTCCACTTTTTTGAGCTGATGGCTTCATTCAACGATCAAGCTGGAGCTGCTTCGGCTCCGAAGCTGCTACTCCCGATAACAGGCGGTTCATGTTCAGAGCCAGCCACAAGAAGCAGAAGAAGGAAGCACAGAGAAGGGTACAGCATGTTGGGGTGCAAGGACCCTTCATCAAGTCGAGATGGTCTCACATTCCTATTACCTTCTCCCAAGAGGACCTTCAACTCAAGGATTACCCACACAACGATACCATGGTTATCTCTTGTGTTATCAAAGGATTTCTGGTCCACAATGTCTTGTTGATACAGGCAGTGCAGCTGACATCATATTTGCTAAGGCCTTTAGGCAAATGCAAGAGCCAGAAGATAAGATTCATGATGCTACACACCCTCTCTGTGGCTTCGGAGGAAGACGGATTGTAGCGCTGGGCAAGATCACCATGTCAGTGACCTTTGGGTTCATCAACAACACTAGAACTGAGCAAGTTGTGTTTGACATCGTTGACATGGAATACCCTTACAATGCAATTATTGGTCGTGGCACCCTCAATGCTTTCGAAGCAATTCTTCATCCTGCCTATCTTTGCATGAAGATACCTTCGGATCAAGGACCCATCGCTATTCATGGAAGTCAGGAAGCTGCCAGAAGGGCCGAAGGAAACTGGACTAACTCAAAAGCAATCCATAACATAGATGGAGCTGAAGTTTGTGAACAGTACAAATTCAGAAGGGAGAAAGCAGCTTCAGCAGATCAGCCGAAGCCCATGCTCTTATGTGAGGACATAGCAGAGCAGAAGGTGCTGTTGGGCTCTCAATTATCTGAAGAGCAGGAGAAAACCTTGATAAGGTTTTTGTTCAACAACAAAGATGTTTTTGCATGGTCAGCTAATGACCTCTGCGGAGTAAATAGGGATGTTATTGAACACTCGCTCAATGTTGACCCATCCTTCAGACCCAGAAAGCAGAGGCTTCGGAAAATGTCTGATGATAAGGCCGAAGGTGCTCGTAATGAAGTCAAAAGACTCCTCAGTGCAGGAGTTATCAGAGAAGTAAAGTACCCAGAATGGCTAGCTAACACTGTTATGGTAAAAAAGGCCAATGGCAAGTGGCGAATGTGTATCGATTTTACAGATCTCAACAAGGCTTGTCCGAAGGATGAATTCCCATTGCCAAGGATAGACTCTTTAGTTGATGCAGCAGCTTCTTCAGAGCTCATGAGTCTGCTAGACTGTTATTCAGGCTATCACCAAATCTGGATGAAGAAGGAAGATGAGCCGAAGACTAGCTTCATAACCCCAAGTGGCACATATTGCTATCTTCGGATGCCTGAGGGGCTCAAAAACGCTGGAGGAAGTTTCAGCAGAATGACTGCGAAGGTTCTCCAGTCTCAGATAGGAAGAAATGTGCTAACTTATGTTGATGACATCATTGTAAAAAGCACGAAACAAGAAAATCATATTGCTGATTTGCAGGAGACCTTCGCCAGTTTCAGACAAGCTGGCTTAAAGTTGAATCCAGAAAAATGTGTCTTCGGAGTAAAGAAGGGGAAATTTCTTGGATGCTTGGTTTCAACAAAGGGAATTGAAGCTAATCCAAGTAAAATTGAAGCTATACTTCGAATGGAGCCACCAACTACAAGAAAGGGGGCCCAAAGATTGACAGGGAGGCTGGCATCTCTCAATAGATTCATATCCAGATCAGCAGAAAGAAATTTACCATTCTTCGAAGTGCTGAAATCAGCCGAAGTCTTTCAATGGGGACCAAGCCAACAAAAGCCTTTGAAGAACTGAAGCAATATTTGATAGATTTAACAACATTAACTCCACCAACGCCAGGGGCTCCTTTGTTGTTATATGTGGCAGCTTCGCACTCAGCGGTAAGTGCAGCACTTGTCCAGGAGAAGCTTGATGGCCAAGTCAAGAAGCAGGTTCCAGTGTATTTTGTATCTGAAGTTCTTAGTGTATCAAAGAAAAACTATACAGAATTGGAGAAGGTATTATATGCTGTTTTGATGGCATCCAGGAAGCTTCGACATTATTTTCAAGCATACAATATTGTTGTTCCTTCTTCGCAGTCGTTGAAGGATATTATGAGAAATAGAGAAGCTACTGGACGGATTGGAAAATGGGCTGCAGAGCTCAATGAATTTTGCATTGATTATGTGCATAGATCCTCGATCCAGTCTCAAGCGTTGGCAGATTTCATTGCCGATTGGACGCCAGGGGCTCAGGATGAAGAAACAAATAAAGATGCCGAAGTGTGGACAGTGTTTTGCGATGGGTCTTGGGGAACCTTCGGAGCAGGAGCAGCCGCTGTGTTGGTCTCACCATCCAAAGTTAAAACTTGTTATGCGGCAAGACTCGACTTTAGCTGTACAAACAATATTACTGAGTACGAAGCCCTGCTTTTGGGCCTTCGGAAATTAAAAGCAATGGGAATCAGAAGGGCCATCCTTAAAACTGATTCCCAGGTTGTTTCGGGTCATATCGACAAGAGTTGCAAGGTTAAAGATCCGAAGCTTGAAAAATATCTAGACACGGTCCGAAGAATCGAAGCTTCCTTCGAAGGATTTTCTGTCAAAAATATCCCTCGAGGGCAAAATGAGCATGCTGATTTGCTAGCTAAGTCAGCAGCACAGGGGCTGCCTTTACCTTCGGATGTGTTCTTCGAAACAATAAAGGCACCTTCAGTGGAACTCCTTGAAAGAGCAGTCCTCAATATATCTCCTGTTTATAGCGAAGATTGGAGAACTGAGATCATCTCTTACCTTCAGGGTAAGTTCCTTTCAGATGACGAAGCTTATAACAGGAGGATAGAAGCAAGAGCTCGTCCATATGTCATGATAGAAGGGGAGTTGTACAAGCTTGGAGTTTGCGCTCCGCTACTCAAGTGTTTATCTAGAACCGAAGGTATAGAGTTGATGAAAGAAATACATGCAGGCCTGTGTGGATCTCACATTGGATCTAGGCCGTTACTTGGGAAAGTTTTCCGCCAAGGGTTTTATTGGCCGAAGGCAGCTTCGGATGCAGCGGAATTAGTTCAAAAGTGCGAAGGCTGTCAGAAATGTGCAATAGATCAAAAACAACCTTCGTCTTTAACACAGCTCATACAACCCATCTGGCCATTGCAAAGGTGGGGCCTTGACTTGTTAGGTCCATTGCCACCGGCTCAAGGGAATTTAAAATATGTTGTAGTGGCTGTGGAATATTTTTCTAAATGGATTGAGGCAAAGCCATTAGCCACAATAACTTCGGCCACTGTCCAAAAGTTTTTCTGGCAGAATATTGTTTGTCGTTTCAGGGTACCAAAGGCCATCACTGTAGATAATGGAACGCAATTCGACTCCGAAGCTTTTAGAGATTTCTGTGATCAAATTGGTACGAAGATCCATTTTGCATCAGTCAGGCATCCGGAGTCAAATGGGCTCGTTGAAAGAGCCAACGGCATTATAATGACAGGAATAATGAAGTTAATCTTCAATCAACCCAGGGGAAAGTGGCCAGATCAGTTAACCAAAGTGGTGTGGAGCCACAATACAACAACATCAAGGTCTACAGGCTTTACTCCATTCAAGTTATTATTCAGTGACGAAGCAATAACTCCGGAAGAAGCTAAAACTGGATCAATAAGAGTAGTAGCTTCGACAGAATCAGGTCCCGAAGATGCTTGTTTTGTGGAAAAAGATGCTTTAGAAGGGATCAGGCTTCAAGCTGTGGAGAATATCAATAAATACCAAGCCGAAACAGTCAAATGGCGAGATAGAAAAGTTCGGCTAAAGAATATTGAGCCAGGACAATTGGTGCTTCGGAGAGTGGCCAACCCAGACACAGTGGGCAAGTTACAGTTGAAATGGGAGGGACCTTTCTTAGTAGCATCTTCGTCAAGACCTGGTTCATACAGATTGAAGGACATGGACGGCAACGACATTCCTAGATCTTGGAATGCGGATGAGCTTCGGCGATATTATGTGTAACTTGATGTAACTTTTTATGTCTTTTCTTTTTCATGGCACCCTTTTCCTTTCTAAAGGGGGAGAAAGGTTTTTAATGGGGCCATCATATGTAATTTCCTTTTTTAGTTCTATAAGATCAAAATCCCCCAAGGAATGTAAATGTAAAAGCTGAGAACGCACCATTGAGTGCCGAAAACTAAAAAAGCGAAGAAGCTCCAAAGTCGTTCCTAAGGGAATGCAGAGCTTACAGCGAAAAGTCAACGCTGATTCCGCCGAAAGTAAAAGGTGAAGAAGCTCCAAAGTCGTTCCTAAGGGAATGCAGAGCTTACAGCGAAAAGTCAACGCTGATTCCGCCGAAAGTAAAAGGCGAAGAAGCTCCAAAGTTGTTCCTAAGGGAATGCAGAGCTTACAGCGAAAAGTCAACGCTGATTCCGCCGAAAGTAAAAGGCGAAGAAGCTCCAAAGTCGTTCCTAAGGGAATGCAGAGCTCATGTGTGATTGTTTCTAAGGAAATAATGGCTGAGGGTATGGCTTCGGATATGTGTTTGGACATTCATTCGCACATCACATTACATCATAGCATTTGCATTCATAAACATTCATTCAGGCATATGTAGGATAATCATCATCATGGCATAAGTGGTTGCTTCGGCATAAGAGAAGAGCTTCTTCGCGTACAAAAAGGAGAGCTTCGAAAGAAAGGGAAATGTTGTTTTCTATGCTTCGCTGTGTACGAAAAGAAGGGAAGGTGTTTTTTCGCCTTCGGCTCAAAAAAGATAATTTCGTCCACAACAAAGCACTTCACATACATTAATAGAAGGGTAAGAGCATAATACAAGGTATGAACAGAACTCATTAAAGACAAGTCTAGTTACATTTATACAAATTATCTCAAAAGTTTCCTGAGTCTGTCTACAGTCTACTCCTACTTAATCTTCGAGGGATTTTAGCTTCGGTGTCACTCTTTTTAATCATCGACTTCGGCTTCGTCATCCTACATGAATTAAGTAGTTATAAATCAAAATCGAGCTTGAAGGAAGAGGTAAGCGCAAGGTAAGATTTCTTACTGGTTCAAGATGACTCCGAGCTTCATCTCCAGCCTTTTCTCGCCCGCCTTTTGTCCATATCATTTTTATAAATCTATTGGAAATACTTCGGGCGAGATCAGGGATGTCATCTAGGATTGATGGTGATAAAGTGAAATTGGGCCTATTGACAATCTTTCCATGGTCGCAGCCAGCTTTTAGGAAAGCCGCAGCAGTGCCCCGAGAAGCTACCCAGGCACAGAAGTCACCATGCCCAGCTATAACTTCGTCGAGCTCGTCAATTTCACCCTCAATATGTTCGAAGGTCTTCGGCAAATCTTCAGCTGAGGGGGTGAATTTCTCACTGCTGGCTCCAACTGAGTGAAAAATTTTTCTTAGTCGTTGAATGCATTTGTTGCTAAATTCCAAACATTTTTCTTGAAGGTCCGCCAATAGTTTTTTCAAATCTGAATTTTGTTGAGCTTCGGCTTCAAGTTTTGCCTTAAGTTCTTGCTTTTCTTGTTCAAACTGCTTAGATTGGCAAAGAAGCTTCGTGTTCAGTTCTGTTATTTTTGCTTCGGCTTCCGCCAATGAACCTTCAGTTGCCTGGAGCTCAAAGTTTTTCTTCTCAATGTCAGCTGATTGCTCCTTTATTTTGTTTTCTAAATTTTCAATTATAACTTCGTGTTTCTTGTCTTCAAAATCTTGCTGCATTTCAAGGCCTTGCTCAACAGCATACTCTGCACGAAAACAACCTTCGTTAGACATGTTTTCATTATTAAAAACAATAAAAGTCAAGGGAATAGTAGTTCACCTTGAAATTGGAATAAAATAAACTACCAACGATATGTTGTCGTCGGTAGCGGCTAATGTCCATTTCCAGCTTCGGAAAGCCAATACTCTTTGACAGAGTACTGATAACTTTGGCTCCAGTTTGGTTTCGGATACAATCTAATTTTTCATCATCAATACCTCCGAAGAGGAGTGCTCCTGGTTTGTACCCGCAAGATTTGGCATACTCTTTAAGCTCTTCTATTTCGGGTTTTGACAATTTTTCTCCAACTAAATTTTGAAACATGAAGGCTTCGTTCTCTGAAGCTTCGTCAACAATTTCCTTTCCTTTCCCCGACGCTGTGGCCACGGCCTCTTCGGCGGCAGCGGTAGCTTCTTCTGTGGCCATGTCTAGCAGTATTTTGTTGATGTGTTCGATTGTGCTTTCCAGGTTCACATCTTCAGTTGAGGCAGCTTCGGCAGCTGCGACCTCCGAAGGTGTGATTTCAATATTTGTTCTTTCCTCAGCCGCTGGTGTCTTCTGAGCCGAAGCTCTTGGTGGTGTCTTGTCAATAACCTCTGTCACAGCGATAATTCTTTGCCTCTTTATTTTAGTCGTCTTCTTCGTTTTTTCGGGCTCCTTTTCCTTCTGAAAAAACTTTGTCAGTTGACGTCCCAATGGACTTAGCTTTGCAGGCAGGGATTCAGTCATTACCTTCAAAATTTCCTCCACGTCAGTGGCAGAGGGTGATGCGGGGGTTTCTTCTTCGTTAGATATTTTTTGCTTCGGAGAAGTCGCTTTCCTCTTTTTCGGAATTCTCTTCTTTGATGGTTCTTTCTCATCTTCATTTAAGGTTTCAGTTGTCCTTTTCCTTTTCTGGCCCCCGGCACCTTTGTTCAAATTTTCATAGTCAGGGTATTCAAAACCCAGGGCGTCCAGCACTCGATTCAGTCTTCGCTTTGGACGGGTGCCGAAGGCCGCAGTCATCAATTGATCTTCTTTTTTGGAGTAATTGCCAAGTATTTCATTGCACATTACCTCAATTGTATCCAGCCACTCTTGACAAGGAGTTTTAAAGTATTTCTTAAACTTGAAATAGTAAGGTAAACGCACAAGTTCACCTTCTTTCTTCTCCCCCTCTAGCTTCGGCATTTCCCATTCTTTTAAAGTAGGAAAAACCCTGAAGGCCAAGAACTCCTGAACCAGGTCTCTTGTACTGATATGCTCTGCAATAATTCTGAATTCATCCATTGCCTGTTGTGTTGGACCTTCTGGTGTCATGTTGCAGCGAGGTCGGGTTTCTCCGAAGATCAGTTCGAGTGGACTTTGCACAAGCTTCTCCTTGTCGTCATCAACCTTGACATAGAACCATTCTGATTTCCAGCCTGCCGGCCATTTGCTTCGGTAGCTGATTACAGGAAACTTTGTGGTTTTCCGATAAGCAAAATTATAGCAACCAAAATTGTCATGCAATCCATCTTTCCTAGCCTTCGTCTGATAATGCAGTTCGTGAACTCGACAAAAACTGTCTGCAAACGGCTCCACCACCTGGCTTCGGAGGGCCCAGATATAAACGCTAAGCCTAACGATAGCGTTAGGAGTTAACTGATGAAAGTAGATACCAAACCTCTTCAGTACCTCTGCAATAATCTCATGTAGGGGGAATCTTAACCCAGCCTTTAGAAAACTCTTGAAAATGACAATTTCATCCTTCTCCGGCTTTGGGGTAGTCTCTTCTCCCCCGAAGCGCAACAGCTTCTTCTGATTCTCATTGAAAAAGCCCGACTTTACCATCTTGGAGAGATCAGCCTTCGAAACAGTAGACTTTCCGAAGTCCAAGTGGCTGGGCTTACTGGGCATGGCAATACGATAATCATCTTCGGGATCAGTTTCTTCAACGTTCTCTTCTTCTGCTTCGGCAGTTGCTTGTTCTGCTTCAACAGTGGGGGTTCCTTCCGAAGTTACCAGTCCGGAACGTTGCATTGCTTCGGAGATGGGAACAGTCTCCGAACCTTCAACTTCGCCCCCCTCACGCTCAACCCTAGCGGTAGATCGCACTCTGGCCATTTAATTCTGAGCTTGTTGAAATTAAATACTTTTTTCTTCCGAAGTCTTTCCTTCTGACGAAGCAGGCTTCAAGTTGGAGCTTCATTCGATTCCGAGAATCAAGCTTCGGCGATGGTTAAAAATTTTTGGCAGCAAAACAGTGCAAATAGCAATGAATGCTGTGGTAACTTCACACCTACTTGTCTGTTTATATAGTGTTGCAGGTAAGAAGGCGAAACGCCAGGATTTTTACACCAGGCGGACAGCCGCTTGCACTCACTGGGCGGTGGACCGCAGAGACCAAACAGTAACTCTGCAAGGTGGGACCGCTACGCGCTCGAAAACTGAATCGTTTCTCGACAACGAGCTCAGGGAAGGTGTTTTTTGGACCTTCGGCTTCCCGAAGCTTAAGAGACTTTTTTCACGGATCAAGCTCGTTACGAAAAACGATCTAGCGCCGCGAAAGGGGCTACTGTTGGGGTTATGCTTCGTCGCACCGAAGGTCTTGTAGGAAGAAGCAGCTTCGGCTGAAGCTGTCCGCAGGAGATGACCGAAGGTTCCTCTTTATGAAGCTTCGGTATTATAAACCGACTTAAAGATAGAATGACCTTTTAGTCCATAAAGGTCTGAGTCAATGTTGTAAACTTTTATGAGGGGCATAATTGTAATTCTTCACAGGCTGTGTCCTGTGTCTATAAATAGATGAACAGTACCCCCGTACTGTTCAGGTGGACTCGTACTCGCTCGTGCGTCACACTTGTATTTCTGCCTTCTATCAAACCGAAGGTACAAATGTAATTCAACATTGTTCTTATTTCTCCATGATTATATGATAAAAACACGTAATAATGTTATGTGATTATTCATGTTATTCTTTCATGTTTAATATGCTTCTCCTTTTATCAATATAAACTGTGATGATGAAGGTATGTCCTTCATGACCTCCGTCTGAAGATCGTTGTATCCTAAGGGAAATAACGCTTCGAAGGACGAAGGGGCATTAACCGTTAACTTCTTTCTATGTTGCCTTGTTCTTAATTCATAGCATTTGAGAACAAGTCCCCAACACTGTGCATATCACATGTCTGGTTTGATTCGAGAACAGGATAGGTAGATGTCTCAGAAGGAACAATGATTTGATCCAAAATATCAATGCATCAATCTGGCAAATTTGCTAACTGTCCTTTGTTTTATAGGATGTAAAGTTTGCTATTACCAAGTTTACATTCGCAACTATGCTGCACCGTATATTGATGTCATGCTTTTTAATAGTAATTTTGCATTTTAAGACACCAATAATCTGCACAAAACCTTTGTATCTTGTTTATAGATCAATTATAATTCCCGCTTCTCTCATGCTCTTTTCTTTGCACAACAGCACAAGAGGATATACATTGGTTAAGGACTGCACCATGCGATGAACTTGTGTTTTTATACTTCTGTTGGCTGGATTGCCCTGCCAATGATCATCCAACTTTGCAATACGGTGTTGTAGTGTAGAGTTGACAACATGATTGACTTTAATGGAAGCAGAGATTTTGTAATATTTTTGCAAATTAACAACACAATGAGAATCTCAAATGGGAACAGTTATTTACCATAGTAAATGCAAACACAATGACAAATAAGATTCTGTAGTTTCAAAATAAGCTTAAAATACATGCAAAGAATTAACTGTTGGCACAACCTTATTTGTCACTTGTTTTTTAATTATCAACCCCACCAGCGGGACTGGCAGAAGATCCTATCACTTCTTGCACATAGCCAAAACTAAAGCTCAGACCGGTGGAAATCGAAATTCATGCGCTAACAAGTAGGCAACAGTACCTTTTAGTTCCCAATGGCTTGAAGTACTTCCTTGCTAGTGAGAACTGGAGACAGGGTAATAAAGCTCGAACCAGAGCATGGGTTTCTCACACGCCTTCTTTTTTATTTGATTTTATGCTCATCTTTACGACACTATGTCTGACTTCATTCAATGAAAAATTTGCTGATCTATTTTCCATTATCTTTCTTACAGAGGTGCTCAATCAGCTTCACTTTCTGATGTAGGAAAGCAGGAACCACCATGGCAAAGATCTCATTATATTTATTTAAAGGTGCTCAATGGTTCCATTCATAACAATCAAACAACTAATTCACCGTGGAAATCTAAAACCAATTAAGCCTCCCAGTCACCTAACAATCAAACCACTAATTCACAAAAAAGGCAAACAATGAAATTATAACAAAACCACATGTTCGAGGAGTGAATCTAAGAACAAGCATTCCACGATCTGAGACAACACCAGGCAACTGATTGAAAAGTCGAACCGAACTCAGCGTGTGTGGCAGAAGAGAATTGGTACCGGCCGTTGGCGTTGAGGCGGACACGGTCGAAGAACACGACGGCGATAAGCCACAAGTCAGAGTGAACGACGATGAGTGAGAGGCTGAGAGCCAGTCGCGGTGCTGTATGCCATCACACGCAAAATTGATGTCGAATGCCGGCTCAGGCAACTCTAGAGGAACCTTCCTGCAGCCCGTCGCTGCTTGCGTCGGTAGTACAGCCCTCCCTGGTGCTGTTGCAGAAGGCGAGGAGCAGCAGCGTGGCGACGGCGAACCCAATGACGCACCCGCCCACGGTAACGGCGAGGATGACCGCCTCACTGAGCCTAGCCCGCCTCACTGAACCTAGCCCGCCTCCTCACAGCGTAAGGCATGGCGAGGCCAGAAGGTAGAGGGATGGTGGCGCTAGAGTTGGGCTTGTGAGGTTGTTGCTGACGAAGGTGGTGTCGGTGAACCGAAGGAGGGACACCAGCACAGTCCCGTCAAGGCATTTGTTGGAGAGGTTGAGGAACTGGAGCGCGGGAAGGCCGAGGTCTGGAATGCGAACGGACAACAAGTTGTTGAAGAGGTCGAGCGCAACAAGGTGGGTGAGGTTGGCAAGCTCGCTGGGGATGGTGCCGTCAAAGCCGTTGAAGGAGAGGTCGACCATCTGGAGCGTGGCGAGCCCGGGCGAGCGGGCCGAGCAAGGGCAAGGCCTAGAACGCAAGCGGCAGCAGCGAGGTCGGGAGGAGGCAGGAACGATGTGGGAAGGTATGAGAGATGGACACGATGACTGCCCAGAGGCGCGTTGAAGAAAGATTTTCAGGTCTGAGGCCTCAAGCACATGTCGGCACGCGTGCAGCCGAGAGCGCGTGAAATGCGGGGAGGCGCCCAAACATGAGCGTCTTTTAATACTTTAGATGCTTCAAGCTTGGTAGACACCCATATTGCTTTTTTTTGCTAATGGGATGTAAAAGAAATTCTAGCCAGCACATCTTAAGATCCTTTTGCCATTCCTTGTTGTCTCACAACTGCACTTATAGAAAAAGAAAACATACACACAATTCTTCAACGGTGAAATCTTTAATAAAAGATATATTATGGCTTGTAGTTAGTGGGGGATAAAAAATGGACCAAAGGAGGGGCTACTAAGTTGATCAATCATGGCGCTGGTGGTTTGGCGATAGATGACTGCTACCTTGTAGTAGGCAACCTAGTCGATTAGGCACTATCGCCTACCGACCTAGAGCCTAGGCACGGGTGACTGTCTATCATGGCCGTTCCATGGAGGAAATAGAAGGCAATTGTTGGACAAACAATGACGAGCCGACGAGAAACAAAGAGCGTTAGTGCCAGACATAGGATGACTAGGGTTGGGATGTAGACTGGGACAAGGCGGTGTTAAGGTGTGCATGTGTCAGATGGGGACATTTAAAATTGTGTCATATTTATAGATGGCACCAAATCACCGGTCACTAAAAGCTGAGTTATTAACATGGCATTTTATGTGGCATTCATCCCATAAAGATGACAAAATATAAGATTGTTTTATCGATTACGAACGTGGATGATGCATGATGGATTATGGAGTGAAACATTTAGACTGGTCTAAAGACCTGCTCCTACTACTTCTAACGTGTGGTCGGGCGGGGCTCCAACCCCAGCAACCTTCCCCTTTGAATCTACCCTTGCCTGTAGTACAATACGTTGTTAAAACATCATTCTTGGTTGGCAGATACATCCATTGTTGTAGTCTCTAAAGCATATGATGATCTATATCTGCAACTTTTTCATCCTCGTAATTTGTGGCAAACCCCAATTGTCATGTCCTTATACATGTTGTGCTTTATTTGTCAAAACAAATGTCATTTAGTTGAGCCATATAGCCTAACATCAATGTAACACCTTGGATTCAACCGGTGGCTACCAAAACATGCAAAAGTTACAACAAACTTTAAAATGTAAAAAATTAATATTTCTATAGTTTTCCCTGCAAACCAGGAGAATAAAACATAGGCACATAAAACAACCTCAGTCGATATGGTAATTATTTAATTTATCATTGCCCTTTTCAACCATGATGGAATAAAATTTCCAACCAACAAGTAAAACATCTACAATAAATAATAATAGTCACCAACTCCAAACTAAGGATACAATAATTAGTTATATGGCTTATTGAAATGTAGTTTAATGTGTGAATATGTGAACTTCCAAAGAAGCAACTACTCCAATATTTTCTGTATGCCACAATCATCTAGTACGTAAGAACCAAAAGAACACAAGTGTGAGTAAAAATACTTAGCAAGTACAACTCAGAACCCGAACACCAAAACAAGACATAAATCAACAAACAAAACCTAATTCAAATATTGATGATCTATAATTTTTGTTCAAGGTCGATAATAATGAATAACTCATTTGCATTTACTATAAACTTACTCATAGAAACCAGAACCAAATTGCATAATTGAATTAATCTAGATAGGAATTGAATGTAAATTTCATAGACAGATTAACTAGAACATGAATTGAATATAAATGAGCACCTTGAATCTTGAATATAAACTAAAAGCACATCTAGATATATTGGGATAGGAATTAAACATAAGTTCATAATTTGAAAGCTAAAACACCAAAGATGACATAACCATGAACGAAATTAGAAGAACAAACAAAACAATCATTAACAAGTGGTTCGTTAATGCACTTGCCTTAACCTTGATGAAAGTCTCAATTGATTCATACTAAAGAATTAAAGAAAAACTCCTAAAAACTAAAACTCTAGTGAACATTTTTCTTAATTTTCGGACAGATTTCTGAACTCGTGTTCTTTTATCCATAACTTTAAACTCTATGACTCATATGAGGCAAACATGTACATTCTTGAAATTAAAAATAAAAAATTATGCAACTTTCATGTTGACTACTGTTGGTCACTTGTTTTCAATTGCTATATGGCATCAAAAACAAGGCAACACAAGTTAAGGAGTTTTAATCTAGATCCTTATGTTGCCACTTCTCCGAAGGGATAACTTAAGGACAAATGTGTAAAGATGGAAGCAGATAGAACAATGTTTGAATATAGAAATGATAAATGCAACATGGAAAACTCATCTCATACCTTGACATTTTATATTCCATCTATCTTCGTATTAAGCAACTATACAAACATACCTTCGACTTCTTTGCACAAGATAGCTCGAAGGTACTTCAAAGACTAAGCAAGACGAAGCTAAGACCCTCAAAAGGTGAATTTATACATGGCACTGTTCACCTATTTATATGGAAGACAAATATCCACTCATGAAATTACATGCTTGCCCATAAAGCTTACATATATGATCAACAAATGGTACAGGGGAAATACTGCCTTTTCTCTTTCTTTCTTGTCGCATAAGACTTCAGCTTCTCCCCCTTCGCTACCTCACGCTTCTACCTTTCTTTACGCCGAAGCCAGCAACCTTCGTCTTGCATCCTTCTCACGCATACACACAGACGAAGCTTTTCTATTCACTTCTTTGACCAACGGTTAGCTTCATCTATTCTTTACTGTATACCTGAAAACACATTTGCTTATACCAGAGTAAAGGCGTTTTGAAGATCTTCGGCAAGGCAGGCCCCCAATAGTAGCCCCTTGCGGGGTGAGTTCATTCCTTCATAATGAGCTTAGATCGCAAAAACACAATTGAGAGGTCTTGTGCCGAAGGTCCAAAAAACACCTTCCGAAGCTCATTATGAATTGTCACCTTGGGACCATTCTGACTAGTGGGGTCACGCGCTCAAAGAGTACAATGATTAAATCTCGAAAACTGCACATATAAAAAGAATCATGCCCGATGTCATTGGCATGACATTTGTTGTTTGCACTTATTGTTGCTAGAGCCTACTCTGCCTTCGAAGCTTGTTTCAAACACTTTTGCTGCCTTCGAACCGGCATTAGCCAGTCACAAAGCACATACTTTTTTATTAGAAATGGTTGGGGAGCAATCTATCCCTGAGGTGTCTTTGGCACCTTCATCAGATGTGCTAGAGACAAGGGTTGAAGAGCTGTCTGCGACAACAAAGGCTACCGCCTACCAAACAGAAGTTGTTGTCGTGGATCCTTCTGAAGATAGCGATGATATCCACATCGAGGAGGATAGCACCATCATTCGTCCAACAAAGCCAAGTCACATGGACTTCGGTAAATCAAAGATCAAAGGATGACACATTGAGGTACTTAATCGGTTTGGTTATATTGACAACATTGACTGGGTCCAACTAGGAGGCAATGATTTAGTGTCCAAACCGAAAGATGAAGTTTTTGTCTTCCAAAGCTTTCTAAAAGCTAGACTTAGATTTCCACTGCATAAGACGATAGTTTCTATTTTGAAAATGTTTAGCATATACCTTTACCAGCTTACACCAAACACCATAGTGTGCCTAAGAGTTTTTTATCTGGGTCGTGTGGAGCCAAGGAATTAAGCCTAGTGCCGAAGCTCTTTGCGAAGCCTTTTGTCAGAACCATGAATTGCGCTTTAGATGAAGGCAACTAGGGGCCTTCACAACAACTTCGGGTATTATAATTTTGCTTATCGGAGAGGTGCTTTGTTTCCGGCTCTTGCATACCGAAGCAAGTGGCCGAATGAGTGGGCAAAGGAGTGGTTTTACATGAAGAATGTTTTGAAAGAGCGACCTGATATAAAGGGAATCATTCAGTCTCTTATTAATACATGCTTCGGTTATAAAAAACCAACTTGTTATATCAATTTCTAAGCTTAGGCCGCTATGGTTGCTTTCAATGCTATTTGCACACATGTTGGGACAAGTGATTTTGTTCAAGAGTATTTGGTCTTTAAAACATGGCCATTGAAGGCTGAGTGGGAGATGCCGAAGATGTCTAAAAAAGATGCTTTGGATGTGGAGCCTAGACTAGTCAGACTTCACTATAAGTTTGAAGATGAGTTTGGGGAGCCTTATGAAGAGTGGTTAGATTCTATTGAAGCAAAATGCAATGAAATTCTTGGAAATTATAGCAAGCCAGAGGCCGAAGCTTTACATCGAGCTTTTCAGCACGAAAGAGATGCCGACTAAATCACGTTTTTGACGCTATGGGCTTCTTCTATCCTGACTACCCTCACATGGTTCAGGAATCCAAAAGGAGGAAGAAGAAGAAGGTGATGAAGAAGCGCAGAAAGATTCTAAAGATATAGTCTGGGCTGCACCTTCTCAGGCTTCTGAAGAGATTTTGCCAGTAAAAGAACTTTTGAAGTCTTGTTGTTTTAGCTATATATTGTTTGACTTAGTTATTCTCAAATTTTTGTAGGCTACATATCTTGATTTGTTGGGATACTCCATAAGAACTACATATTTTGCCACATTTATTTTGATCCTCTTCCACTAATATATTTTCTTAAAGTCCTAATACATCTTATTTTCACCTAGGTGTACCGTGTATCGTGAATGATGCGCCTCTTAAAGAATGTATCATTGACTTAAGCCTTTTTTGTGGTACACAAAGATAACCACAAAACCGAACAGCTCCAATGCCATCCAAAACAAAACTACACATCTTTCCTTTAGCAATGCATACCCCGTATAACAATTGATCATGTTGTTCCTTCAAAACCTTCATAGGTATAGTAGATTCTAGAACTACTCTTGTCTCTGACTCAAACACTACCACATAGCAATATGAGACATTCATTACCTGAAACTCCACAATCATGTAGTTTAGTGTTGGGTGGCATGGGCTTGTGACTTAATGCATCACCATATTTGTTTTGCTAGGTGTGCTCAACTCAAGTCATCGCCTCTGTCTCAATTTAAGTCCTTTTTGGGGAAGATGTACTTTAGATTTATGTCATCCATGTAATATCATAAGGCTCACCATATCTTTAAGACAAAGACAACTGCAACAAGCTCCAGATCATAAGTGGGATAATTCTCCTCATGCTTTCTTACCTATCTTGGCACATAGGCAATCACCTTCCCATCCTACATAAGAACACACCGAACACCTACTTGGGAGGCATCATAGTACATAGTAAAGCACTTTCCCACCTCTAGAAGGGTAAGAACAAGGGCAGACACTAATATCTCTACAAATATATAGATTGCATTAATCCGCCCATTTGAACTTCACATTCTTGTGGGCGAGCATAGATAAGGGTGTGTCAATACTAGAAAAAACATTCATAAATCTATGATAATATATATCTAGCTATAGCCAAAAAGCTTATCACCTCTTTAATGTTAGATGGTCTTTGCCATTCTACTATTGTGGAAACCTTGCTTGGATCCACAAAGATGCTCTTCTCATTAATTACATTCCCCAAAAATTGACACGTGAAAGCCAAAACTCACACTTCTTCAATTGAGCATAGAATCTGTTATCATGTAATTTTTGGAGTACCATCCTAAAATGTCATCAATGAATACCAATTGCTACAAACTATGAATCATGTTATTTATGTCTCTATAAAATAGGGAGGTGCATTAGTCAACCCAAATGACACAAATCTGAACTCATAATGCCCATACATCATGATAAAAAGTCTTCTCAATATTCTCTTCCCACACTAGGATACGATTATAACTAGATTGGAGATCAATCTTTGAAAACACTTTAGGACACTTTAGATGGTCAAATAACTCATCAATGAGAGGCAACTTATTCTTGATAGTCATCGTGTTGAACCCACAATAATCCTCACACACAAGCCAACTCCCATCCTTCTTTGTAAAGAGCACTGGAGCCCTCCAAGGAGACACATTGTATCAACTTCTTGGACAAATGATCATTCAACTATTTCCTCAACCCTTCTTGAAATATGTAGGACAACTGATACGACGCAGTGGAGACCGGTCTAGTATCAGGTACTATATCAATGCAAAACTCATCATGCTTGGGTGGCATTCTAGGAAGCTGATCATGTAGAAAGACATCAATATAGTATCAAACCATTGGGATTCCCTTAATGTTTAATGACTTGGCATGTTATTTCGCTAAGGTCCAAAGAAATCTAGTCTTTACAGCACGATAATCAAGAAACAACTTCACCAAAACAAGGATAGAAATTGGAGGAGCACTGACTTGAAAAATTAATGTATGCCCCGAGGGAGTCTCCAAAGAAACCATTTTGCAGAAGCATGATATGACATCTCGAGGTCGGTGTAACCAATCCATACTAATTAAGGATGACATCAAAGACTGACAGTGGGATCACCAACAAATTTTGCCACAAAATCATCCCCATCAGTAGTAATCACATAGGCTGGGCATACCATGCATTGAACTAAATATCAAACCATATTGGAATCCGACTTTAATGGAATCTAAAATCACTTGACTTGTTAGTTTGGCTCTTTCTAAAAAATTCGATGAAACAAATGAAAAGGTAGCACTAGGACCAAGTAATACTAGAGATCATATGAGTCAACACAAAGAATACCCAAAACCACATCTCTGTCCGGCCCGGCGCGCGCGTGTCATTTCGCCCATTGTATGCATTTGATTGACCACATCTTATCTTGTGTGACTAGTCAACTGGCACCAAAATGTCGTGGATTAGGTCAACTAACTTCACCAGTTGCGTCCTGCTGCATGGTTAGCTGCTGTGCTTAATTGGAGTAAAAGTTATTAATAGCGAGTGGTTCAAGTCATCAAGTGCGAACAGGTATTTTTCAGAAGCAATGCTTCAGTTGCATCTTGGAGTGCCTAAGTGCGATCGAATAGGTATTTTTCAGCTCTTTCAAAAAAAAGTCACCCTCTTCTTCGGTCACAAATATGTCCCTACATATATAGTTTTTAAACTAGGATCGGAATGCAGACTATACCCTGTAATCTGGAGTGTCATTTACCACACAATGACACAAGAAATAAGTAAATTTATTCAAAACAACACAAGTGTGTGGTTCAACATCAAACAAAGGGGAGAAAGACGAGAGATTAGTACGTGTGCTAAGTAGCGTGCGTAGCACATCAACCAACTAACACGACAAGCAGCAGGCCAAGCAATTCGTGTTACATTGCTTCGTCTACAATCATCCAACCAAGTCACCTCTCCCATAGTAGTAGTAGCAGCAGCTAGTCACACCATCTACATCCATCTCCTATAGTATTCATCCAAACGAGGGGATGCATATCATCCACCAATCCACTCACTTACCGTCTGATTGGTTGGCCATATCATCACATCCTAAGCCACCGCGTGCGTTGACTCTATTTGAGATTTTGTTTGGTTGCTTACACGTGGGATATGCAGCCTGCCTGAGTGGATATAAAAACAATACATTTTGAGACCATTTGTTGTATCCGTTGGTACGCGCGGAACGAGCGTATCCCGTCGCTCAGGCTCACGGGAGTCTGATTTTGTGCAAGCTAAGCTGGTAACCAATCAAACGATTAGTGAACGTACATACATTTTATTTTTGATATATCGACAAACTTTCCATGGTTATATTTAATTTTGGCGGTTAAAAAATGATGTTGGGTTGTACTTTTATCGAAGGTCCTTAAACCGATAAGTTTCATTTGTTTCCAAGTCTGTTTCAGAGCTAATTATGTAAGCTTCATCGTCAAGAAGTAATAGCTTCGTCACCAGAGCTTGGTTGAAGCATTCTAGAAAGACTGAACGCCGCTTTTAGTGCCACATGAGCGAAGGAAGATTGAGGAGACTTGCACAACACGTTTTGTGGAGGAAAGTACAACAATGCTCATGTTGGATTCTATAGATCATGTGTATAGAATTCAAGAGCGCAAATGCAATTTCATATGAAGATGTACATCACTCGGTTCCTATAAACAGAGATATAGTGCCCATGCACAGGGGCACCTTTTCTTACAATTAATAGGCTCGCACCCCCATTGAAACGCTCTGCCTTCGAAGCTGCTGAAACGAACGCATCTTCAAACACCAACACGTATCTTGATGGTACTTTCTCATATCAGTCTGTAATCACAAGAATAAATAATAGAAGGCTCCTCTATGTTTGCCTGACCTTCTCCCCTTGGTTCCTCTTCCTCTCTGTACGAGTGGGAAAAAGGAGACAAGATTTCATCAATTTAGATGTGTTACCTTGTCTTGGTTTCTTACAAGAATCTTAACAAGTAACCAATAAATAATTATTAAAAAATAATTTTTTGATGGCCTAGCATCTCACTGCCAAAAATAAATATAATTGCTGATAATAAGCCTTTATTTTCTGCGGTTGTGGGTGATTGTCGAAAATAGTACCCTTATTTTGTGGCGGTCGTGGGAATCCACAGAAAATATATAGAGTATAAGCCCGGTCTTATCCCTTCTGACGTGCTCGCTTGTAAGGCCCAAAATGCGTATAAAAAAAATAATAATAACAATAAAATAAATATATGAAGAAATGAAATAGTAAATTCATATATCTCAGATTATACTGGGGTGTTGAAAATCGAGAACTGAATTTTTGAAAACCAAGAATTATTTTAGAAAAGGAAGAAAACAATAGGAGTGTATTTCATATTTCTCACATCTACCCAATAAATAAAATAATTAAAATAAGCATATATCTTTTGCATCATGTGGGAGTTTAGTTGTTTGTGCAATTAAATGAAATAAAAATATATTAGGATTTGAAATTGGGAACTAAAACTACCTTGAAAACTAGAATTTGAAAATGGATAAGGAAAAGAAGAGGGAAGAAAAGGGAAACAATATACTATAAAGAAACAAGAATAGATGAATAAATACATACTTTTCATGAGGACACTCTTATTTGTGCACTTAATTTGTGTGTGAAACTTATCAACAGATTTGAATTTCAAAACCAAAGTTTGAAATTTGGAAGGAATTGCAAAACTAAAACAGAAAAGAAAAAGATAAAGAAAACCTGCGCCTGGGCCGAATTTCATATGTCTCGGCCCATCTCTCATACGCGCTCGGCCCAACCTTTCCCCCCCCCCCCCCCCCGCCGCGCGGCACTCCCTGGACGTCGCTGGCTCGCGGGCCCACTCGACAGCGCTCCCTCTACCGCGCCTGCTCTCCACTGCGCGTGGGCCCGTCTGTCAGAAGCCTCACCTACCTCCCGAAACAACCGCGCGGACGCCGCAGTGCTCGCCGTTCGGTTCCCTCCGCTCGGACTTCACCGTGGTGCATAAAAGCCGAAGCTCCGCGACCCCTCTTCCCTCCATCCACCCGTGAGCCGCCACTCCATACCACCATCGCCGTGTGAAAGACAAGAGCTGTTTCCCCACCAACTCCGCGCCGTCGCCGCGGGATCTCACCGTGGCCGCGGTATCGACCTCAAAGACCCATTCCGGGGAAAGGGTAGGCCACGGGAAGAAGCTCGGTGGCACCTTCGAGCTTTGAGATCACCCGTCGCTGTCGTAATTGCTCGCCGGAGTTCTTCTTTGCCGCTGCTCCGTGGCCAGACGCCCTCCGCGCCGAGACGACCGGTAAGATTTTCCCCAGCGTACTCGCCATCAATTCCTTATCGCGTAGATCGTCTCAGATTTGGGGATTGGTGCTCTTGTGCCCGGAACCGGTACCTCGCCGGCGTGGGCCACCGTGTGGCAGAGCGCCGCCGCGCCCTGGTGTGTTGTGGGAAGAAGATGAGCCTTGGGCCGTTGATCGGGCCATGTACGGGTAAGATTAGAAGGATGTGTGGGGGGCTTTCGACCGTGGATCGATGATCTTGCGGCTAGGATTAAAAGGGCGATACCGGTTCGGTGGGGTGGATTTGCGCCGTTCGATCAGGATCCAGTGACCCAGATTCGATCTCGTTTCATTAAACCACAACCGCTGATCTCGGATCCAAGGGCTCATATTGCATACCGTTTCATTTAAAGCACGATCTAATCTGGGGCGTCCGATTTTGATCGGAGGGCTCAGATCTCACGATACCCCTTCGCGGGTATGTTTTATAAAAGAAACCCTGGGTTTTCTCGGATTCAACCCGCCGCCCTCTGGCGGTGTACACTGAGTCTTGAGAATTTTTGCGCCGAGATCCCTGTGTTTCTCTGTTATTCACGCGCGGTCCAGAGAGTAGTAAAATTAGAGAATTAATTCTGGAAATTGATTTTTAATACAAAAATAAATCCAGAAACTTGTATAATTCATATTAAATTCATCTTAACTCCAAATTGAGTCATTCCAGTTGCAATAATTTTGTTATAATATTGCCTATCAACTAGTAACACTGTTTAGCCATGAAACTTGAAGTGAAACTGTTCATTTGAATTAATCTATTCTAGGTGCTTATTAACTTCAGAAATTCATAACTAAATAACTATAACTCCAAATTTAGTGATTCTTGTTCCTACGATCTCGTAGCAACGCGTAGATTATTATTATTCAGTTTGTACTTATGTTTGGTGTAATGTTAATTTTGCCTATACAATGTTTGTTTGTATTGCTACGACTAGAGCGAGGTCACGTGTCATCTGAAGAGCAAGTTGGTACCTGGATTCTCAAGGCCCAGGCAAGTTGTGCCCTTGACCACTTTTTACCCAATAATGTTCTTTAATATCAATTATCCATGCATAGGTTAATTTTGATGGGACCCAATAGGTCACCCTAGATTTGTTTATCTCATTACCTTGTTTACCCCTGAATCACTTGGGTAGTTTGCTATTGCTTTATATGGTTTTGGGATAATCATTTATTACCTCTATGTTCCAATTCTTGTTGTTATTCTGTTTATGTTCATGTTGATATCATTAATGTTAATTGGAACATAGAGCTTAACTTGAGTAACACGTGCCACCACAAGGGAGGAATGGGACCCCTTGGCTGATTAATTAGGAAAGCTAGTGGAAGACTACCTTACCCGAAAGGGGCAAGGGCAGTAGGGGAGTGGTCAGTGTAGGGAGGCTCTCGGGAGGATTTTGCTGCGATGGCGGTCCTGCAAGGGATTCCTGCATTGGAACTTCCTATAAACTGTAGCGGGTTTTCAGAAGCTAGTGGAACTTTATAAAGGCCTCGTAGTGGATCCCTAGCCATTCACCTCGGTAGTGTCTAAGGGCCTTGCAAACCCTGGCGACATGGGATACACGACTTGTGGGTAAAGGGTACAACCTCTGCAGAGTGTAAAACTGGTATACTAGCCGAGCTCACGGTCATGAGCAGCTCAGGACTCTCTGATGTTTAAATTATGGAACTAAATTCAATTTGTCATATGCATTGCATCGCAGGTGAAGTTGTTATTTTTGTTCTACTACTTAATTGGGTTTGGTATTTACTTATACTTAGTAACTGCTAATAAAATTTTGACCAACTTTAAAAGCAATGCTCAGCTCTAACCATCCTCTTTGGTAAGCCTTACACTTCACGTGAGCTCCCACCTTTGGCGAGTTCATGCACATTATTCCCCACAACTTGTTGAGCGATGAACGTATGTGAGCTCACTCTTGCTGTCTCACACACCCCACAGGTCAAGAACAGGTACCGCAGGATGAAGCGCTTGGAGGATGCTGTGAAGTGTTCGTGAGAGGTCTAGGCCGTCGTCTCCCAGTCAACTTTGGGTTGCTGGACCGTTGTCTCCTTATAATGTAATTATTTATTTTGTATAGAACTCCTGTTATATATAAAGTTGTGACATTCGATCCTGTGCCATGATTCATCATATGTGTGAGACTTGGTCCCAGCACACCTGGTGATTATGTTTGCGCCCGGGTTTTGGACCCCTAAAATCCGGGTGTTACAGAAGTGGTATCAGAGGAATGTTGACTGTAAGACGAAACCTAGATAGAACTGGACACCACTATCTACTTATCTTTGCTACTCTGATTCTTTCTAAACTTTTCTTAATCTTTTCTCATCTATTTCCGCTTTACTCTGATTACTCTTACCTTTTCACTCTAAAGATAAAAGTGGATTTCACACTTTGAAATCCTGTGCCTAAAGTAACTTTAGGAATAGGAGACCTAATCCTAGGAATAAAAACAAAACTATTTTTATAAGTGTCTATGTATTTGAATGTTTGCTCTTATGAGATATGTCTGATTTGGATCTTTGTTTGAGTATGATGGGTTGTGGATCAATGTCCACAACTACATCTGCATATACAACTAGGCATAAAGGATAGCATTTGTAAAATAACTAGACAAACTAAATTATCCTTCAATAAAGTATCTAGCCTAACAATACCCATCTTATCTTAAAGATTCTCCCTTATCTTAACAGATCCATCTTATCTTACAAGATACTCTCTTGCCTTAATAAATTCATCTTATCTTGAAAAAAAAATTTGTTATCCTAATAGATCTAATTTACCTCAAAAGATTATACCTTATCCTTATGAATTCATCCTACCCTAATTAGCATATTTATCCTAGTCTAAAATATCAACCATGATCTAATTCAAAGTAATTAGATATTGTCTAGACTAATCCGGTAATACCAATCTAGATCCCATCTAATCTAAGATGATCCAATCTAAAGTGAGTTATTTAATAAATTAGTTAGTACTAGTGAAATGGATTAGACCTCACTCCTATAAAAATGATTTAAGCTAAATTAATGCCCTAGATTAACTTGACCATATACATATGCAACCACCTTACCCATCCGATAGTTGCATAATCCCTCTGTGTTAACCTAATAGAGCTTCTGACCTACCTACACTGTATACCCCATCCTATCTCAAAAGATTCTAACATATCCTAACAAGATATATCTTACCCTGATAAATCTATCTAACTTAAACTAGTCTAATCTAGATCATAGCTAATTTAATATGGTCTAATCTAGTGTGAGTTACTTAATGCTGGTACACAAGATATGTCCATACTCCTAAATCACTTAAGCCTAATTTGGAGACTTATAACAACTTGGCCATACACAACAACTCGACCTATATAACAAGTTACATAACTTACCCGATCAATAGAGTCTTAATGGATTGCATAATCCATCAACCACCACCTGACATCAAACCAGATTTTGACCTACATCATGTAGTCTATCTCACCCATATATATCTCTCATCTTGACAGATTCTATCCTACCCTTAGATATTCACCTTATACGAATGGTTACCCTAATCTGAACATAAAACAAAGATTAAGCCCTACTAAAGGATCTTCAGATTATAACCAGCTACTAGCTTATTTATTCCGCTTATTGAATAATTTCCTTTGCATGGTCAATACCAGGAAAGGAAAGATTATCACGCAACAGCAAACAGAAATGAATTCTCCAAATCCTCCACCTATTGAAACCGAACAAGTGGTTGCTGCCCAAAGACTGGTAATACAACAATTAACAGACCTGGTGACCGAGATGCAAAACCAGATAAGACAACTACGCGAGGAAATACGTCAGGTCCGCCAAGAAATAAGGCAAGCACGGTTGGAGAGGCAACAACAACAACAACCTCCACCACCACCACCAGCTCCACCAAGTTACATAGATATAAATTATGATGATTTGTAAGATCTAGATGTTGCTATAGTTAGTAGATGATATGATATTGTTTTAGAAGGAATAATAAGGTCTATTGACCCTATGTTTTGTTAAAGAATTATACCTCATGCTGAGATTTCTTTGTTTATGCATATGTTCCAAGAACAATATAAGCATACATCCCTTTTATTACTAATCTCGAGGACGAGATTATTTTTAAGGGGGGTAGGATTTGTAAGGCCCAAAATGCGTATAAAAAAATAATAATAACAATAAAATAAATATATGAAGAAATGAAATAGTAAATTCATATATCTCAGATTATACTGGGGTGTTGAAAATCGAGAACTGAATTTTTGAAAACCAAGAATTATTTTAGAAAAGGAAGAAAACAATAGGAGTGTATTTCATATTTCTCACATCTACCCAATAAATAAAATAATTAAAATAAGCATATATCTTTTGCATCATGTGGGAGTTTAGTTGTTTGTGCAATTAAATGAAATAAAAATATATTAGGATTTGAAATTGGGAACTAAAACTACCTTGAAAACTAGAATTTGAAAATGGATAAGGAAAAGAAGAGGGAAGAAAAGGGAAACAATATACTATAAAGAAACAAGAATAGATGAATAAATACATACTTTTCATGAGGACACTCTTATTTGTGCACTTAATTTGTGTGTGAAACTTATCAACAGATTTGAATTTCAAAACCAAAGTTTGAAATTTGGAAGGAATTGCAAAACTAAAACAGAAAAGAAAAAGATAAAGAAAACCTGTGCCTGGGCCGAATTTCATATGTCTCGGCCCATCTCTCATACGCGCTCGGCCCAACCTTTCCCCCCCCCCCCCCCGCCGCGCGGCACTCCCTGGACGTCGCTGGCTCGCGGGCCCACTCGACAGCGCTCCCTCTACCGCGCCTGCTCTCCACTGCGCGTGGGCCCGTCTGTCAGAAGCCTCACCTACCTCCCGAAACAACCGCGTGGACGCCGCAGTGCTCGTCGTTCGGTTCCCTCCGCTCGGACTTCACCGTGGTGCATAAAAGCCGAAGCTCCGCAACCCCTCTTCCCTCCATCCACCCGTGAGCCGCCACTCCATACCACCATCGCCGTGTGAAAGACAAGAGCTGTTTCCCCACCAACTCCGCGCCGTCGCCGCGGGATCTCACCGTGGCCGCGGTATCGACCTCAAAGACCCATTCCGGGGAAAGGGTAGGCCACGGGAAGAAGCTCGGTGGCACCTTCGAGCTTTGAGATCACCCGTCGCTGTCGTAATTGCTCGCCGGAGTTCTTCTTTGCCGCTGCTCCGTGGCCAGACGCCCTCCGCGCCGAGACGACCGGTAAGATTTTCCCCAGCGTACTCGCCATCAATTCCTTATCGCGTAGATCGTCTCAGATTTGGGGATTGGTGCTCTTGTGCCCGGAACCGGTACCTCGCCGGCGTGGGCCACCGTGTGGCAGAGCGCCGCCGCGCCCTGGTGTGTTGTGGGAAGAAGATGAGCCTTGGGCCGTTGATCGGGCCATGTACGGGTAAGATTAGAAGGATGTGTGGGGGGCTTTCGACCGTGGATCGATGATCTTGCGGCTAGGATTAAAAGGGCGATACCGGTTCGGTGGGGTGGATTTGCGCCGTTCGATCAGGATCCAGTGACCCAGATTCGATCTCGTTTCATTAAACCACAACCGCTGATCTCGGATCCAAGGGCTCATATTGCATACCGTTTCATTTAAAGCACGATCTAATCTGGGGCGTCCGATTTTGATCGGAGGGCTCAGATCTCACGATACCCCTTCGCGGGTATGTTTTATAAAAGAAACCCTGGGTTTTCTCGGATTCAACCCGCCGCCCTCTGGCGGTGTACACTGAGTCTTGAGAATTTTTGCGCCGAGATCCCTGTGTTTCTCTGTTATTCACGCGCGGTCCAGAGAGTAGTAAAATTAGAGAATTAATTCTGGAAATTGATTTTTAATACAAAAATAAATCCAGAAACTTGTATAATTCATATTAAATTCATCTTAACTCCAAATTGAGTCATTCCAGTTGCAATAATTTTGTTATAATATTGCCTATCAACTAGTAACACTGTTTAGCCATGAAACTTGAAGTGAAACTGTTCATTTGAATTAATCTATTCTAGGTGCTTATTAACTTCAGAAATTCATAACTAAATAACTATAACTCCAAATTTAGTGATTCTTGTTCCTACGATCTCGTAGCAACGCGTAGATTATTATTATTCAGTTTGTACTTATGTTTGGTGTAATGTTAATTTTGCCTATACAATGTTTGTTTGTATTGCTACGACTAGAGCGAGGTCACGTGTCATCTGAAGAGCAAGTTGGTACCTGGATTCTCAAGGCCCAGGCAAGTTGTGCCCTTGACCACTTTTTACCCAATAATGTTCTTTAATATCAATTATCCATGCATAGGTTAATTTTGATGGGACCCAATAGGTCACCCTAGATTTGTTTATCTCATTACCTTGTTTACCCCTGAATCACTTGGGTAGTTTGCTATTGCTTTATATGGTTTTGGGATAATCATTTATTACCTCTATGTTCCAATTCTTGTTGTTATTCTGTTTATGTTCATGTTGATATCATTAATGTTAATTGGAACATAGAGCTTAACTTGAGTAACACGTGCCACCACAAGGGAGGAATGGGACCCCTTGGCTGATTAATTAGGAAAGCTAGTGGAAGACTACCTTACCCGAAAGGGGCAAGGGCAGTAGGGGAGTGGTCAGTGTAGGGAGGCTCTCGGGAGGATTTTGCTGCGATGGCGGTCCTGCAAGGGATTCCTGCATTGGAACTTCCTATAAACTGTAGCGGGTTTTCGGAAGCTAGTGGAACTTTGTAAAGGCCTCGTAGTGGATCCCTAGTCATTCACCTCGGTAGTGTCTAAGGGCCTTGCAAACCCTGGCGACATGGGATACACGACTTGTGGGTAAAGGGTACAACCTCTGCAGAGTGTAAAACTGGTATACTAGCCGAGCTCACGGTCATGAGCAGCTCAGGACTCTCTGATGTTTAAATTATGGAACTAAATTCAATTTGTCATATGCATTGCATCGCAGGTGAAGTTGTTATTTTTGTTCTACTACTTAATTGGGTTTGGTATTTACTTATACTTAGTAACTGCTAATAAAATTTTGACCAACTTTAAAAGCAATGCTCAGCTCTAACCATCCTCTTTGGTAAGCCTTACACTTCACGTGAGCTCCCACCTTTGGCGAGTTCATGCACATTATTCCCCACAACTTGTTGAGCGATGAACGTATGTGAGCTCACTCTTGCTGTCTCACACACCCCACAGGTCAAGAACAGGTACCGCAGGATGAAGCGCTTGGAGGATGCTGTGAAGTGTTCGTGAGAGGTCTAGGCCGTCGTCTCCCAGTCAACTTTGGGTTGCTGGACCGTTGTCTCCTTATAATGTAATTATTTATTTTGTATAGAACTCCTGTTATATATAAAGTTGTGACATTCGATCCTGTGCCATGATTCATCATATGTGTGAGACTTGGTCCCAGCACACCTGGTGATTATGTTTGCGCCCGGGTTTTGGACCCCTAAAATCCGGGTGTTACATCGCTCGTCTGCACCTCTACGCGCATGCTGCCACCGCGCAAACACGCCAAGCGCACCCTCCCCCCCCCCCAACACACACACCCTCCCCCATGGCAGGCCACAGTTGGCCGGCTCCACATGCATGCCTGCCTTGTCCACGTCTAGTGGCACACCAAAATGTCATGTGAGTACTCGATCAACTTGCACAATTTACATACTCTAGGTGACATGGCTGGTGCCACGTCCGATGGAGTACCGAGCATGCCGGTGAGTGTAAAATTGTTCCTAGATGATTTGCAACTTTCTAGGTACCCTATCCGATGCATCATACCCAATGCACACCAGTCATGTTGGTGCGTATTAGAAACATCATAGGGCACATCTCTCATATAGTGTGGTATCTGGTGAAGCATCAAACACATATGGTGCTACGGTGAACTATCTAACTTGTGTTTTCAATTGTTTTATTGGATTTTTCTTCAAAACATCTCGTGGGCTCTCTTGGGTTATCTAGCACTAGTTTTTTCATAAGTGTGCACCACAACACATAACTAGATTTTGCCTAGGTCAAGTCACCCATCTCATGCCCCTCTTTATAGTTCGACTAAAAGAAAACAAAATGTATTGTATGTTTCTAGCACCACTAAAACTCAAAGGATGCATATTTGACATCGGCTCTTGATCTTAATATCTAGAATTATTATGTATATGATCAATCCATTAATAACATAAATATCGGTCGATGCAACATATCTACATTTTTATGATTAGCACACCAACATGAGAAATCATGCAACTTACAAAGTATCCATTAAGATCATGTAAAGGACTTTCAACATGTAGTCAAGGTTGATTATACTAATTTGTGGTATCATACCTTAGTACTCCATGTGTAATGAATTTGACTTCTTTGCTAATTTTTATCGATGCATGTTGAGCAAGCAAGATCACAAGGGACCAAAAATAAATGCTTTTGGCATTTTGGGTCAGGTGCAATAGTAGTAGCAAACAAAATATAGGTGTATATATCAATAAATAATATGGGTAGGTAGAAAGGTTCAACTACAAAGTAGAACCAAAACAGTCGTTGCAACAGAGATGCCAAAGTGTGTTGATGTAAATCTTGAACCCACAACATAAGTGCTAGATCACATGGGTCATAAAAGGGCTGAGGCGACAAGTTTGTAGAAACCGACCTAGCTTGTTTAGGGAGGTGGCCTTACCAGATTTCTTGGGTTCACCTAAGAAAGCAGAAGGGTAGTGAGAATCACACTTATGTATTGAAGAGCGATGAGGTTTACGAATAAACAAACAAAGGATAATCAATCATGCTCATGTGACAAAAAATGCCAGTGGTAGTTTGTAAGAAAAGTAGTAATGAAACTGTCAACTCTCTGACTCGGAAGGGACTGTGCTAGTGTAAGGACATCGTTGGGTTGTGTTATGTTAACTAACAAAGGTTAGGGTACCATACTTGATCACCAAATCAAGCAATGAACAACAATATGGAGGTTGAAAGAAATTGTAACAGGTAGAAATAGAGTAATTATAAATTATTGGACACCTCCATCAACCGATCTCTTATATTTATAAGTGATGGAGGATTGAAAACACTTTCAAAACACACTAGAACCAATTTATATCCGAATTTAGGATGTCAAATCTGGCTTGTCTAGGTCAAAAACTGAGGTGAACTGTTTTTTGTTGTTGTTCTAGATAAAAATATTTTCAAAATCGTAATTAATTTATTTAGACTCTAAATAAGACAGCACATATTGTTTTTTATCAACTCGATGAGAAGAATACAACGATCGCTTATTTGATAAAAATTGGAAGAATCAACCATATGGAGTTGGAGGTAACGTATGGAGTTGGAGGCGAAGATGATGGCCAAGCAGACGGCTCGTTTGGTCGATCAACAGAAGATGGTGGAGATGTTTCAATACACGCAGAGCCTTGGCGTCGCATCCGGTTTTGCTTCGCCACCTCTGTTGTTCCCTACAACTAAACCTCATTTGTTTTCTACTCCTTATGTTTGTGAAACTTGTGATACTTATTTTTGTGAGTGTTTGTGATATTTATGTTTGTGAAACTTGTTGATGTTGGTAATACTTGGTGTTGATTTGTAAGATACATGTGATATTTATGTTTGTGAGATACTTGGTGTTGGTGATATTTATGTTTGGTCTCTGGCACTTTGCCAAGTGTTACACTCGGCAAAGAGTGTCTTTGTCGAGTGCAATGACCATAGCACTCAACAAAAAAGACACACCTAGGAACCGGTAAAGCTTCTTTGCCGAGTGTTATGGTTGTGGCACTCGGTAAAGAAGACGCCTTTACTGAGTGCTAGGCTGACACTCGGCACAGAGGCAATGCTCGGGGCCCACATGATCTATCTTTACTGAGTGCCCGTTGGCCTAACACTAGGCAAAGAAGGAATCTTTGCCGAGTGCCAGCCAGCACACTCAATAGAGAAATCGACATGGGGGACCACTGGAACTCCCTTCGTCAAGTGCCTGTTGGCCTGGCACTCGGTAAAGGCTCCGTCACCGTCACTTGGCACCATGATGGCGACTTTTCTTTAATTGCCGAGTGTCTGACATAAAGTATTCGACAAAGAGACTGTTGCTGATAACCAGTTGATCGAGCCCTCTTTGTCGAGTGATACACTCGGCAAAGGCTTTACCGAGTGCTATACACTATCGGAATAGACTACTTTGCCGAGTGTCGCAAGCACTCGGCAAAGAAGGAATCTTTGTCGAGTGCCAGCCATCACACTTGACAAAGAAATCGACATGGGGGTGAGAGCACCTAGAGGGGGGTGAATAGGTGATCCTGTAAAAACTTAAGACTTATTGCCACAAAAACTAAGTTAAGTGTTAGTGCAATAGAATCAAGTAGCTGGAGAGGAGTACTTGTGAAACATAGAAACCACAGAGAGAAACAACACAGTAGACACAGTGGTTTATCCCGTGGTTCGGCCAAGTACAAAACTTGCCTACTCCATGTTGTGGCGTCCCAATGGACGAGGGTTGCACTCAACCCCTCTCAAGTGATCCAACGATCAACTTGAATACCACGGTGTTCCTTTTTCTTATCACTTTTCCCGTTTGCGAAGAATCTCCACAAGTTGGAGTCTCTCGCCCTTACAACAAATATCAATGTAAAAGCACTAGGGTAAGTGAGGGAAGCAACACACACAAATCCGCAGCAATACGCACACACACAGGCCAAGACTTGAGCTCAAATGAAATGCAACAAGTTCACCACTAGAACGGAGCTCAAATCACTAAAAAATTCAATCGAGTGTGCCGAGACGGAGTGTGAGTCTTAGAATGTTCAAAATATGCTTGGTGTACTCCTCCATGCGCCTAGAGGTCCCTTTTATAGCCCCAAGGCAGCTAGGAGCCGTTGGAAGCAATCTGGGAAGGCAATTCTTGCCATCTATCGGGTGGCGCACCGGACAGTCCGGTGCACCACCGGATAGCCACTGTTCATAGTCCGGTGCGGATTGCCTTCCAAAAATAGAACAGTCGACCGTTGCAGAAATAGAGCCATTGGCGCACCGGACACTGTTCGGTGCACACCGGACAGTCCGGTGCCCCCAGCCGACCGTTGGCGTGGCCATGTGTCACACGCGGATTGCGCGGCCGACCGTTGGCGCAGTCGACCGTTGGATCACCGGACAGTCCGGTGCCTCACCGGACCGTCCGGTGAATTTTAGTCGTACGCCATTGAACGATTCCTGAGAGCGACGACTTCGCCGCAGACGGCTCATCGGACAGTCCGGTGCACCACCGGACAGTCCGGTGAATTATAGTCGTACACCGCCGTAAGTTCTCGAGAGTGGCCTCTTCATCGGAGGCTGGCCTGGCGCACCGGACGCTGTCCGGTGCACCACCGAACAGTCCGGTGTGCCAGACTGCGCAGAGTCTTGGCTTTTTTAGCCAAGATCTTTTCTTCTTCTCTTTTCTATGATTCTAGCACTTAGACAAATATATTAGTACACAAAAACCAATGTACTAAGTCTAGAATCATACCTTCTTGTTGATTTGCACTTCATCAATCATTTGGCACAAGATTATTCACTCAATACGTGTTGGGCACTTAATCACCAAAACTATACTAGAAATGGCCCAAGGGCACATTTCCCTTTCAATCTCCCCCTTTTTGGTGATTTATGCCAACACATCAAAAAGCAACTAAAAGGAAGTGCAACATCAAAGCAGTTGAGAACAGGAATTGTTTTTTATTCAAATTTGGCATATTTGGATCATTTTTTGCCACCACTTGGTTTGTTTTTGAAATCAACCTCAATTTCCTATCTCTAAGTCAAACACACTTGTTTAGCCATAAAGAGAGGTATTCCATGAGAAAAATTGATCAAGAGCCAAAATCTCCCCTTTTTCCCATAATCCTACATTCTCCCCACAAGAGGTCAAATTTTGCACATAAGAGTATTTTGCCAAAACAAAAGTTCTAACTCTACTATTTTCAAAAATTCTCAAGTGGTAGCTGATCCATTTGCTTTGGCCTTAATTTCTCCCCCTTTGGCATTAAGCACCAAAACAGGATCATTATTGGCCCTTAAACCCCATTGCCTCACCAAAATCTTCAATTAAGAGTAAAACGACAATAAGAGCACGGAGATGAACTTGGAGTAAATTACCCTCTCATCGGAGTGCAGTGGAAGTCTTGCATGGTCCAAGTTCACCTTTTCCCTTTCAATCACCTTTGAGACTAGATTAAGAAAACAAAAGCATACGGTTAGTCTCAAAGGGTCAAGTTGTAGCATTTCTCCCCATAAATATGTGCATCATTCACACATGGACTTGTAAGGTCCGGGGATCCCTTGCACAACTTGAGCACCATAGATAAACAATAATATGCATAAAAGAACATGATCAAAGGCATAAAACACATGTATGCTCTAGATCAATCCAAGTTACGCGAATCTAGGACATTTAGCTCACTACGCAGCCTGCAAAAGGTCTTCTCATCTAAAGGCTTGGTAAAGATATCGGCTAGCTGGTTCTCGGTGCTAACATAAAACACTTCGATATCTCCCTTTTGCTGGTGGTCTCTCAAAAAGTGATGCCGGATGTCTATGTGCTTTGTGCGGCTGTGTTCAACAGGATTGTCCGCCATGCGGATTGCACTCTCATTGTCACATAGGAGTGGGACTTTGCTCAGATTGTAGCCAAAGTCCCTGAGGGTTTGCCTCATCCAAAGTAGTTGCGCGCAACACTGTCCTGCGGCAACATACTTGGCCTCAGCGGTGGATAGGGCAACGGAAGTTTGTTTCTTATAACTCCACGACACCAGGGACCTTCCTAGGAATTGGCACGTCCCTGATGTACTCTTCCTGTCGACCTTACATCCAGCATAGTCGGAGTCTGAGTATCCAATCAAGTCAAAGGTAGACCCCTTTGGATACCAGATCCCAAAACAAGGCGTAGCAACTAAATATCTAAGGATTCGCTTAACGGCCACAAGGTGACACTCCCTTGGGTCGGATTGAAATCTAGCACACATGCATACGCTAAGCATAATATCCGGTCTACTAGCACATAAATAAAGTAAAGACCCTATCATAGACCGGTATGCCTTTTGATCAACGGACTTACCTCCTTTGTTGAGGTCGACAAGTCCATCGGTTCCCATTGGAGTCTTTGCGGGCTTGGCGTCCTTCATCCTGAACCGCTTGAGCAAGTCTTGCGTGTACTTTGTTTGAGAGATGAAGGTGTCATCCTTGAGTTGCTTCACTTGGAACCCAAGGAAGTAGTTCAACTCGCCCATCATCGACATCTCAAATATTATGGTCACCATCACAAGTCTTAGTGAAAAGAGTTAGATCGGCTTTCCCAACCTTGAAAGCATTAGCAATTAGAAAGTCTCTAAGCCATTCATACCATGCTCTTGGGGCTTGCTTAAGTCCATAGAGCACCTTAGAGAGCTTACACATGTGGTTGGGGTATCGTTCATCCTCAAAGCCAGGGGGTTGCTCCACGTACACCTCCTCCTTGATTGGCCCGTTGAGGAAAGCGCTCTTCACGTCCATTTGGAACAACCTGAAAGAATGGTGAGCAGCATAGGCTAACAATATACGAATCGACTCTAGCCTAGCCACAGGAGCAAAAGTCTCCTCAAAGTCCAAACCTGCGACTTGGGCATAACCTTTTGCCACAAGTCGAGCCTTGTTCCTTGTCACCACCCCGTGCTCGTCCTGTTTGTTGCGGAACACCCACTTGGTTCCCACAACGTTTTGCTTGGGACGTGGCACCAGTGTCCAAACTTCATTTCACTTGAAGTTGTTGAGCTCTTCCTGCATGGCCAACACCCAGTCTGGATCTAGCAAGGCCTCTTCTACCCTGAAAGGCTCAATAGAAGAGACAAAAGAGTAATGCTCACAAAAATTAGCTAATCTAGAGCGAGTGGTTACTCCCTTGCTAATATCACCCAATATCTGGTCGACAGGATGATTCCTTTAAATCGTCGCTCGAACTTGAGTTGGAGGGGCATGTGGTACTTCTTCCTCCTCATCTTGGACATCCTGTGCTCCCCCTTGATCACACGCCTTTTCTTGAGGGACCTGTTCGTCATCTTGAGTTGGGGAATGCACCATCATTGAGGAAGAAGGTTGATCTTGCTCCTTGTGTTCCTGTGGTCGCACATCTCCAATCGCCATGGTGCGAATTGCGTCCGTTGGAACATCACTGTCGGCGTTCCGAGACCGGGGGGTCCCCGAGCCGACGAGTGAGTGTGCCGCGTGCCCCAGCCCAGATGGGTCGAGCGCGTGGGCGAGCGCGAAGGGGGGAGAGAGAGCGAGAGCGAGGTGGCCGGAGCTGGGTCGTGAGGGAGTCGGAGGTTCCCGCGGCCTTCGTGTTCGTCCCGCGCCCAGGTCGGGTGCGCTTGCAGTAGGGGGTTACAAGCGTCCGCGCGGGTGAGGGGAGCAAGCGGCCCCGAGAGAGCGCCTGCCCCTGCCCTCGTTCCCGCGAGGCCAACCTTCTCTAAGAAGGCCCTGGTCCTTCCTTTTATAGGCGTAAGGAGAGGATCCAGGTGTACAAATGGGGGTGTAGCAAGGTGCTACGTGTCTAGCGGGGGAGAGCTAGTACCCTAAGTACATGCCAAGGTGGCAGCCGGAGAGATCTTGGCACCCAGCTAGTGTGGCGTCGTGGCTGTTGGAGAAGCAATGGAGCCAGGCGGAGGGACAGCTGTCGGAGTGGTTGGGCCCTTGCTGATGTCCCCCTGCTTTCGTAAGGGAGCTGGGAGCCGCCGTCGTCATGGTCCAGCGGGGCGCCATCATTGCCTATCTAGCGGAGCTAGCCAGATGGGACGTCGGTCCTGTTCTCTGCGGCCCGAGTCGTCTCAGGGTAGGGTGATGATGGCGCTTTCTGTCGACGTGGCGGACTCGTGCCCTAGGTCGGGCGACGTGGGGGCTCCTCCGAAGCCGAGGTCGAGTCTGTCCTGCATGGCCGAGGCCGAGGCCGAGGCCGAGCCCGAGCCCCTGGGTCGGGCGAGGCGGAGGTCGTTCAGCAGAGGTCGGGGTGGAGTCCGAGCCCTGGGTCGGGCGAAGCGGAGTTCATCGTCTTCTGGGGCCTTAGCCCGAGTCCGAGCCCTGGGTCGGGCGGAGCGGAGTTCGCCGTCTTCCGGGGCCTTAGCCCGAGTCCGAGCCCTGGGTCGGGCGGAGCGGAGTTCGCCGTCTTCCGGGGCCTTAGCCCGAGTCCGAGCCCTGGGTCGGGCGGAGCGGAGTTCACCGTCTTCCGAGGCCTTAGCCCGAGTCCGAGCCCTGGGTCGGGCGGAGCGGAGTTTCCTCTGGCGCTTTTGGCCAAGCCTGGTTGCCCGTCAGTCTTATTCTTTGCGTTAAAGGCCCCAGTGACTTGGTCGGTCGGCGCGGTGATTTAGTCAGGGTTACTTCTTATCGAAGGCAAGGCCTCGGGCGAGCCGGAGATGCGTCTGCCGTGAAAGAGGAGGCCTCGGGCGAGACGGAAACATCTCAGGGTCGGCTGCCCTTGCCCGAGGCTAGGCTCGGGCGTGGCGTGATCGAGTCGCTCGTGTGGACTGATCCCTGACTTAATCAAACCCATCAGGCCTCTGCAGCTTTATGCTGATGGGGGTTACCAGCTGAGAATTAGGCGTCTTGAGGGTACCCCTAATTATGGTCCCCGACAGTAGCCCCCGAGCCTCGAAGGGAGTGTTAACACTCGCTTGGAGGCTTTTGTCGCACTTTTTTGCAAGGGGACCAGCCTTTCTCGGTTGTACTTTGTTCCGGTGGGTGCGCGCGAGCGCACCCGCCGGGTGTAGCCCCCGAGGCCTCGGAGGAGTGGTTTCACTCCTTTGAGGTCTTAATGCCTTGCGTAATGCTTCGGCTGGTCTGGTGGTTCCCTCATGCGAACAGGCCGTAGCCCGGGTGCACTGTCGGGGCCCAAGTTCTCGGGCTGGTATGTTGACGCTGTCAACGGTTCGGCCGGAGCCGGGTTTGCGAGAGCAGCCCCCGAGCCTCCGCACAGAGCGAGAGGACGATCAGGGACAGACTCGGCTTTTTTACATACGCCCCTACGTCGCCTTTCCGCAAGGAGGAGGGGGGGAGAGCGCCATGTTACCCTCGATGGGCACCGAACATGGTGTCTCCGGTGAGCTGCAATCGGGTAATCCGAGTGGACGTCCGTGCCCCGTTCGTTGGGGGTCGGCTAGGGGCCCGGAGGCACGCCCAAAAGTACCTGCGGGTGATCTGCCGGACCCGGTCCCCTGGCGACGGGGTCCGAGGGCTCGTTGCCTCCCTCCGATGGGATTCCGTTACAGAGTCGTTCCCGCTGGTCTCGGAAATGTCCTAGGGTACCTCGGGAGCGCAGCCCGAGCCTTGGTTATGTATCGAACATACCCCTGGTCATCCCTCGCTCGGTGTCTCAGGCGACTGTGAACCCTTCGGGGGGCCAGCCTTTGAACCCCTGATCAGTAATGGGCGTGGAGCCCGAGTAGCCTGAGGCGGTCGTGGAACCTTTCGGGGGGCCGACCTTCGAACCTCTGACCAGTAGTGGGCGTCGGGCCCACGCGATCTGAGGCGGCTGTTGAACCCTTCGGGGGGCCAGCCTTCGAACCCCTGATCAGTAAGGAGGCTCGGAGCCTAGTTCCTTCACGGGGAAGGATCCCTTTGGGGGTATCCCCCTTCCCGGTCCCTGTTGCAAGAGATAGAGAAAGGGGAAAAAGGGAAAAAGGATACGAAATTGAACGACGTGGCGTACCTTTTTTGGTGTGGTCGTTTTGGTGAAGGCGAAACGTCGCCAGCTGCTCCCGCCAGTAGCGCTGCCCGTCGAGCCGCGGAGTTAATGCGCCGGGGCGAGTAGTTGGCGAGGCTGCCGTTGCGCGTGCGCGAGCCGTTCGAGGAACGGGTCACGGGCGTGTCGTCTTCACACTGTGAGAGAGGGGGTTCTCTTGCTGTCTCCGGATGGGACGTGAGCCTGGCTGATGGCGTGGTCGCTGCTCCTGCGCGCCTGCCACTGTCATTACTGCCGGCCCACTTTTGACCGTGTTTGACCGCTGCGTCAGGCTGGCGCAGCTGGGCCGCGCGCTGGGCTGCCTCGGGTCGTGGTATTGGTTCCGCAACCGAGGAGGTGCGGTGGTGGCGCAAGTGGCATAGTGGCTTACATGCAGCATCCGACGCGCCGGTTGCGCGACGCGTGGGCTTGAGCCTCCGCGCTGGCCTGTCAGGAGTCGGAGAGGCGTGTCCACTTGGCGTGGCTGCATGCCGCCCGCATGGCTGCCCACCCCCTTCGCCCGTTGGTCTGGGCAAAAGTGGAGGGTCACTTGTAACTGCTGGGTGGTTGCGCGCGCGCCGCGCGCGGCGGTTCGGCTTCTTCTGCTCGGAGCCGGTCTGCATGACAGGTGGGTCCCAGCCCCCGCGCCGCAGGGGAGGACTTTGGGGGCGTGTTGGAGAAGACTCAGCCCGTGACGGTTGGGGGCGCAAGCACGGAGAGTTGCCTTTAAAAGGAGGGCGACCCCTTTCGTAAGGCGACCATGTCTTCTTCCTCCCTTATGCATCGTGTCTTTCCGCCTTTCAAGCCCCCGGATGGGGGAAACCGCCGTCTCCGTGCCTCATCGTCGGGGGACACCACTCCGTGGGAGCGGGTACCTTTCGGCCATCGTTCGGCTTCAAGGATTTTCATCATGCAGCCCGGCTGCACCCCTCCACCGGGGGTCACCCAAGAGGGTGACCTCCGGCTTGATGGTGGGGGAAAGCGAGCCGGGCTGCGGCCTCTACCCCTCCCTCAGCCTCAAGGATTTTCATCACCACGGCTGAGGAGGGGAGTGTGCCGAGTTGGGGTCGGCTGTAAGACCCAAAATTTGTATAATTTTTTTTTAAAAATAAACAAATATAGTTATTATAGTACATTGGGGAAAAAAGAAAATTAATTTGTAATTGAGTCAACTATTGTTAGAAACAAATATGAGAAGGAGAATAACATAGTAATATTTAAAATGAGGTGGTTTATATTCACATTTGTATTTCAATTGATACAATTGGCAAATCTGAAAATTAAGACAAGAGTATACATTTGAGTTTGAATAATTGAATGTGGAAATAAGCTAGAAGTAAGAAATGAGTAGACACTAAAAAGAGAATAAAATAAAATATATTATAAACAAATAAATAATAGGTGTTATCTTTATATTGGGATTTTTAATGAAGTTTGGAATCTGAAATTCAAAACAGGAAATTGAATTTGGTTTAAGTATTTCAAATTAGAAATAGAAAAGAAAATAGAAAGGAAAAATAAAAAGGAAAAAGATAAAAGCTTACCTGGGCCTCGTACCTGGAATTTGGCCCATCTCCGGAAAGGCACGCCGCGCGGCCCAAACTCGCCTCTCACGCGCGCTCACCCGCGACCTGGCGCCGACAACCCGGGCCCGCATGCCAGCCCCTCTTGCACGCGCCTCAGCTCTCCCTTCGCTGACATGTGAACCCCACGCGCCAGCACTTGGACTTCTTCACTGACCGGTGGGTCCACCTCGTCAGCCGTCTTCCTCCCGGACTCCGCGGCCGAGCTCAACAGAAGTGCGTGCGATATACTCGCCGGCCAACCAACGGAGTCCGTGGATCGACCTTCTAACCAACCGGCCGGGATCCTCGTGCCTGCCTGCTCCTATTTAAGCACCGGTCGTGGCGTTGCCCTCGCTCCATCGTCAGCCGACCGTGAGCCTCCATTGCCGCCGTGGTAGAACTTAGTCCGCCGCGCGCTAAGAGCCTCTCGCCGTCGATTTGACCTCCGTTGAAGTGTGCGGGTTCACCTCCGTGATCCCTTGAAGCCGTTGCAAGGATCTCCCGGGCTTGTCTTCGTCCCTCGAACACCGGATTGCTCATCGGAGCCGTGATTCCGCGCCTCACCGTGGACTGAGTCCTCCTCGCCATCCTTCCTGGTATGGACTACCTCCACTGATTCGCCGTGTTAGTAGCATCGCGTTGCTCGGTCCAATTTGGGGTTTGGCAGTCGGGTGAGGTCAATTAGGCACCTCACCGGCGTGCACCACCGTGTGAATTGGGCGGCGCCGCCGTGCGTGCAAGCCCTGTTGGGGCGAAGAACGTGGCCCGTTGGATGACCAAGCGACGGCTGGATTAGATTATAGCGTACCGGTTCGGGCAGTCTGATCGTGAGTCGTTGATCTCAAGATGAACAACTCTGGTGGCGTACCGTTTCAAGGCACAGAACGAATCATCGGATGCCTTTGGATCGCGATCGCACGGTTTAGAACAAATCAAGCTTCATAAAATCTGGGCCCCTAGTGTCTAATCCAACGGCTCATAATAGATCTTACCCCTTCGCCGTGCCCATTTGCTAAAGAGCCCCTGGCAAATAAAAGAAATAACCCGCAGTCCTTGCTCTACTGTTATCTGAGTCTGGTAGATCTTGTGAATTCGCCCCTGGCTTTTCTAGAATTTGGCGCCCTGTCCAGAAAATTAGAAATTCAGTAAAAGTAATTAGAAAATGATTTTTAATGCAAAAATAAATGCTAGAACTTGTTTAATTCATATAAAATTCATATGATGTCCAAATTAGTTCATTCCAGTTTCTATAATTCCATAATATTATTGTTTATCACACAGTACCATTGTTTTAACATGAATGTTGCAATAAAATTTATATCCAATTTAATCTTGTACAAAACACATAAAACCTTCAGAAATTCATAACTAAATAACTATAACTCCAAATTTAGTGATTCTTGTTCCTACGATCTCGTAGCAACGCGTAGATTATTATTATTATTCAGTTTGTACTTATGTTTGGTGTAATGTTAATTTTGCCTATGCAATGTTTGTCTGTATTGCTACGACTAGCAAGTGAGGTCACGTGCCACCTGAAGATCATCCTGGTACCTGGAATCTCAAGTCCCAGGCAAGTTGTGCCCTTGATCACTTCTTTTTACCCACTCATGTTCTAATTAATCATAATGATCTGCATAGTTTAATTTTGATGGGACCCAATAGGTTACCCTAGTTTGTCTATCTTTATACCTTGTTTACCACTGAACTTTCTGGGTAATACTTGCTAGTGCTATATGTGGTTTTGGGTATGGAGATACACTATTCATGTTTACACTTTTGTTATCAGTTGTTATTTATTGTTCATGTTAAGATCATTATGATAATTGGAACATGGAGCGACCACCCGGGAAAACAGTGCTACCACAAGGGAGGAATGGGACCCCTTGGCTGATTAATTAGGAAAGCTAGTGGAAGACTACCTTACCCGAAAGGGGCAAGGGCAGTAGGGGAGTGGTCAGTGTAGGGAGGCCCTCGGGAGGATTTTGCTGCGATGGCGGTCCTGCAAGGGATTCCTGCACTGGAACTTCCTATAAACTGTAGCGGGTTTTCGGAAGCTAGTGGAACTTTGTAAAGGCCTCGTAGTGGATCCCTAGCCATTCACCTCGGTAGTGTCTAAGGGCCTTGCAAACCCTGGCGACATGGGATACACGACTTGTGGGTAAAGGGTACAACCTCTGCAGAGTGTAAAACTGGTATACTAGCCGTGCTCACGGTCATGAGTGGCTCGGACCCTCACATGATTAAATTATGGAACTTAAACTCAATTTGTCATATGCATTGCATCGCAGGTGAAGTTGTTACTTTTGTTCTACTATTTAACTGGGTTGGTATTTACTTATACTTAGTAACTGCTAATAAAATTTTGACCAACTTTAAAAGCAATGCTCAGCTCTAACCATCCTCTTTGGTAAGCCTTACACTTCACGTGAGCTCCCACCTTTGGCGAGTTCATGCACATTATTCCCCACAACTTGTTGAGCGATGAACGTATGTGAGCTCACTCTTGCTGTCTCACACACACCACAGGTCAAGAACAGGTACCGCAGGATGAAGCGCTTGGAGGATGCTGTGACGAGTTCGCGAGAGGTCTAGGTCGTCGTCTCCCAGTCAACTTTGGGTTGCTGGACCGTTGTCTCCTTATAATGTAATTATTTATTTTGTATAGAATTCCTGTTATATATAAAGATGTGACATTCGATCCTGTGCCACTATACATCATATGTGTGAGACTTGGTCCCAGCATACCTGGTGTTTATGTTCGCGCCCGGGTTTTGGACCCCTAAAATCCGGGTGTGACAGAAGTGGTATCAGAGCGATGTTGACTGTAGGACGAAACCTAGATAGAACTGGACAACCCTTGTCTACTTACCTCTGCTACTCTGATTCTTTTCTAAGCTTATCTTAATCTTTTCTCATCTATTTCCGCTTTACTCTGATTATTCTTACCTTATCCTTCTAAAGACAAATGTGGATTTCATACTTTGAAATCCAGTGCCTAAAGTGACTTTAGGAATAGGAGACCTAATCCTAGGAACAAAAACAAAACTATTTTTTTTATAAGTGTCTATGAATTTGAATGTTTGTTCTTATGATATTTGTCTAATTTGGATTTTTGATTGAGTGTGATGGGTTGTGGAGTAATGTCCACAATTACATCTGCATATACGTATAGGCTTAAATAGAATTCATAAGAAAACTAAGCAATTTAGATTATCCTCCATTAAAATGTATCTATCTCATCTGACATATTCTATCTTACCTTTGGACATTCACCTCGTACAACTAATTACCCTAGTCTTGACATAGAATATCTGGCCCAGCCCTGCCAAAGAAAGTTTTAGTACATAACCAACTATTAGCTTATTCATTCTGCCTACCAAATGATTCCCTTGCAAAACTATCTTACCATATGCTTCTAACTTAGATGGTCAATACCAGGCGGGGTGGTGGAATTGATTTACCTGCTAATCGACACACTCGGTGGATATATCGACAACCCCAACCACAGCCAGCAGAGATGAATCCTCCTAATCCTCCATCAGGCGGAGTCGATCCACTAATTGCAGCTCAAATGAGGATGATGCAGCAAATGGCTGACACTATGGCAGATATGCGCACCCAAATGCAGCAAGAACGCCAAGAAATGCACCAGGAAAGAGAGGATGCACGTCGGGAAATGCGCCAAGAGCGGGAAGAGATACGCCAGGAGAGAAGGGTACAACAACAGCAGCAACAACAACAAGTGCCATTGCCTCCACCTCCACCACCAGTTCCACCCCGAGATAAGCACCGGGAATTCATGAGCCACAAACCACCAACCTTCTCCAACTCCGCAGATCCGCTGCAAGCAGATGACTGGTTAAAGTCCATAGAGAAGATGCTCAACATAGCTCAGTGCTCGGATAGAGAGAAAGTACTCTATGCATCAGGTCGTCTTGCTGGTCCCGCTGCGGATTGGTGGGATGCGTACTGTGCAGCTCATGCTGCTGCCGATACAATTACCTGGGCAGAATTCTCCGCACAATTCAGGAATTACCATATTCCCGCTGGACTCATGAAGATTAAGAGAAAGGAGTTTCTATCCCTCAAGCAAGGAAGTATGTCTGTGAGTGAATACAGGGACAAATTCATCCAGTTATCCCGATATGCTCCTAGAGATGTTGAGGATGATGAGCAAAAGCAGGAGCTTTTTCTGGATGGTTTGATTGGACCCTTGCAATATCAACTGGTATCGCACACATTCCCATCCTTCCAAAGGCTACTTGACAAAGCTATTGCTGTAGAAAACAAGAGGAGTATATTCGGAGAGAAAAGAAAGGCTGTCAACCAAGGACAGGCTGGAAGTAGTTCCCGTCCTCGCTATACTACCACTCCAAGTACACCAGCTAGTGGCAGTTCCGGACAACAAACTCAACAAGCTCCAACTGCTCCTCCAAAAGCAAGCACTCCAGTAGGAACCGTTGCTCCCAATACAACCGCCATCAGGACGTGCTTCAAGTGTGGACAACCGGGACACTACGCCAACTACTGTCCCAACAAAGCTGCCTATACTACACCGGCTCCGATGAAGCAAGGACAAGCCTCGGCAGGAAAGAGTCAGCCCCTATCTATCAACCGGGGATATGCCCATCATGCAGAAATAGAAACTGAACCCGGTGAACTTGAAATTCAAGAAGAAGAGCCAGTTGGAGATGAAGTAGTCGGTGAAGAAGTCAACGAGCAACAAGAATAGAGAGATAAACACAGATATAGATACATATATATATATATATATATTTACTATTTGTAAGACCTAAATATTAGTTTAGCTATTAGTTAGTATTATTACTATTTTAGTGATAATAGTAAGGTCTATTAAACCTATGTTTTGTTAAAAGATTATGCATCATGCCGAGATTCCTTTGTTTGTGCATATGTTTCGAGAACAATATGAGTATACATCCCTTTTCTTACAAATCTCGAGGACGAGATTATTTTTAAGGGGGGTAGGATTTGTAAGACCCAAAATTTGTATAATTTTTTTTAAAAATAAACAAATATAGTTATTATAGTACATTGGGGAAAAAAAGAAAATTAATTTGTAATTGAGTCAACTATTGTTAGAAACAAATATGAGAAGGAGAATAACATAGTAATATTTAAAATGAGGTGGTTTATATTCACATTTGTATTTCAATTGATACAATTGGCAAATCTGAAAATTAAGACAAGAGTATACATTTGAGTTTGAATAATTGAATGTGGAAATAAGCTAGAAGTAAGAAATGAGTAGACACTAAAAAGAGAATAAAATAAAATATATTATAAACAAATAAATAATAGGTGTTATCTTTATATTGGGATTTTTAATGAAGTTTGGAATCTGAAATTCAAAACAGGAAATTGAATTTGGTTTAAGTATTTCAAATTAGAAATAGAAAAGAAAATAGAAAGGAAAAATAAAAAGGAAAAAGATAAAAGCTTACCTGGGCCTCGTACCTGGAATTTGGCCCATCTCCGGAAAGGCACGCCGCGCGGCCCAAACTCGCCTCTCACGCGCGCTCACCCGCGACCTGGCGCCGACAACCCGGGCCCGCATGCCAGCCCCTCTTGCACGCGCCTCAGCTCTCCCTTCGCTGACATGTGAACCCCACGCGCCAGCACTTGGACTTCTTCACTGACCGGTGGGTCCACCTCGTCAGCCGTCTTCCTCCCGGACTCCGCGGCCGAGCTCAACAGAAGTGCGTGCGATATACTCGCCGGCCAACCAACGGAGTCCGTGGATCGACCTTCTAACCAACCGGCCGGGATCCTCGTGCCTGCCTGCTCCTATTTAAGCACCGGTCGTGGCGTTGCCCTCGCTCCATCGTCAGCCGACCGTGAGCCTCCATTGCTGCCGTGGTAGAACTTAGTCCGCCGCGCGCTAAGAGCCTCTCGCCGTCGATTTGACCTCCGTTGAAGTGTGCGGGTTCACCTCCGTGATCCCTTGAAGCCGTTGCAAGGATCTCCCGGGCTTGTCTTCGTCCCTCGAACACCGGATTGCTCATCGGAGCCGTGATTCCGCGCCTCACCGTGGACTGAGTCCTCCTCGCCATCCTTCCTGGTATGGACTACCTCCACTGATTCGCCGTGTTAGTAGCATCGCGTTGCTCGGTCCAATTTGGGGTTTGGCAGTCGGGTGAGGTCAATTAGGCACCTCACAGGGCGAAGAACGTGGCCCGTTGGATGACCAAGCGACGGCTGGATTAGATTATAGCGTACCGGTTCGGGCAGTCTGATCGTGAGTCGTTGATCTCAAGATGAACAACTCTGGTGGCGTACCGTTTCAAGGCACAGAACGAATCATCGGATGCCTTTGGATCGCGATCGCACGGTTTAGAACAAATCAAGCTTCATAAAATCTGGGCCCCTAGTGTCTAATCCAACGGCTCATAATAGATCTTACCCCTTCGCCGTGCCCATTTGCTAAAGAGCCCCTGGCAAATAAAAGAAATAACCCGCAGTCCTTGCTCTACTGTTATCTGAGTCTGGTAGATCTTGTGAATTCGCCCCTGGCTTTTCTAGAATTTGGCGCCCTGTCCAGAAAATTAGAAATTCAGTAAAAGTAATTAGAAAATGATTTTTAATGCAAAAATAAATGCTAGAACTTGTTTAATTCATATAAAATTCATATGATGTCCAAATTAGTTCATTCCAGTTTCTATAATTCCATAATATTATTGTTTATCACACAGTACCATTGTTTTGACATGAATGTTGCAATAAAATTTATATCCAATTTAATCTTGTACAAAACACATAAAACCTTCAGAAATTCATAACTAAATAACTATAACTCCAAATTTAGTGATTCTTGTTCCTACGATCTCGTAGCAACGCGTAGATTATTATTATTCAGTTTGTACTTATGTTTGGTGTAATGTTAATTTTGCCTATGCAATGTTTGTCTGTATTGCTACGACTAGCAAGTGAGGTCACGTGCCACCTGAAGATCATCCTGGTACCTGGAATCTCAAGTCCCAGGCAAGTTGTGCCCTTGATCACTTCTTTTTACCCACTCATGTTCTAATTAATCATAATGATCTGTATAGGTTAATTTTGATGGGACCCAATAGGTTACCCTAGTTTGTCTATCTTTATACCTTGTTTACCACTGAACTTTCTGGGTAATACTTGCTAGTGCTATATGTGGTTTTGGGTATGGAGATACACTATTCATGTTTACACTTTTGTTATCAGTTGTTATTTATTGTTCATGTTAAGATCATTATGATAATTGGAACATGGAGCGACCACCCGGGAAAACAGTGCTACCACAAGGGAGGAATGGGACCCCTTGGCTGATTAATTAGGAAAGCTAGTGGAAGACTACCTTACCCGAAAGGGGCAAGGGCAGTAGGGGAGTGGTCAGTGTAGGGAGGCCCTCGGGAGGATTTTGCTGCGATGGCGGTCCTGCAAGGGATTCCTGCACTGGAACTTCCTATAAACTGTAGCGGGTTTTCGGAAGCTAGTGGAACTTTGTAAAGGCCTCGTAGTGGATCCCTAGCCATTCACCTCGGTAGTGTCTAAGGGCCTTGCAAACCCTGGCGACATGGGATACACGACTTGTGGGTAAAGGGTACAACCTCTGCAGAGTGTAAAACTGGTATACTAGCCGTGCTCACGGTCATGAGCGGCTCGGACCCTCACATGATTAAATTATGGAACTTAAACTCAATTTGTCATATGCATTGCATCGCAGGTGAAGTTGTTACTTTTGTTCTACTATTTAACTGGGTTGGTATTTACTTATACTTAGTAACTGCTAATAAAATTTTGACCAACTTTAAAAGCAATGCTCAGCTCTAACCATCCTCTTTGGTAAGCCTTACACTTCACGTGAGCTCCCACCTTTGGCGAGTTCATGCACATTATTCCCCACAACTTGTTGAGCGATGAACGTATGTGAGCTCACTCTTGCTGTCTCACACACACCACAGGTCAAGAACAGGTACCGCAGGATGAAGCGCTTGGAGGATGCTGTGACGAGTTCGCGAGAGGTCTAGGTCGTCGTCTCCCAGTCAACTTTGGGTTGCTGGACCGTTGTCTCCTTATAATGTAATTATTTATTTTGTATAGAATTCCTGTTATATATAAAGATGTGACATTCGATCCTGTGCCACTATACATCATATGTGTGAGACTTGGTCCCAGCATACCTGGTGTTTATGTTCGCGCCCGGGTTTTGGACCCCTAAAATCCGGGTGTGACAGAAGTGGTATCAGAGCGATGTTGACTGTAGGACGAAACCTAGATAGAACTGGACAACCCTTGTCTACTTACCTCTGCTACTCTGATTCTTTTCTAAGCTTATCTTAATCTTTTCTCATCTATTTCCGCTTTACTCTGATTATTCTTACCTTATCCTTCTAAAGACAAATGTGGATTTCATACTTTGAAATCCAGTGCCTAAAGTGACTTTAGGAATAGGAGACCTAATCCTAGGAACAAAAACAAAACTATTTTTTTTATAAGTGTCTATGAATTTGAATGTTTGTTCTTATGATATTTGTCTAATTTGGATTTTTGATTGAGTGTGATGGGTTGTGGAGTAATGTCCACAATTACATCTGCATATACGTATAGGCTTAAATAGAATTCATAAGAAAACTAAGCAATTTAGATTATCCTCCATTAAAATGTATCTATCTCATCTGACATATTCTATCTTACCTTTGGACATTCACCTCGTACAACTAATTACCCTAGTCTTGACATAGAATATCTGGCCCAGCCCTGCCAAAGAAAGTTTTAGTACATAACCAACTATTAGCTTATTCATTCTGCCTACCAAATGATTCCCTTGCAAAACTATCTTACCATATGCTTCTAACTTAGATGGTCAATACCAGGCGGGGTGGTGGAATTGATTTACCTGCTAATCGACACACTCGGTGGATATATCGACAACCCCAACCACAGCCAGCAGAGATGAATCCTCCTAATCCTCCATCAGGCGGAGTCGATCCACTAATTGCAGCTCAAATGAGGATGATGCAGCAAATGGCTGACACTATGGCAGATATGCGCACCCAAATGCAGCAAGAACGCCAAGAAATGCACCAGGAAAGAGAGGATGCACGTCGGGAAATGCGCCAAGAGCGGGAAGAGATACGCCAGGAGAGAAGGGTACAACAACAGCAGCAACAACAACAAGTGCCATTGCCTCCACCTCCACCACCAGTTCCACCCCGAGATAAGCACCGGGAATTCATGAGCCACAAACCACCAACCTTCTCCAACTCCGCAGATCCGCTGCAAGCAGATGACTGGTTAAAGTCCATAGAGAAGATGCTCAACATAGCTCAGTGCTCGGATAGAGAGAAAGTACTCTATGCATCAGGTCGTCTTGCTGGTCCCGCTGCGGATTGGTGGGATGCGTACTGTGCAGCTCATGCTGCTGCCGATACAATTACCTGGGCAGAATTCTCCGCACAATTCAGGAATTACCATATTCCCGCTGGACTCATGAAGATTAAGAGAAAGGAGTTTCTATCCCTCAAGCAAGGAAGTATGTCTGTGAGTGAATACAGGGACAAATTCATCCAGTTATCCCGATATGCTCCTAGAGATGTTGAGGATGATGAGCAAAAGCAGGAGCTTTTTCTGGATATGTTCGCGCCCGGGTTTTGGACCCCTAAAATCCGGGTGTGACATCGGCTCCTGCGCGGGCGGTGGCCCGCTCCTTCCCTCAGTGATCGGGGGGAAGGGCGGGAGTCGTCCGTGGCGCCAACAGCTGCAGCGTGCCTGGCCTTCGGACGCGAGTGGCTTCGGAGTCGCTCGCGGCGCCGGCGTTTGCCACGGCAACTGGAAGAGGTTCTTCCGCCGGCGCAACAGCCAAGGTTGGCCATGGACCGACCTCCAACTCTACGGCCTTCTGCCCGTCCTTGCCTCTCGAGTTTGGGCAAGGGCGGGGGCCTCCTAGCAGCAGCATCCGCCCTGAGGCCATCATTGCTGCTGTTCGGCCCCCCGGGGCAGAAGTCTTCATCGTCGCCGCTGTCGGGGCGGTCGGCGACATGCCGTTCGTCGGTCTTCTGTTGCCCCGCAGGCCCACCCCCATCGAGTGGGGTTGTTCGTACCTGCGGAGGGGGAACCAGAGTTCCGTTTGTAATGGCACTTCGAGTGCCGGGTTTTCTGTTCATTTTCGGCTTTCGGGGCCTGAACATGTATGTAACTACGGCACGGAGCCGTGTTTTTTTCCTCATTTCCGAGCACTAAGACTCGTCTGCTGATTGTCTGAACCGCTTCACTAAGCATGAGTCGCCCCGTGTCAAGGTGACGAGTGAGGTATCCGTATCCCGGAGGCGTAGGAGTCCCTCGGCTCGGTCGGCCCTGTTGTCCGAGGCTCCTCTAGCTTAGTTGAAGAGACCCCTCGGTCGGTCTTCGACGAGCCGAGGCCGGGGGTAGCGATATCAGCATGAGCAGAGGCAGAGTTGGCTCGGAAATGGAACCTGGTTGGCCGGAGCCTAGCCGGGTTGTCCGTCGGCGGGATTGACACCGGAGTCGGTCAGCCGAGGCCTCGGACCGGGCTCGTGCCCTCGGAAGGTGGTTGGCCGAGGCCCCGGAGGTGGCTGGCCGAGCCGCCTGCTCGGGCCGGATTCCCGGAGAAGTCCCTGACAACGATTGCCCGGGCGTGGTGATGACGCCGTCCTTTGGAGCGGAGGCCCTCGGACCGCGTCGCCGTCCGAGGCTAGCTCGGGCCTTGCCGAAGGTGCTGTCGATGCCGAGGGTGTCGCCGCCCCCTTCCAGCGCCAAGACCTGAGCCTGCAGGATCAGCCTGTCTTGTAGCGTGTGCTTTGTGCGGCCGTCGAGGCCAGAACACACACCCTTGCTGTGTTGTAAAGCTGCGTCCCTTTTCCTCTTGTTCCAAGCATCTGGACTTTTTGTCGGTAACAGGGATGTTTGTGCGAGCGAAAGTTGCTTCTCGCGGAAGGTGAGGAGTGAGGTATCCGTATCCCGGAGGCGTAGGAGTCCCTCGGCTCGGTCGGCCTTGCCGCTTACGCGCACTTTTACTCGTCCATGAGGCCCTATCACCGACTTAGTCAAGAAAACTCGAAGAATCGCTTCGACAGAAGAGCTTCCGAACGTAGAGACTTGTTCGATCCGCGGAGTCACCTTATCCGAGCGCGAGTTACTTATCGCAGAAGGTGATGAGTGAGGTATCCGTATCCCGGAGGCGTAGGAGTCCCTCGGCTCGGTCAGCCTTGACTGCTTACGTGTACCCTGTCGTTTCCATGACCCACTTTTCGAAGTAGTCAAAAAGCACGAAAGATATTCTGATAAAAGAGATTTTTTTGTTCGAGGAAAATTTTGACGCAGAGGGGGTTTCCCCCCTTTTAGCCCTCGAGGGAGGGTCGGGCTTTGCCGAGGCGAGGTCGACCCTTCCTTGTTGACTAAACTTTGCGTGGGTGCGAGGTATATGAACAATTTGGAAACATCTCAAGGGTAGAAGCGACGTAGCTGTTGGATGTTCCAAGCGTTGCCGTAGACCTCGCCTTGACTGTTGGCTAGCTTGTACGTTCCGGGCTTCAGAACTTTGGCGATGACGAACGGCCCCTCCCAGGGGGGCGTGAGCTTGTGCCTCCCTCGGGTGTCTTGCCGCAGCCGAAGCACCAGATCGCCCACCTGGAGGTCTCGGGGTCGGACCCCTCGGGCGTGGTAGCGTCGCAGGGACTGCTGATATCGCGCCGAGTGTAGTAAGGCCCTGTCCCGAGCCTCATCCAGCTGGTCCAGCGAGTCTTCTCGGCTAGCTTGGTTGCTTTCTTCGTTGTAGGCCCTCGTCCTCGGGGAGCCGTATTCCAGGTCAGTGGGCAGGACGGCCTCGGCCCCGTAGACCAGGAAGAACGGCGTGAAACCTGTGGCTCGGCTTGGCGTCGTCCTCAGGCTCCAGACCACCGAGGGGAGTTCCTTCATCCATCGCTTGCCGAACTTGTTGAGATCATTGTAAATCCGGGGCTTGAGCCCTTGTAGAATCATGCCGTTGGCACGTTCCACTTGCCCATTCGACATGGGATGAGCTACGGCGGCCCAGTCTACCCGGATGTTGTGATCCTCGCAAAAATCCAAGAATTTTTTGCCGGTGAACTGGGTGCCGTTGTCGGTGATGACGGAGTTCGGGACCCCGAAACGATGGATGATGTTGGTGAAGAACGCCACCGCCTGCTCGGATCTGATGCTGTTCAGGGGTCGGACCTCGATCCACTTGGAGAATTTGTCGACGGCGACCAGCAGGTGCGTGTAGCCCCCGGGCGCCTTCTGTAGAGGGCCGACGAGGTCCAGACCCCACACAGCGAAGGGCCAGGTGATGGGTATCGTCTGCAGAGCCTGAGCGGGCAGGTGGGTCTGCTTCGCATAGAATTGGCACCCTTCGCAGGCGCGGACAATTCTAGTGGCGTCAGCCACCGCCGTCGGCCAGTAGAAGCCTTGGCGGAAAGCGTTCCCGACGAGGGTTCGAGGTGCTGCATGATGGCCGCAAGCCCCCGAGTGTATTTCCTGCAGGAGTTCCTGACCCTCGGCGATGGAGATGCATCGCTGGAGGATGCCCGAGGGACTACGGTGGTAGAGCTCCTGCTCATCGCCCAGCAAGACGAACGACTTGGCGCGTCGCGCTACCCGCCGAGCTTCGGCTCGGCCGAGGGGCAGCTCTCCTTGGCGGAGATATTGCAGGTACGGGGTCTGCTAATCTTGATCTGGCATGACCCCGCTCTGCTCCTCCTCGATGTGCAGTGCTTCGCCCTCGGGGGCCGAGGGTTCCTCAGGTTGAACCGAGGATGGCTCGGGCTGGGCCGAGGTCGCCTCGGACGGGGCCGAGGGCACCTCGGGCTCGGGCGTGCCGCCTATCTTGACGGAGGGTTGGTGCAGATCCTGGGAGAAGACGTCCGGGGGAACCGTCGTTCGCCCCGAGGCTATCTTCGCCAGCTCGTCCGCAGTCTCGTTGTAGCGCCGGGCGATGTGGTTAAGCTCGAGCCCGTAGAACTTGTCTTCCAGGCGTCGAACCTCATCACAGTAGGCCTCCATCTTCGGGTCGCGGCAGTGAGAGTTCTTCATGACTTGGTCGATGACGAGCTGCGAGTCGCCGCGTGCATCGAGGCGTTGGACCCCTAGCTCAATGGCGATTCGCAATCCGTTGATCAGAGCCTCGTACTCAGCCACATTGTTAGACGCCGGGAAATGGAGGCGGAGCACGTAGCGCAGGTGTTTCCCGAGGGGTGAGACGAAGAGCAGGCCCGCGCCGGCTCCCGTCTTCATCAGCGACCCGTCGAAAAACATGGTCCAGAGCTCCGGTTGGATCGGAGCCGTCGGCAACTGGGTGTCGACCCATTCGGCTACGAAGTCCGCCAGTACCTGGGACTTGATGGCCTTTCGAGGGGCGAACGAGATTGTCTCGCCCATGATTTCCACCGCCCACTTTGCGATCCGTCCCGAGGCTTCTCGGCACTGGATGATCTCCCCCAGGGGGAAGGATGACACTACAGACACCGGATGAGACTCGAAGTAATGTCGCAGCTTTCGCCTCGTCAGGATCACTGCATACAGCAGCTTCTGGACTTGTGGGTAGCGGATCTTGGTCTCGGACAGCACCTCGCTGACGAAGTAAACTGGCCTCTGAATGGGCAAGGCATGCCCCTCTTCCTGCCTTTCGACCACGATCGCGGCGCTGACCACTTGAGTGGTAGCGGCGACGTAGACCAAGAGGGCTTCTCCATCAGCTGGGGGTACCAAGACGGGCGCCTGGGTGAGGAGCGCCTTCAGGTTCCCGAGAGCTTCCTCGGCCTCGGGAGTCCAAGTGAAGCGCTCGGCCTTCCTTAAGAGACGGTACAGGGGCAGGCCTCTTTCGCCGAGGCGCGAGATGAAACGGCTCAAGGCCGCGAGGCATCCCATGACCCTCTATACGCCTTTTAAGTCCTTGATGGGCCCCATGTTTGTGATGGCTGCGATCTTCTCCGGGTTGGCTTTGATGCCCCGCTCGGAGACGATGAATCCCAAAAGCATGCCTCGGGGCACCCCGAAGACGCACTTCTCGGGATTGAGCTTGACGCCCTTCGCCTTGAGACACCGGAATGTCAGTTCGAGGTCGGAGAGAAGGTCGGAGGCTTTCCTCGTCTTGACTACGATGTCATCGACGTAGGCCTCGACCGTGCGACCGATGTGTCCGCCGAACACATGGTTCATGCACCGCTGGTACGTTGCACCCGCGTTCCTCAAACCGAACGGCATGGTGACATAACAGTACATGCCGAAGGGCGTGATGAAAGAAGTCGCGAGCTGGTCGGACTCTTTCATCTTGATTTGATGATACCCTGAGTAGGCATCGAGGAAAGACAGGGTTTCGCACCCTGCAGTGGAGTCCACGATTTGATCGATGCGAGGTAGAGGGTAGGGGACTTTCGGACATGCTTTGTTGAGACCAGTGTAGTCTACACACATCCGCCATTTCCCCCATTTCTTCCTCACAAGTACAGGGTTGGCAAGCCATTCAGGGTGGAATACCTCTTTGATGAACCCTGCTGCCATCAGCTTGTGGATCTCCTCGCCTATCACCCTGCGCCTTTCCTCGTCGAATCGGCGCAGAGGCTGTCTGACCGGTCGGGCTCCGGCCCGAATATCCAGCGAGTGCTCGGCGACATCCCTCGGTATGCCGGGCATGTCCGAGGGACTCCACGCAAAAACGTCGGCGTTTGCGTGGAGAAAGTCGACGAGCACTGCTTCCTATTTGGGGTCGAGCCCGGATCCGATCTGAATCTGCTTGGAGGTGTCGCCACTGGGGTCGAGAGGGACGGCCTTAACCGTCTCCGCTGGCTCGAAGTTGCCGGCATGTCGCTTCACGTCCGGCACCTCTCGGGAGAGGCTTTCCAGGTCGGCAATGAGGGCCTCGGACTCGGCGAGGGCCTCGGCGTACTCCACGCACTCCACATCGCATTCGAATGCGTGTTTGTACGTGGGGCCGACGGTGATGACCCCGTTGGGGCCCGGCATCTTGAGCTTCAGGTAGGTGTAGTTGGGGATGGCCATGAACTTCGCGTAGCATGGCCTTCCCAACACTGCGTGGTAGGTCCCTCGGAACCCGACCACCTCGAACGTCAAAGTCTCCCTTCGGAAGTTGGAGGGTGTTCCGAAGCAGACAGGAAGGTCGAGCTGTCCGAGGGGCTGGACGCGCTTCCCGGGAATGATCCCGTGGAAGGGCGCAGCGCCTGCTCGGACGGATGACAGATCGACGCGCAGGAGCCTGAGGGTCTCAGCGTAGATGATGTTGAGGCAGCTGCCCCCATCCATCAGGACCTTGGTGAGCCTGACGTCGCCGATGACGGGATCGACGACGAGCGGGTACTTCCCTGGGCTCGGCACGTGGTCCGGGTGGTCATCTTGGTCGAAGGTGATGGGCTTGTCGGACCAGTCTAGGTAGACTGGCGCCGCCACCTTCACCGAGCAGACCTCCCGACGCTCCTGCTTACGATGCCGAGCCGAGGCATTCGCCGCATGCCCTCCGTAGATCATGAAGCAGTCGCGGACCTCGGGGAACTCTCCTGCCTGGTGATCTTCCTTTTTGCCATCGTCGCGGGCCCTGTCACCCTCTGCGGGTGGCCCGGCCCGGTGGAAGTGGCGACGAAGCATGACGCACTCCTCGAGGGTGTGCTTGACGGGCCCCTGATGGTAGGGGCACGTCTCCTTGAGTGCCTTGTCGAAGAGGTTGGCGCCTCCGGGGGGCTTCCGAGGGTTCTTGTACTCGGCGGCGGCGACAAGGTCCGTGCTGGCGGCGTCGCGTTTCGCTTGCGACTTCCTCCTGCCTTTCTTCTTGGCGCCGAGCGGAGTAGACGCCTCGGGAGCATCTTCCGACGGGCGGCCCTGGGGCTGCTTGTCCTTTCGGAAGATGGCCTCGACCGCCTCCTGACCAGAGGCGAACTTGGTGGCGATGTCCATCAGCTCGCTCGCCCTGGTGGGGGTCTTGCGACCCAACTTGCTCACCAGGTCACGGCAGGTGGTGCCGGCAAGGAACGCGCCGATGACATCGGAGTCGGTGATGTTGGGTAGCTCGGTGCGCTGCTTCGAGAATCGCCGGATGTAGTCCCGAAGAGACTCTCCCGGCTGTTGCCGGCAGCTTCGGAGGTCCCAGGAATTCCCGGGGCGCACGTACGTGCCCTGGAAGTTGCCGGTGAAAGCCTGGACCAGATCCTCCCAGTTGGAAATCTGCCTCGGAGGCAGGTGCTCCAACCAAGCGCGAGCGGTGTCGGAGAGGAACAGGGGGAGGTTGCGGATGATGAGGTTGTCATCGTCCGTCCCACCCAGCTGACAGGCCAGGCGGTAATCCGCAAGCCACAATTCCGGTCTCGTTTCCCCCGAGTACTTTGTGATAGTAGTCGGGGGTCGGAATCGGGGCGGAAACGGCGCCCGCCGAATGGCTCGGCTGAAGACCTGCGGACCGGGTGGTTCGGGCGAGGGACTCCGATCCTCCCCGCTGTCGTAGCGTCCCCCACGCCTGGGGTGATAACCTCGGCGCACCCTTTCGTCGAGGCGGGCCCGACGGTCGCGGTGAGGGTGCTCGTCACCGAGGTGGCCCGGGGCCGCAGGCGCGGTATTGCGCGTGCGCCCGGTGTAGACCGAGGCTTCCCGCATGAGTCGGGAAGTCGCGGCACGAGGTTCCGAGGGGTACCCCTGCCTTCGGGAGGCAGAGCTCTCGGCCCGCCGGGCCGCAGCGCCTTCCAGGAGATGCTTGAGCTCTCCCTGGATTCGCCGACCCTCGGTGGTTGATGACTCCGGCATCGCGCGGAGGAGCATTGCTGCGGTGGCCAGGTCCTGACCGGTTCTGCCGGATGCGGGTGGCGGTCTGTCCCTGGCATCGTTGGCGATGCGGTGCTGGAGACCTTGGGGCAGGTGACGTATTCCTCCGGCCGGGGGCTGGCTCGCCCATACCTGCCCGACGTTCCGGCGGATTGCCTCGAGCGCTCCTGCTCCCTCATCGAGCCCGGCCTGCGCCCCGCGGACTTGCTCGAGCTGTGGGTCATGACCCCCCGCCGGAACGGGGACCACAGCTAGCTCCCGCGGGATGTCGGCGCGAGGCACTGGCCTAGGGGGATCACCATCCTCCGGCATGCCGAGACAGCTGCCTCCGGAGGGATCCCCTAGCTCGACGTGGAAACATTCGCGGCTCGGGCCGCAGTCCTTGTCGTCAAGGCTGCGGCTGCCGTCGGAACAGTCGGAGAGGCAGTAGTTGCATGCGGTCATGAAGTCCCGCATGGCACTGGGGTTGCCAGATCCAGAGAAATCCCAGCAGATGCTGGGGTCGTCATCTTCCTCGGGCCCAGAGGGTCCGTAGGTCGAGACACCCGTCAATCGGTCCCAAGGCGACCGCACACGAAACCCTAGAGAGGTTGCACTCGCCTCAACGTGAGCGCCCGCCAAAGCGAGGCCGCCAGGCGGGTTGAGGCCGAGTCGAAATAACGAAGGATGGGAATCAGCCCGTACCTTTTGGTCGACGAGGATCGACGAAGTCGCATCGGGGGCTGATCGTGCTGTCGTCCTGGGTGCGAGGGCGACGTCCTGTAGGCCCTCCGTGAGCGTGCTAGCGTCGTCCACTTGCTCGGGATCGGCGTGTCGCGGGGGGACGGCGCTCGCCTTCGCCTCAAACGCGTGGGTGATGCCCGACGCGTCCTCCGTTGGGGCGCTAGGGATGTCGATTTGCTCGACAGTCGACTGAGCGCAGCCTCCCGCTCGGCCTTGGTTGCCCCGCCTCCTCCTCCGATGGCGAGGGAGAGGATGGGGTGAGCTCGAAAGTTGTCCTTCCCCCACGCGGGAAAGACGTCGTCGATTCCGCCGCCGGCGGGCGGGCTGTCCGCCACCGTTGTCGCTGTCGCGCGGCGGTGGAAGGAGTATCATGTCGTAGCTGCCGTCGAAAGACATGAACTCGAGACTCCCGAAACGGAGCACCGTCCCGGGTTGAAGAGGTCGTTGGAGACTGCCCATCTGGAGCTTGACGGGAAACTACTCGTCAACACGCAGCAGGCCCCTACCTGGCGCGCCAACTGTCGGCGTTCCGAGACCGGGGGGTCCCCGAGCCGACGAGTGAGTGTGCCACGTGCCCTAGCCCAGATGGGTCGAGCGCGTGGGCGAGCGCGAAGGGGGGAGAGAGAGCGAGAGCGAGGTGGCCGGAGCTGGGTCGTGAGGGAGTCGGAGGTTCCCGCGGCCTTCGTGTTCGTCCCGCGCCCAGGTCGGGTGCGCTTGCAGTAGGGGGTTACAAGCGTCCGCGCGGGTGAGGGGAGCGAGCGGCCCCGAGAGAGCGCCTGCCCCTGCCCTCGTTCCCGCGAGGCCAACCTTCTCTAAGAAGGCCCTGGTCCTTCCTTTTATAGGCGTAAGGAGAGGATCCAGGTGTACAAATGGGGGTGTAGCAAGGTGCTACGTGTCTAGCGGGGGAGAGCTAGTACCCTAAGTACATGCCAAGGTGGCAGCCGGAGAGATCTTGGCACCCAGCTAGTGTGGCGTCGTGGCTGTTGGAGAAGCAATGGAGCCGGGCGGAGGGACAGCTGTCGGAGTGGTTGGGCCCTTGCTGACGTCCCCCTGCTTTCGTAAGGGAGCTGGGAGCCGCCGTCGTCATGGTCCAGCGGGGCGCCATCATTGCCTATCTGGCGGAGCTAGCCAGATGGGACGTCGGTCCTGTTCTCTGCGGCCCGAGTCGTCTTAGGGTAGGGTGATGATGGCGCTTCCTGTCGACGTGGCGGACTCGTGCCCTAGGTCGGGCGACGTGGGGGCTCCTCCGAAGCCGAGGTCGAGTCTGTCCTGCATGGCCGAGGCCGAGGCCGAGGCCGAGCCCGAGCCCCTGGGTCGGGCGAGGCGGAGGTCGTTCAGCAGAGGTCGGGGTGGAGTCCGAGCCCTGGGTCGGGCGAAGCGGAGTTCATCATCTTCTGGGGCCTTAGCCCGAGTCCGAGCCCTGGGTCGGGCGGAGCGGAGTTCGCCGTCTTCCGGGGCCTTAGCCCGAGTCCGAGCCCTGGGTCGGGCGGAGCGGAGTTCGCCGTCTTCCGGGGCCTTAGCCCGAGTCCGAGCCCTGGGTCGGGCGGAGCGGAGTTCGCCGTCTTCCGGGGCCTTAGCCCGAGTCCGAGCCCTGGGTCGGGCGGAGCGGAGTTTCCTCTGGCGCTTTTGGCCAAGCCTGGTTGCCCGTCAGTCTTATTCTTTGCGTTAAAGGCCCCAGTGACTTGGTCGGTCGGCGCGGTGATTTAGTCAGGGTTACTTCTTATCGAAGGCAAGGCCTCGGGCGAGCCGGAGATGCGTCTGCCGTGAAAGAGGAGGCCTCGGGCGAGACGGAAACATCTCAGGGTCGGCTGCCCTTGCCCGAGGCTAGGCTCGGGCATGGCGTGATCGAGTCGCTCGTGTGGACTGATCCCTGACTTAATCAAACCCATCAGGCCTCTACAGCTTTATGCTGATGGGGGTTACCAGCTGAGAATTAGGCGTCTTGAGGGTACCCCTAATTATGGTCCCCGACAATCATCATCATCTACATCATCAAGATCAACTTGCTCTCTTGGAGAGCCATTAGTTTTATCAAATACAACATCGCTAGAGACTTCAACCAAACCCGATGATTTGTTGAAGACTCTATACGCCTTTGTATTTGAGTCATAACCTAACAAAAACCCTTCTACAGCTTTGGGAGCAAATTTTGAATTCCTACCTTTCTTCACTAGAATGTAGCATTTACTCCCAAAAACTCGAAAATATGAAACGTTGGGTTTGTTACCGGTTAGAAGTTCGTACGACGTCTTCTTGAGGAGGCGATGAAGGTAGACCCGTTTTATGGTGTGGCAAGTTGTGTTCACAGCTTCCGACCAAAACTGCTCGGGCGTCTTGAATTCTCCAAGCATCGTCCTTGCCATGTCTATGAGCGTCCTGTTCTTCCTCTCTACCACACCATTTTGCTGTGGTGTGTAGGGAGCGGATAACTCGTGCTTGATTCCTTCCTCCTCAAGAAACTCCTCCAGTTGAAGGTTCTTGAACTCGGACCCGTTGTCGCTTCTAATCTTTTTCACCTTGAGCTCAAATTCGTTTTGAGCTCGCCTTAGAAAGCGCTTGAGGGTCCCTTGGGTTTCTGATTTATCCTGCAAAAAGAATACCCAAGTGAAGCGGGAAAAATCATCAATAATAACTAGACCATACTTACTTCCCCTGATACTGAGATAGGCGACGGGTCCGAAGAGGTCCATATGCAGTAGCTCCAGAGGTCTTGATGTGGTCATCACATTCTTGCTGTGATGAGGATTTCCCACCTGTTTGCCTGCTTGACAAGCTGCACAAGGTCTATCTTTCTCGAAAAACACATTTGTTAGACCTAACACATGTTCTCCCTTTAGAAGTTTGTGAAGGTTCTTCATCCCAACATGTGCTAGACGGCGATGCCACAGCCAGCCCATGCTAGTCTTAGCAATTAAGCATGCATCTAGACCGGCCTCCTCCTTCAAAAAATCAACTAAATAGAGTTTGCCGTCTAGTACACCCTTAAAAGCTAATGAACCATCACTCCTTCTAAAGACAGACACATCTACATTGGTAAATAAGCAATTGTAACCCATATTACACAGTTGACTAACGGACAACAAGTTATACCCAAGCGATTCAACTAAGAACACATTAGAAATGGAATGCCCGGATGAAATAGCTATCTTCCCTAGTCCTTTAACCTTGCCTTGATTCCCGTCTCCAAAGATGATCAAATCTTGGGAATCTTTGTTCTTGACGTAGGAGGTGAACATCTTCTTCTCCCCCGTCATGTGGTTTGTGCATCCGCTGTCGATAATCCATCTTGAGCCCCTGGATGCATAAACCTGCAAGGCAAATTAGGCTTGGATTTTAGGTACCCAACTCTTGTTGGGTCCTACAAGGTTAGTAACAATAGCCTTAGGGACCCAAATGCAAGTCTTGTCTCCCTTGCATTTGGCCCCCATCTTTTTAGCAACCACCTTTTTATTTTTGCATGAAAGAACAAATGTAGTGTTGCAAGTATGAAAAACAGTGGTAGGTTTATTACAAACTTTCCTAGGAGCTTGAGACACAATATTTCACCTAGGCCTACCATTAAAATTGGAACTCGAAGCAATCATGGCATGTGAGTCAAAAGCATTATAACTCCTATTATAATGAACATTTCTAGAAAATTTCCTATCACTATAGATAAAAACATGATTCCTTTGAGCATTACTAGTCATAGGGGCCTTCCCTTTGTCCTTGGCGGAGATGGGAGCCCTTTGACTTGTTAAGTTCTTGGCTTCCCTTCGAAAGCCAAGCCCATTCTTAATTGAGGGATGTCTACCAACAGTGTAGGCATCCCCTGCAAATTTTAGTTTATCAAAATCATTTTTGCTAGTCTTAAGTTAGGCATTAAGACTAGCCACTTCATCATTTAATCTAGTAATGGAAATTAAATGTTCACTACAAGCATCAACATTAAAATCCTTACACCTATTGCAAATCACAACATGTTCCACACAAGAACTAGATTTATTTACTACTTCTAGCTTAGCATTTAAATCATCATTAATACTATTTAAATTAGACACAGTTTCATGATAAGTAGATAATTCACAAGAAAGCATTTCGTTTCTCTTAACCTCTAAAGCAAGAGACTTTTGCACACTTACAAATTTATCATGCTCTTCATATAAGAGATCCTCTTGTTTTTCTAAAAGTCTATTCTTTTCATTTAATGCATCAATCAATTCATTAATTTTTTCTATCTTGGTTCTATCTAGACCTTTAAACAAGCTAGAATAGTCTACCTCATCATCACTAGACTCTTCATCGCTAGAAGATGCACATGTAGAGGTATCTCGAGCACTTACCTTCTTCTCCTTTGCCATGAGGCAGGTGTGACGCTCATTGGGGAAGAGAGACGACTTGTTGAAGGCCGAGGCGGCAAGTCCTTCGTTGTCAGAGTTGGACGAAGAGCAATCTGAATCTCACTCCTTACCGAGGTGAGCCTCGCCCTTTGCCTTCTTGTAAGACTTCTTTTTCTCCCTCTTCCCGCCTTTTTCTTGTCCCTGGTCACTATCATTATCGGGACAGTTAGCAATAAAGTGAACAGTCTTACCACACTTGAAGCAGGAGCGCTTTCCCTTCGTCTTGCTCTTGTTGGGATGCTCCTTGCGACCCTTTAGCGTCGTCTTGAAGCGCTTGATGATGAGGGTCATTTCTTCTTCGTTAAGCCCGGCCGCCTCAACTTACGCCACCTTGCTAGGTAGCATCTCTCTGCTACTTGTTGCCTTGAGAGCGATGGGTTGAGGCTCGTAGACGGGCATTGGGCCATTGAGAGCATCATCCACATAGCGGGCTTCTTTAATCATCATCCGCCCGCTCACAAATTTTCCGAGTATCTCCTTGGGCGTCATCTTTGTGTACCTAGGATTTTCACGAATTGAATTCACAAGATGAGGGTCAATGACAGTAAAAGACCTGAGCATAAGTTGGACGATGTCGTGGTCCGTCCATCTCGTGATCCCATAGCTCCTGATTTTGTTGACCAAGGTCTTGAGCCTGTTGTACGTTTGCGTTGGCTCCTCTCCCCTGATCATCGCAAACCTTCCCAGCTCGCCCTCCACCAACTCTATCTTGGTGATTATGGTGGCATCGTTCCCCTCATGCGAGATCTTGAGGGTGTCCCATATTTTCTTGGCATTATCCAAGCCGCTCACCTTGTTGTATTCATCCCTGCACAACGAAGCTAACAAAACAGTGACAGCTTGTGCATTTTATGAATTTGTTCGTTGATGAATACTGGGTTATCCGTACTATCAAATTGCATTCCATTCTCTACTATCTCCCAAATGCTAGGATGGAGAGAGAAGAGGTGACTACGCATTTTGTGACTCCAAAAAGCGTAGTCCTCTCCATTAAAGTGAGGAGGTTTACCAAGAGGAATAAAAAGCAAATGAGCATTAGAATTATACGGAATACGAGAATAATCAAAAGAAAAGTTTAAGTTGATCGGTTTCTTCTTCTCGTCGTAGTCGTCATCTCTTTGGGAAGAAGAGGACTCGTCGCTGTCATAGTAGACGATCTTCTTGATACGCCTCTTCTTCTTCCCATCCTTCTTCTTATGACTTGAGCCAGAGTCAGTAGGTTTGTCGTCCCTTGGCTCGTTGAAGATGGACTCCTTCTCCTTATCGTTGACTACCATCCCCTTTCCCTTAGGATCCATCTCTTTGGGCGATTAGTCCCTTTTGTGAAGAGAACGGCTCTGATACCAATTGAGAGCACCTAGAGGGGGGTGAATAGGTGATCCTGTAAAAACTTAAGACTTATTGCCACAAAAACTAAGTTAAGTGTTAGTGCAATAGAATCAAGTAGCTGGAGAGGAGTACTTGTGAAACACAGAAACCACAGAGAGAAACAACACAGTAGACACAGTGGTTTATCCCGTGGTTCGGCCAAGTACAAAACTTGCCTACTCCACATTGTGGCGTCCCAATGGACGAGGGTTGCACTCAACCCCTCTCAAGTGATCCAACGATCAACTTGAATACCACGGTGTTCCTTTTTCTTATCACTTTTCCCATTTGCGAGGAATCTCCACAAGTTGGAGTCTCTCGCCCTTACAACAAATATCAATGTAAAAGCACTAGAGTAAGTGAGGGAAGCAACACACACAAATCCGCAGCAATACGCACACACACAGGCCAAGACTTGAGCTCAAATGAAATGCAACAAGTTCACCACTAGAACGGAGCTCAAATCACTAAGAAAATCAATTGAGTGTGCCGAGACGGAGTGTGAGAGTCTTAGAATGTTCAAAGTATGCTTGGTGTACTCCTACATGCGCCTAGGGGTCCCTTTTATAGCCCCAAGGCAGCTAGGAGCCGTTGGAAGCAATCTGGGAAGGCAATTCTTGCCTTCTGTCGTGTGGCGCACCGGACAGTCCGGTGCACCACCGGACAGCCACTGTTCATAGTCCGGTGCGGATTGCCTTCCAAAAATAGAACAGTCGACTGTTACAGAAATGGAGCCGTTGGCGCACCGGACACTGTCCGGTGCCCCCAGCCGACCATTGGCGCGACCATGCGTCACGCGCGGATTGCACGGCCGACCGTTGGCGCAGTCGACCGTTGGCTCACCAGACAGTCCGGTGAATTTTAGCCGTACGCCGTTGAACAATTCCCGAGAGCGACGACTTCACCGCAGACGGCTCACGGGACAGTCCGGTGCACCACCGGACAGTCCGGTGAATTATAGTCGTACACCGCCGTAAGTTCCCGAGAGTGGCATGTTCACCGGAGGCTGGCCTGGCGCACCGGACGCTGTCCGGTGCACCACCGGACAGTCCGGTGTGCCAGACTGCGCAGAGTCTTGGCTGTTTCAGCCAAGATCTTTTCTTCTTCTCTTTTCTCTGATTCTAGCACTTAGATAAATATATTAGTACACAAAAACCAATGTACTAAGTCTAGAATCATACCTTCTTGTTGATTTGCACTTCATCAATCATTTGGCACAAGATTATTCACTCAATACGTGTTGGGCACTTAATCACCAAAACTATACTAGAAAGGCCCAAGGGCACATTTCCCTTTCAGGGGGTCCATAGGAACTCCCTTTGCCGAGTGCATGTTGGCCTGACACTCGATAAAGGCTCCATCACCGTCACTTGGCACCATGACGGCGACTTTTTTTGCCGAGTGTCTGACATAAAGTATTCGACAAAGAGACTGTTGCTGATAATCAGTTCATCGAGCCCTCTTTGTCGAGTGCTACACTCGGTAAAGGCTTTACAGAGTGTTATACACTACCAGAATAGACTACTTTGTCGAGTGTCGCAAGCACTCATCAAAGCCTTGAAAACACTCGGCAAATGCTTTGCCGAGTGTGACACTCAGGAAAGAGGACTTGGTAAACTGTACATCGGCAACGGGCTCTTTGTCGAGTGCATAATGTTGGACACTCGGCAAACCCTTTGTCGAGTGTCATCTGGTGCTCGACAAAGAAAAGTCACCGTGACGTCGACAAGTGACGATGATAGAATTTTGCCGAGTGTAATCAATTACACTCGGGAAAGAGGAAGCATTTGCCGAGTGCCTGTTGCCTGGCACTCGACAAAAAAACTCCAATGGGCCCCCACAGCAGCTTCTGTAGCGAGAGCCATAAGTTGCACTCGACAAAGGGAGCTTCTTTGCCGAGTGCCTGCATGCCTGGCACTCGACAAAGGGAGCTTCTTTGCCGAGTGCCAGGACTCAACACTCCGTAAAGGAACTGACAAATATTTGATACTGTATCGTGAAAGTTGTCACGCACTGTGTGTAGAAATCTAGTCAACATTCACATGAAATCATGAAACTTCTGTGAAGGCTGGTTAGATTTTTCAACACAGTACGTGACAACTTTCACGAAATGGTCCTAAATTTTTATTAGAGTCTATACGTATGATATCATGACGTCGACAAATTTCATGATTTTCTAACTTTGTGTTTTATATATTTTTAAAACAACTGGATTGCAAGTTCGCAATCATGTTTCGTGAGAATGGTGTTCAAAAATTTCGGTCTATTCCTGAAATAGTCCGTAACTTGTGCTAAATAACATGAATATCATTTTTGCATTCATCATTTTACATTTTTCGAGTGACTTGCATTCTAAATCTGAATTATTCGAAGAAATGCAATTAAACAAACTAAATCAAATAGTTATAGCAAACACTTTGATAATTATGTCAAAATTAAATATGTAAGTATATATACTGTAGGAGCACACCATAAAAAGTTTGGTATAAAAAGAAAAAAATAAATATACTTTGTCGAGTGTCAAAGAACGACACTCGGTGACGAAGGCTTACTTTGTCGAGTGCCAACACGAGGACACTCGACAAAGAAGTCTATTAAGCACTTATCCATCCAAAACCAATAATTGGATTGGACCAGCAAGCTAGCAAAGTGGCGATTAGAGAGATGAGGCAACGACGCGCAGTCTTCGTCTTGTAGACCGTTGCACTAAATAGTACGTGTGTATATATATATATATATATATATATATATATATATATATATAGGGACGAACTAATGGAAGCCCAGGGCTTCCATTAGTACGGGAAGCCCCAGCCAAGTATACGATCGTGCACGGTTCTGGCTCAGGCAGATTTTAGCGTAAATCGTGAACTAAACAAGCGTAAATTAGTAGGAATTTTAGCGTAAATCGTAAATCTGTTTCATAACAACGAATGGGCTCAAACATTACGACGTAAAAATCACGCGCTTCCGATCGTGCGCGGGTTCTGGATTGGGCGATTTTTTTGCGTAAAACGTGAACCAAAACAGCGTAAATGGGTATGAATTTTAGCGTAAATCATAGATCTGTTTCGTAACGATGAATGAGACCCAAAAATTACGGCGTAAAAATCGCGCGCGTCCGATCGTGCGCAGGTTTTGGCTCGGACGAATTTTTGCGTAAAACGTGAACCAAAACAATGTAAATGTGTACAAATTTTAGTGTAATCGTAAATTTGTTTTATAACGACGAATGTGGCCCAAAAATTACGTCGTAAAAATCGCGTGCGTCCGATCATGCGCGGGTTATGGCTCGGGCGGATTTTTGCGTAAAATATGATCCAAAATAGCGTAAATGAGTGTGAATTTTAGCATAAATCGTTGATCTGTTTCGTAAAAAGTTACAGAGTTTAAATCGCGCATGTTTAGTGTTAGTTTTCGTGCATGTCGCATAGAAGTTTTTGAACGTAAAACACATCGACAGGACCATTTATTATGTAACAATCAAAAGGCAACACATGGTTCAGATCTCAAAAATAAGAAACCTGTCGTTTCATATCCGTGAACCCATAAATGATATACAAAATACGATAATGAGCGACACAATGATGGTCAGGATGTTAAAAAGATCCATCATTCATGTCGCACACATCAATCAAGAACGATGTCATAAATATAACAAAGATGGCAGATGCCATGCCATAAATCATGTCAATATATGTGCATGCCGAGCTAATAACAGAAAACACAATTGAAAAAACAAAATCATCAGAACACTTGGCTTCTGCTATAAAATGCTTCTTATGCTTCTTTGTAGCCTATACATAGTTCCTCCATATGCTTTTATGATTCCTGAAAGAAATAGGATAAGTGAGTTGAAAATGAAGAATACAGTCCAAAACTTTAGTAACTTACTTCTTTATCCTCTAACATTTCTTTAGAACAATTATTATACATTTCTAGTACCACAATCGAGCCATACAAAAATTTTGAAGCCCAATGTTTTCCTGTTTACCCCATGAAAAGGAAGAACACGATGTCAAATAAGCGTGCGCACACACACAATGGATAGAAACTTGACTGAGTTCATCTACATGCATCTCCATTGATACCCTCAATTATATTTCTGCTATACATTGCAAAGTAAGTACCAAATACCACACCAGGAAATACATAGAGGAAATGAAAGTGCATAGTAGCTGCTCAAGTATATAATAAACCATTATGTTGCTAGCATTTCAGACATAAGATAAAAGAAAATATCTAATACCATGATAATGCAAACCATTACAATATGTTATATAATGCATGATGAGCAACGAAGAAGACTATTCCAGCTAGAACACAAACTTCAATTGCTTGTGGATAGATGATGCCAGCAACATAAATCACATATAACAAGTGTTTGTTAACCAACAAAGTTGCATATCACCCATTCGCAGGTATCGGTTCTTAATCAAAATCAAATCAAATTTCTTAGACAACATAATCTAAAGGATCTCATCCCACAACACCATCCACCACCCACAAAACCCCCATACCCATTCAACAAAGAATTAGGATTAACAAATTTACCACTTCAGATAGCAAGAAAAATCTTAGCGCACATTCTTAGTTAGTTCTTACTGTTGTTAATAAGGGCCATCAGGCGGAGGTAATGAATGGTCAATTGATCATAAAGTAACACACTATACAAACCTGAAGGATCCAAGACGAGCAGACTATGTACGTTGCTTGCCTTAGCAAACCAGCGGACAAATCCTACCAACGAAAAGTGTAGGAAATGTTAACTTTTGACATACTATATATGGATACTGACATAAATTTATGACAGTTCAACCAAAAAATTATGTTATCAATTACAAAGCTAGACCATTAAAGAAAATTGTGAGGCTAAAATAATGTAAGTCCTTATTACATTGAATACAGGGACCAAAACTTCTACGAACTAATGGAATAAAATATAGTAATTAGAGATTAACCCACTTGGCTTCCAGGTTTTCATATTCCAATTTTTGCCTGCTACGAGAAGTAACTTCTTCCGCTACTGGCTCCTTCGGTCCTTCCATTCCATCACATGCTCCATGATTTACTGGTTTGCCTCGACATTCACACAAACTTCTCTTTTGGTGTACTACCATCCATGTTCAGTCCGAATCATTGGACGGTGGCGGTGTGCGAAGTGAAACCCTCCTGAGAACTCTTGCCGCCACCCGAGAGGAGCACGTCCTCGACCAGCTTGTCGAGGTTGGCGTATGAACGCCCTCCGGGCCACGTCGCACGGAGACCAGTCTGCTGCCACTCTCCCGCGCGGCGCTGCATCTCCATTCCCTTCTCCCCGCCCATCGCCTCTCGGATCTTCTCCTCCACCGCCTCCCGCCAAACGTCCTGGTCGATCTCCATGACCACGCCCCACTCCACGCACGTGTACCGGTAGTTGGTCTGCTGCTCCGCGAAGAAGGGCCAGCACAGCATCGGCACCCCCGCGCACAGGCTCTCCATGGTCGAGTTCCACCCGCAGTGCGTCAGGAACACGCCCACCGCCTCGTGCCTCAGCAGTCAGCACCACCTCTTGCGGGCACCAGCTCGCCAGGTGGCCGCAGCCCCTGATGGTTTCAACACCGGAGAAGGTTACCTTGAGATCGGAGAAGGGGATGGTGAAACGCGGACGGTCGGCGGTCGCTCGTGCACCTCCTCCTCCTCCTCCTGCATCCGCGGGGAGTTCGCTCATTCGTCAGACATCGGTGGTCGGTGCTTGACCTGTGGGGCATCGGCGGTGGGGGGATCCGAAACTAGGCTATTGGGGCAGGAGATCCGGACGCCGGTAGTCGGTGCCTGGGCAGCTGGGCGGATTTGTGAATCATCGAGTCCGGAGAGGGCGAGAGGTGCACGGATCTGGGCCAGGAGGCGGGGCGCCGGAGGGAGTCGATGCAGCGGGTGGGGCGTGAATTGAGGGGGGCGCGGCGAGTGGCAGAGATGGCCGCACGCGGCGGCGATTTTGGATTAGGGTTCGAGCGGTTGGGGCACCTGGGATGGCTTGGAGCCATGTGGTGGGTCAGGGGGATTCGGTCGTGGTTGACCATAGCATGGAGTGAGCGTGGGTGTGGCACAGGTCCAATTATTTTTTTTGCGTAAAACGGAACCTGTGGTGCATGTATAGATGACCTGATCTGCCGGTTTGGTGGGGGTGGTCAGGGCTTTTTCTAATTAGATAGAGCCCAGGGCTCTTAATAGATAAACTATATATATATATATATATATATATATATATATATATATATATATATATACGGCGCTGCTAAAATGCACCTGGGTGCATTCTCTATATTGAATGCACCCAGGCGTTTTCGCGCGCCTCCTAGCCCCCCGCCGCCGCCGCGCGCATCCCTTTCCCCGCGCCGCCGCCGCCTCCTCGATGCTCCTCCCCTAAATCCCACCGCCGCCGAGCGCCTCCCTGTCCTCGCGCCGCCGAGCGCCTCCCTGTTCTCGCGCCGCCGCGCGTCTCCCTGTCCCCGCGTCGTCGCGCGCCTCCCTGTCCCCGCGTCGCCGCGCGCCTCTCTGTCAGCGTGTCTCTGTCCCCCGCATTTGAATAACTCTGAGAAATTTTGTTAAAAAATATGATTGCAACTGCTGGTCTGATGTAATTGCAACTGCTGGTCTGGTGTGATTGCAACTTCTATATAACTATGTCCAAAAATCTATTAAATAAACAAGATTGCAACTGCTGGTCTGATGTAATTGCAACTGTGGGTCTGGTGTGATTGCAACTTCTATATAACTATGTCCAAAAATCTATTAAACAAACAAGATTGCAACTGCTGGTCTGGTGTAATTGCAACTGTGGGTCTGGTGTGATTGCAACTTCTATATAACTATGTCCAAAAATCTATTAAACAAACAAGATTGCAACTGCTGGTCTGTTATAATTGCAACTTCTGGTCTGGTGTGATTGCAACTTTTATATAACTATGTCCAAAAATCTGTTAAACAAACAATGATTGCAACTGCTGTCTGGTGTAATTGCAACGGCTGGTCTGGTGTGATTGCAACTCCTATATAACTATATCCAAAAATCTGTTAAACAAAACAATGATTGCAACTGCTGCCTGGTGTAATTGCAACTGCTGGTCTGGTGTGATTGCAACTTCTATATAACTATGTCCAAAAATCTGTTAAACAAAACAATGATTGCAACTGCTGGTCTGGTATAATTGCAACTGCAAGTCTGGTGTGATTGCAACTTATGTGAAGAGGTTGAGCCGTTCGCGGAGGAGCCGTTCACGGAGAAAGAGGGCACGGGGGCGGGAAAAGGCGGGAAAATGAAAAGGTTCTGTCCGGAGCGTGCGGGAGGGACGAAACCGGCCTGGGTGGGACGGTTGGCTCGGACCTGGCACATAGGTTCGGCCTGGGTGCATTCTCTATATTGAATGCACCCAGGTGTAATATATAAATACAGTATACGGCGCTGCTAAAATGCACCTGGGTGCATTCTCTATATTGAATGCACCCAGGCGTTTTCGCGCGCCTCCTAGCCCCCCGCCGCCGCTGCGCGCATCCCTTTCCCCGCGCCGCCGCCGCCTCCTCGATGCTCCTCCCCTAAATCCCACCGCCGCCGAGCGCCTCCCTGTCCTCGCGCCGCCGAGCGCCTCCCTGTTCTCGCGCCGCCGCGCGTCTCCCTGTCCCCGCGTCGCCGCGCGCCTCCCTGTCCCCGCGTCGCCGCGCGCCTCTCTGTCAGCGTGTCTCTGTCCCCCGCATTTGAATAACTCTGAGAAATTTTGTTAAAAAATATGATTGCAACTGCTGGTCTGATGTAATTGCAACTGCTGGTCTGGTGTGATTGCAACTTCTATATAACTATGTCCAAAAATCTATTAAATAAACAAGATTGCAACTGCTGGTCTGATGTAATTGCAACTGTGGGTCTGGTGTGATTGCAACTTCTATATAACTATGTCCAAAAATCTATTAAACAAACAAGATTGCAACTGCTGGTCTGGTGTAATTGCAACTGTGGGTCTGGTGTGATTGCAACTTCTATATAACTATGTCCAAAAATCTATTAAACAAACAAGATTGCAACTGCTGGTCTGTTATAATTGCAACTTCTGGTCTGGTGTGATTGCAACTTTTATATAACTATGTCCAAAAATCTGTTAAACAAACAATGATTGCAACTGCTGTCTGGTGTAATTGCAACGGCTGGTCTGGTGTGATTGCAACTCCTATATAACTATGTCCAAAAATCTGTTAAACAAAACAATGATTGCAACTGCTGCCTGGTGTAATTGCAACTGCTGGTCTGGTGTGATTGCAACTTCTATATAACTATGTCCAAAAATCTGTTAAACAAAACAATGATTGCAACTGCTGGTCTGGTATAATTGCAACTGCAAGTCTGGTGTGATTGCAACTTATGTGAAGAGGTTGAGCCGTTCGCGGAGGAGCCGTTCACGGAGAAAGAGGGCACGGGGGCGGGAAAAGGCGGGAAAATGAAAAGGTTCTGTCCGGAGCGTGCGGGAGGGACGAAACCGGCCTGGGTGGGACGGTTGGCTCGGACCTGGCACATAGGTTCGGCCTAGGTGCATTCTCTATATTGAATGCACCCAGGTGTAATATATAAATACAGTATATATATATATATATATATATATATATATATATATATATATATATAAAATCAAGGTACGTAGCAAACTGATGAGCAACCGGATGCAGGGGTTTTGGTAGCTAGCGCGTCGATGTCGTCTCCCTGTCGCGCGGGGAACAAAACGTGATGGTCGATAGCATAAAGGCGAGCGGCCGGGCAAGCTGGGCCACACCGTAAAACGCGTACGCAGAGGTCGACGCGTGACATATATATGCATGCCTCGGTGTCGAAACATAGAGACGTGGATGATCGGACGTGTATCCATTTTTGGTGGATACTAGTGTAATTCAGGTATTTAAAATTTCGATTTTAAGAATCGATAACCGAAATTATAACAGGTTTTACAATACCTGAAAATTTGGATACCCGGAATTTTAGGTTCGGGTTCGAATATTTCCGAACTATCCAAACTGTTGTGTTGGCTTCATAAAAACACGTACACTCTATTAAATTAACATAAAATATAGTTTGAATAATGATATACATGGACATATAAAACACAAGCAATCTACAATCACAAGTTATGCACACTTGCACATAATTACTATAAATTCGGGTACCCGATTGTGATACTCGAATTACCCGAAATAAATTCGGGTTTTGCAAGTTGGTACCCGAAATTTCCAAACAAAATTCGGGTTTAGGGTATTTTGAGTTTGAATATTCTGGGTTCGGGTTATGGGTTTTTTGTGCAGTCCTGGTGGATACCAACTTAACGTGTAGGAGTAGTACATAAAGTGACACATGTCAGTTCAATTTTGGTGGGAGAAAGCGTCGTTTGTATCCATATTTTCTTTGCAGAACCCTAGTGTTTACGTTCTGATTCGGTCCTGGCGCGCTTTTGCGTGTTAGGCTGTCTCCACCAACGTCCCCTAAATTTTATCCTCTAAAGGAATATTTTTTGTCCTTTACAGTACTCTCTAAAAGATTCTATACTCTATATCTTCTTCATTTGCAGCAATATCCTCTAAATTCCATCCTCTATATCAACAGTGTACTAGATTTGACATTCTATATTATTTTTTACTACTCTGCACCACGTGAGCGTACAGACACAAAAAGGATCTGACACGCATGTACAGTGTATAGAGCACCCTCTATAGATAGCGCACGCATGCCATCCTCTAATTTTAGAGAATCTTTTAGAGTCTCTTGTTAGAGCGATAAAGGACCTGACCGTCTCCTACATTTAAAGTACAGGACCCTTTACAGGTTGCTGCTGGAGTCAGTTTCACGTTCTCCCCGGCCCAGTCTCGCCACGTTGAGTCGCGTGCATGCTGATGAATTGCTGATAAGGCCAGTCGCCATGCAACGCAAGTGCTCTTAGGCATGGCAATTTAACCCGCGGGTTCGGGTACCCGTCGGGTACCCGACCCGACGGGTGCGGGCGCGGGTACGTTTTTTCACCCACGGGTGTGACCCGAACCCGACCCGCACCTTTTCGGGTTCGGGTTCGGGTTTCTCACTTCATCCACGGGTGACCCACGGGTACCGGAACATGAACACTGCCGGTCTACTGGCCCAAGCCCACTACGGTCTACGGCAGTACACCACCGAGATGAGATCTAAACCTAATCCCTGAACCCTGATTCCCCTTCCCAGGTCCCAGCAGCGGAGCAGCAGCCGCCAGCCGTAAATCCCAGCCGCCCACCGGCCAGTCTTGCCCGCAGTCTTGCCCGCAGCCCAGCCGCCAGCCGTAAATCCTAGCAGTCTTGCCCGCAGGCTTGCAGGCGCCGCCCACCGGCCACCGTAAATCCCATTCGCCCAGCCGCGCCTAGGTCCCACCGGCGGCCGACCACCGTAAATCCCAGCAGTGGAGCAGCCCAGCCGCGCCCGCGCTGCTTCTGTTGAGTGCTGACACCAGTGGACGCGCCCGGCCGCCTGCGCTGCTTCTGCTTCTGGACACGCCACGCGCCCAGGCTGCTTCTGCTTCTGGACGGCTGGACGCTGGAGCTTCTGCTGAGTGCTGACCTCGCCGAGTCGCCGCGCGCTGGAGCAGTGGAGCTGTTGCTGACCTTGCCGCGCCACAATTCTAAGCAATTTGTCGTTGATTCCAGGTTCCTCAAAATCAAATACGCGTTTCGGTGTGTACAGGAACTGGGCTAACTTTTTATGTGCTGGCGACATGGCAACTTATTTCATCCAACTGATCCAAGCGACCAAGCCATAGCCAATTAGCCAAGCACTCAACTGCTATGTTTGTGGACTACTACCTGTAACCTGTGTGACTGTCTTTGTGAAATGTGAACCCTTTTATGTATTATCTGTCTTCACTCTTCAACTGCTATGTTTATGGTCTTATGGACTACTGGGCTGCCTTAATCCTTATGCCCTTATGTATTTGTTAATTTGTGTGCACTTGTATTCTCGCGGGGTGCTTTATATATTTGTAATTTGTGGACTACTGTCAGTACTAGCCTGTGTATTGCTGTTTTTTTCCTGACTTCCGATTATATTTTTGCTGTTGAACATGCTATATTGCTACATAATGAAAAACCCGACAGGGACCCGAAACCCACCCGACACCCGATGGGTGCGGGTGCGGGTGCGGGATTCCACCCGCGGGTGCGGCCGCGGGCGGGTTTGGTCACATTTCGTGGGTGCGGTCGCGGGCGGGTTTTTGCTCCACCCGACCCGAACCCGACCCGTTGCCATCCCTAAGTGCTCTCCAGAAACGGCCCTCATCAACACTGAGCACTTTGTATGCATGTGCGTATCTTGGTGGGTTGTCTTCGTCGTTCACTCACCCTTGCGTCTAGTAAAATTAACCTAAATAGATCCATGAAATGATGGCCGCCGGAGCAGTCCTCTTGCTACATATATGATTTTTTTTGTTCTTTTGTGTTTCTGCAAACTGTATATTATGTTCCCTCCGTTTTAAAATAGTTATTAACGCTACAATATTTATACCTATCAAAGTTTATTATGTTTGACTAAATTTGTATAAACTATTGCACCATGTTTATATCTCTAAATAATTCTATTAAAATATATTTAAATATCTATATTATATATATATGTGTGCGCACGCGCGTACGTGCGTGTATCACAGGTACAAATGGTTGATTTTTTTTAAAAAAACTGTGAACATCAAATATTTTGAATAGGTGTGGATAGATACTTTGTTGAAAAGGAAAAGAATTGTGTCAATATGTAGAACAAGAAATAGTAGCCAAAAATGTGATTTCGTGATTCGGAACCGTTGAGCACTAGATTTGGTATGTGAGCACGGCCAGACGGTCCGACCATATGACTCGGACGATCCACGGTTAGATTACTTCAGCTGAGAGTCCTTATCTTGTGCATGGTTATCCTAACAAACTCGTGGTTATCCTAACAGACTCACGGGACTGTTGGATCTCACCTAGGAACGGCTCCAGACACCCCCTGTATATATAAAGTAGTACGGCCGATTGAGAACACACAATCCAGTCGAACCAATCCAATTACCTTATTTACCATTATCATGCCTTACGATTAGACATAGCGTAGCTCTAGTTGTAGTTTCTCAATCTCAATCTTCACATCTTTTCGACTCTACGTCGTCTAGATGCATCTTGGGTGGCCTGTCGATCCTAAGACAACCCTAGGGTCTTTCCTCCCTGACAGGTCCCTCCTGGGGGCGAGATCTAGGTTCTGCATGAACTCATCGCTATCGTTGCACACATCAGGGATGGTCGGTGACCTACCATGAACTGTCTGGTGACCAACCGCGGACGATCCAGTGACCTACAGTGGACGGTCCGCTGTCTCGCTAAGAGGTTCCCCAAGGTATCATTCCCCGCGAGCGGGATCTTGTGATCGTAAGTGTTTGGTCCAAAAAGGCATCGACACACTTTTTGGTGACTCCGCTAGAGCCGAGGGTGTCTAGATCTATTAAAAATTGGCCCCCAAATGGTCGGTTCTAAGGATCACTTCAGGTCTCCACTAGCAACATCATCAAGCTGACCCTAAGGGAACTATCGGCTGATGGTCAGCAACGTTTTGAGATATCATGAAGCAAGATGAGGAGGAAACGCTGCAACAACTCGCTAGATGGCGGAAACATGCGAAGGAAAAGTACTTATCACACTTCACGGTGGATAGCCACTAGAAAATCATCCGTCAATGGGAGATTGAGATAGCATCTCTCGTACCTTCGCCTCGAAACCCCACTGTAAGTAATTTAGATCCATCTTTTAAATCTTACATAGATTAGTGGGAGCAACAGTTGAAACAATACATAGACCTGTCAATTGAAGAAACCACGATAAATATGAAAAGTCTAATACTATTCCTAGTTGTCCACCTCATGCTGTTGTAATTAAGGCAGCTTCACCAAGCATATCGATAGCAAATGGGCTTTCTCGGTCTGAGCCACATTGTGGTATGTCGATGAATTCATACATGAGGCAACCGCTGCCACAACCTCTGTTGTACGGTAGAATGGCTCTAAGCACGTCCATACCGTCTAGGTACGATCTTGAACCGTTCGACCCTCCACTGGACCATCTGATACCTTACGTTGGACAGTCGGGAGCCACACCGAGCCTGCCACGTGTCTCGCAGGTGATGTCTAGCACAACCGGACAGACCAGGTATAGCCATGGACCATCTGGTCCCTTCACGGATTGTTCGGCACCCTATGCTGGACAATACGAAACCACACCAAGCCTGCCACATGGCTCACAAGCGATGCTCAGCACAACCAAACAGTCTAGGTATAATCTCGGACCATTTAGTCCCTTCGTGGACTGTCCGGCCACCTAGGTCGGACCATCTAGGTATGTCTACGCAAAATAGGGTGCTGCTTACAACACACAGTTTTCCACCCATCTTAGCAGCACTACTTTCCCCCACCTGCGGCACATCAAAGCCACAACATGCCACCACCTGTGCATAAGGCTAAATATGTTTCAACCATTTGGGAGCCAGGAAGATTCACCCCAATAGTGAGATGTGGTAGCAATATGCCTTAGGACCCATATTGGATGCCACCTTTGATTGTCCTAGAGTAGAAGGTCGTGTAATAATGACCGGCCACTTGAGCCCCACGTCCCTAAGGTTGGTGGGTTACCATCGACCACTATGGATGAATTTTGGGAGGAAATAGCCAGATTATTCTAGGATAAATTAGGCATCTGTGTGTCCGGCCTAGGGCAGTCCTACCAGAGGCCATACGACCCTCGATGGGATGTCATTTTGTACCCTCTGGGGACCAGTGTGCCGGATTTCTCCAAATTCTCAAGCAAAAGTGGTAGGAGCACTCAAAGAACATGTGGGCTAATTCTTAGCACGGTTGGAAGAATTGGTCGATAACGAAGCCATTCGTGTTCGCTTGTTTTCATTATCTCTTAATGGCACCGCATTCGCTTGGTATGTTGCCTTACCCCCTAATTCAAATAATTTCTTGAATGATTTAGAGCTTAAGTTTCATGAACACTTATTCTCTAGGGATTACATGTCAGATTTTAGCTGATCTAGCATCACTCCGGTAGGTGGACGAGGAATCTCTCCAGAGGTTCTGGGATACTAAAAGCCTATGCTTTCAGACCCACCTCATAGATAGGCATCTAGCAGGGTTAGCTTTTAATGAGTTACATCTATAGTTGAAAGAAAAATTAGACATTAACCATTCTTTTTGCTAACTCAGTTGCACAAGTGGGCTTGGGCTTGTGAAAGCCGAAGCAAAGAACTATCTCATCATGATGAGTGTCATGACAGTAGTAGCTCAAATGATGAGCCAAAAGAGGTTTATGTTGTTGACCTTATTTGGCCTGCTAAGGCCAAACTCTTCGCATGCTCTTCCCTGCAACCGATTCAGAAGAATCGGTAAGAAGTTATGTTCACATTTAATGTCGCTAAATGTGATAAGATATTCAATGAATTACTTAAGAGTGAAAAAATTAAACTGTCTCACCCAATTCCCTAGATAGATGAATTAAAAGGTGTGCTTATTGTAAATGGCATAACTCCTTTGCTCATGCCACCAATGATTGCAATTTCTTCCGTCAGCAAATACAATCGGCTATAAATGAAGGTTAGTATAGCCGGTTGAGAACACATAATCCAATTGAACCAATCCAATTACCTTATTTACCATTATCATTCCTTAGGAGTAGACATATAGCATAGCCCTAGTTGTAGTTTCCCAATCCCAATCTTCATTTCTCTCTTTGACTCTACATCGTCTAGCAGCGTCTTGGGTGGCCTATCATTCCTAAGACAACCCTACGATCTTTCCTCCCTGACACGGTCCCTCCCGGGGGTGAGATCTAGGTTCTGCAGGAACTCATCGCTATATTTGCGCACATCATGGATGGTCCGATGACCTACCATGAACCGTCTAGTGACCAACCGCGGATGGTTCGTTGACCTATCAAGAACAGTCCATCGTCTCGCAGAGAGGTTCCCCAAGGTCTCGTTCCCCGCGTGCGGGATCTAGGGATCATAAGTATTTTGTCCAATAAGTCACCAACAAGAACATTCAAGTGTCAGCAACACAAGGCTATTCGACCATGGGTGCTCTAAGTAGCAAGCTTAGCGTCATTGGTAATTTGGTATGCATTTCGAATGTCACTTGACTTACCTGAGGAATACTGACAAGTTGAGGGACTGCAAGTGAATTTAATTTAGAGCATGCTTCATAATCTAGATCAGCTAAAACTAATGACAAGTTGTGGCTAACAAAAAGATTTCTAATAAAAAACTAGGCGGTGTTTGGATCGCTTGTCTTCTAGACCTGGTACATTGTTGGTTATTACATAGATGTACGTATTAGATGCTATATTAGTCAGTTGGAGGCATCGAACGGATTGTTGCTAGTTGAGTTATATCTATATTATTTCAGTTTAATCATACTATCTAAGTAATACTAATTATAAGCATAAGATTGATATATTCTCTTATGGTTTGAGCTTATGATGAGTGTCTGTCAATAGAATATCGTATTGAGATGACTCAAGTGGACTAATCAGGGTGTTAGTGTGTGCAACATGTCTTAAGGCTTGTGGTGTGAAGGTGTGTGAAGTCTAGAGGCAGTGGTTGAGATGAAGGTGAAGGACATACATATTCATGTTGATGGATCAAAAAATGGTAAAGGACAAGCGCTTAGATTTGATCGAGGGATTAGAGAAGTCGGTGATTAGCTGCAATAGCTGAAACCAGGGGAAACCAACATGTCAAGAACAAGGTGGAGCGGATACATATCTCAGACGTGGGAGACTCATATCGGCTTATGGAGTATGCTACTAGTGGCAATTTGGTGGTTGACCATCAAAATCACCCACTGACCATTTTGTGGGTTTGGCCTCAAAACTCGAGGCATGGTTCTGATGGGAATCGAATGCAGCACGTCGAGCCATCATGAAGCTTGCATTGAGGCGAAATAAATCCCTGAATGGAGTGTGGTTATCAAATCTATAGTTTTGGTGTTGGACCATTGATGTCGTTGGCTAAGTGGTTTAGCTCTAGAATATCTAGGGACATATTGGAAATGTATAATAGACTCTATAAATAAGAGAACAGCTGACCCTAACCATATATATATATATATATATATATATATATATATATATATATATATATATATATATATATATATATATATATATATATATATATATATATATATATATATATATATAGAGAGAGAGAGAGAGAGCATCTATCTAATATTTTAGTTTTCAGGCTTTCTCTCGTTTAGGTCGCTCCCTCTATACTGCTAACAAGTGTGTAACTTGGGATCTGGAAAGTGTGGTTCGATCCTTACCATGGTGGTTCATGGTAGATTGATATTCATTTTCATGCTTCCTTGAGTTCTTGAAGTTTTCACTTGGATTTCGCCTTTCTAATCGCCCTCTTTAATCTTTTATTGGGTCTTTTGAATCTAAGTTCTTGGAGACGTTTGGGTTGGATAGAAATGTGCAAGAACCTCCAAGGATCATTCCCACCAAGTGGTTTGGGCAGATTCAACTTAAGCACAAAAATCCAACCTCTTGATCCATTTTGAGAAAACTCTGACTTGAGAGCATATTTTTGATCTATGATTGAATATTTAATATTTTGGACAAATATTTTGTGGACACCTTTGAAACTTTCATGTGAAGTCATGTACAAAAATTTAGCTCAATTGAATTTTATTTGGATCAATTTTTGTCTTTTGAAGCTTTGGTTCGGGCTGCTAATAGCATGTAGCACCAACACAACTACACATGTAGTACCAGTGTTGGGTTGTGCCTAGCATTGTTGGTCATAAGTGTAGCATTGTTGTGATCTTTTTTAGTTGTCTTGTTAGGATCTATGGCAACCCCTCAACTCAGTTACTGACTGTGGAACAGGCCACTTCTCCATGGTTGTTGTCTTGTTAGGATCTATGGCAACCCCCTTGTGAGAAATAATATGTCCCAAATAAATGAGCTCATTTCTCCCAAACACGCATTTACTCGCTTAAGAAAAAATTGATGGTCTCTCAATGTCTGTAACACCATTTTAATATGAGCCAAGTTGTCCTCCCATGTAGAACTATAAACCAAAATGTCATCAATAAAACCATGACAAACTTTCGAAGAAAAGGAGCCCAAATAGAATTCATGGCACATTGAAATGTAGCAGGAGCACTAGTCAACCTAAAAGGCATAACCCTAAACTGGTAACGACCCTGATGGGTTTTAAAAGTTGTTTTATGATCATCATCTTCCCCCATTCTAATATGGTGATACCTAGTAGTAAGATCTAGACTAAAGAACTTAGTGCCAGCCAACTCATCCAAGATCTCTTCTACCAGAGGCATGGGAAACCTATTCTTAATAGTTAAAGAATTGAGTTTTCTATAGTTCACACAAAACCTCCATGTATCATCCTTCTTTTTAACTAATAACAGCGGAGAAGCAAAAGGAGTCACACTAGGAACAATAAGACCAGCCTTCAACAATCTAGTCATGTCACACCCGGATTTAAGGGACAAAGTCGGGTGCATCTCATATATGCGCCAAAGAAGACAACACATATAATAACAGAGTGTATAGAGATAAATGTCACAATAACATCAGAGTACTTATTACATTACGAAAGTCTTACAAAATAAAAGATAAATATAAAATGAACTAAGGTCCATCCTTGGCACCATAAAGTCAACTGGGAGACGCCACCTAGATTAAGTCGAACTCCTCGCTGCGTGGCTCCTCTTGAACCACCTGTTCTTCTCCTGTGGGGGTGTGGGACAGCAAGGGTGAGCTCACACAAGATCATAGCTCAACAAGTTGTGGGGAATAATGTGTATGAACTCACCAAAGGTGGGAGTTCATGTGATGTGTAAGGCTGATAAACAATAGAGGTTAAAGCTGAGCATTGCTTTTAATAAGTTGGTCAAATTTTATTAGCAATTACTAAATGTAAGTAAATACCAAACCATAATAGAAATAATAGAACAAAATTAATAATAAACCCATGCAATACAAATGACAAATTGAATTTAAGTTCCATAATTTAATCATGTGAGAGTCCTGAGCTGCTCTTGACCGTGAACTCAGCTAGTATACCAGTTTTACACTTTACCGAGGTTGTACCCTATACCCACAAAGTCGTGTATCTCGTGTCGCTAGGGTTCGCAATACCCTTAGACACTACCGAGGTGAATGGCTAGGGATCTACTACGAGGCCTTTACAAAGTTCCACTAGCTTTCGAAAACCCGCTACAGTTTATGGGAAGAGCACTTGCAAGAATCCCTCGTCTGACCGCCATCATAGCAAAATCAACCTGAGAACCTCCCTGCATGCAACTCCCCTACTGCCCTTGCCCCTTTCGAGTAAGATAGTCTTGCACTAGCTTTCCTAATTAGTCAGCCAAGAGGTCTCATTCCTCCCTTGTGGTGGCACGTGTTTCTCAAGTTAAGCTCCATGCTCCAATTAAAATTAATGATCTTGACATGAACATAAATAAAATAACAGAATAATTGGAACATGGATATAATGAAATATTAACCCGAAACCATGTAAAGCAATAGCATAACTACCCAAATGATTTAGGGATAAATAAGGTAAAATAATATACAGTCTAGGGTGACCTATTGGGTCTCATCAAAATTAAACCTATGCTTAAATAAATTATAATAGAGAACATTATTGGGTAAAAAGTGGTCAAGGGCACAACTTGTCTTCAATGAGCTCATGCTCAGCAACTTCTATCTGTTGGGCACCAGGATCCTCAGCTACTGGCTCTTCTACTCGCCATAATACAAACAAGCACAGTATAAAGAGAAAATTAACATCACACCAAACATATAAACAAAATACATATTAATAATCTACATATTAAAATAAGATCATAGGAACATGAATCATTAATTTTGGAGTTATGGATTTTAAGTTATGAATTTCCAAAGGTTTTATGTGCTTGATATATGATTAATTGAGAAATTAATTTTATCACTGTTTTCATGTCAAAACAGAGACTCTAGGTGATAAACAATAATATTACAAAATTTTAGAAACTGGAATGGATCAATTTGGAGTTCACATGAATTTTCTATGATTTATACAAGTTCTAGCAATTATTTTTGCACTAAAAAGTATTTTCCAAAGGATTTTATCTATTTTCCTAGTTCCCGACTGCGCGCACTAAAACGGAGAAACGCAGGGGCCCCAAGGTAATTCTCCTAACACACAGAGAACAGCCCTATGGATTACGGGTTGGTTTCCACGTTTCACAGGGACTTAAATGCGAAAGGGTCCGGCCGAAAGGGTATGGTTAAGTCCTGGCCGCACGATCTCTTTTCTACGGTTAAGATTAGATTCCCAGCGCGGCGAAGTGGTATGCAATTGGGATCGTCGGATTAAGACTCAACGGTAGAGATTTTATCACCGCAGATTTGTATCTAGCCGTCAGATCCAAATCGACGGCCATCACTAAACGTGGCGAAGGGGTACTCTTCCGCCTAATCTCAACCGTAGACGCCCGATCCTATGGCGCACACTACGTCTTCCTCCCCTGGATGAATGCCAGCGACCAAACCTAAGGCCACGGCGGCGCGCCATGGCTGTGTTACTCCCTGCTGTCCTACGGTGCACGATCAATCGAGTCGCCAGGTGCAAAATGGGGCTAGTATGACGGCGAATTCGGGTAGATGATTTGTACTCACAATGGGTTTGGTGATGAGTCTACCCACGCAACGGCGCGATCCCACGGTGGAAACTCAAACACGGCGAAGAATTCCCGTGCAGCCGATGCCTCGATCTCCCGGTTTCTTCCCCGAGTGCCACCCGTGCACCCTCCCGAACGTCCGGGACCAGATTATTGGTGTTGAGCGGTGAGAATGGCGGAACTCGACGGCGGCGGACTCCCGCAATTTGTCTCTGGTGGCGGCTGGAAAAAGGAGGCAAAGAGAGGAGCACGTGGAGGGGTCGGGTCCGCTTTTGAAGCCCAGGCGGTGGAGAATCGTGGGTCGCGAGAATCTCGCGCGACGCAATAGCCCTCGCCGGAATGCACAGTGGAGACGAGGAACAGGGCCATCCGACAGGTGGTCCCGCGTCGTTCAGTGGGTGCTCGCGTGGTGAACGGTGACAGGTGGGACCATGGAACCGGTGAGATAGTTGCGAGCTTGCGGCGGATGCGCGGTTGGGCGACCAGTTGGTGGGCCCCGGTCGACAGAGGGTGGACGAAGTGCGAGTTGGCATGGTGTGACTGCCCCGCGGGCCTGAGGCATCAGCGCCAACCACCTGGTGATGGGCCACGCGGAAGTAAATGCGGGTTGGGCCAGAGATGAGCCCAGCAACTTCATTTCTCCTTTTCTTTTATTTTTTCTTTTTGATTTTCTTTTTTTCCTTTTCATTTGAATCTCAAATTTGAATTTGAACCTTCTTATGAGTTTCACCTTTGAGTCAAATATACAAATTCAAACTCTAGTGTAGGAATAATATATTTTTATTTACTTATTTTTACCCACATAATATTTACTTTCATCTCTTTTCTAAATTCTAGAATTTCTTTTAGAATTTAAATTCCACTTTGGACTTTAATATATTTCTTGTCACCTTATTTTTATATTGTCACAAAATGCACACAAATCAAACCTCTGCATGATGCAAAATTTTGTGGTATGTCTTTATTAATTTATTTTTTTAATGTGGTGTTCACATGCTCCATTAAATATAGACAAAATATTCAAGGAAATGATCTCTTATCATATGATTTACAAATTTGGGTATTACAAGTCACTTGCTTCTCAATTTTATCCTTGTGCAGAGGAGAATACTTATAAGGCCTGGAATTCACTGGTACAGCACCAGGAATTAAAGGAATATGATAAATTGATGATCATACACCCTATGAGGAGGTAACTGATTTGGAACTTCAAACACATCCCAAACTCCTGAACTAGCTTTTGAATATCCCCCTGATGCTGCTCTTCCAGCTTTTCAACCACCTCTTCTAACACCACACAAGCCAAAATATCATTTCCCTTTGCCCATTTATGCACCTAGGAACCAGTCACCTGTTGAATCCTCTCAACACCAACCTCCTCAACTCCATGCAGAACTACCTACCTTCCTTCCATCATAAACTGCAATATCTTTTGTTCCCAGTCACACTCCATAGGACTGTGGTGTCTTAACCAATCATATCCCAATATAGCATCAAAAGCACTTAAGGGTAACATCCTCATATGAGTATGAAAAAACTGTGCACCAGCCCACCATTCCAAACCTTTAACCATAGTATCACTAATCATAGTCTCTCCATTAGCCACTATGACTGTAACAGCTGGACAGGCTTGAACAACCAACCCCAATCGGTGCACTACATGACTGCTCACAAAACTAGCAGAAATGCCTAAGTCCACCAACATCAACATGAGTTGTTTCTACACCATAGCATGAATTCTCATACTATTGAGACTGCATGTACTAGTTAGAGCCTACACTGATAAGTGGCAACACAACTCCTTGTCATCCTCTTGTGCCAATTTCTATAATACCTCATCAGACAGAATCTCAGACATCTCCTCGTTCTCTACCACATGTAATTGCAGTGCTCCCCGCTTGGCACATTTGGCAATATGTCCAGGTTCAAACTTCTCCCCACAAGCATAACATAGTCCATTTAATCTCCTGAAATCCCTAAGTTGTCTTTCTCTTTTAAGGTCTGCACCTTGCCCTTTTTCCTCCCCTTTCTGGACAACCGCCTGTTGTTTCATATTCCCATGGAAACCTTGACGTTGCCCCCGAAATTTATTCCTCTCCAACACCCCCTGTTGAATCAGGGCCAACAAAATTGCACGGTCCACCGTAGAAGGTGTCGAACCTGCACCACATCCTGCAATTCGAACTTAAGACCTCTCACAAAATATGTCACAAAGAAGTCTCATCAAACTCTGAATTATGAACAGCCAATCCATATTTATCCTGTTCAAATCCCAACACATAAGCATCCAAAGTACAGGTCTGCTTCAAAGACAACAATCTCATCAATGCTTTATGATAAGCATTAGCACCAAACTTACCAACCACAGCTAATGTAAACTCCTGCCGACCACCCAACCCATGCTTCAACTTGTGATACTGCCACCACTGGACTGCAACATTTTCCAAATCCATAGAGGCAACAGACACCCACATAGCATTGGGAACTCTGTAAATGGTAAAATATTCAATGCACTGATCCAGCCATACTATAGGATCACCCCCTGGAAACTTTGGAAAAGGAAACTTGGGTAAACCTTGATAATGTGTATCCCAAGATTGTCTGTCTTCTCATTGCATCATCCTTGAACCACATCTGAAATCTCTATCACCCTCAAACTCCTTCTCTAGTCGAGCCTTCATATAGAGAGACCCACTCCGCTGATCATCAGAGGATGGTGGCCCAGAATCCCCAGAAGATTCACCTAATTCCTTCCCCATCTGCTCCAACCTTATCTGTGCTACTACCCTTCTAGTCTCCTCCAATTTATGACCCAAATCATTTCTCTTCTTCGCAACCTGCTCAGCAACCGATGCTGATAATTCTGTATGCATCATGATTTCTTGCTGCACCCTCTCAACATCCTTCAACCTGCTACTCACTCCATCCAAAGTCTCAATAACACGACTCCAATTCTCCTGACTAACTCGCTCCCTATCCGCCATAGCCTCCAACACAAAGCGGGTCTGTAGCGATGGTTTGGTGGCGGGCGTCGTAGTGATGAACTGGAGAGGAAACGCGCGGAAGATGACTTCGCCCACGAACAGTCGAGGACGGACAGCAATACGCGAATGATGATGAAAACGAAGCCGAGACCCCAACCCCGCGTGGACGATGAAGCACCGACGACACAACCTTGAATCTGATACCAGATGACACCATATGTGGTCCGCCGTTGTGCAAATCCGGCAACGTGAGCGCGCGCCAAACCAGCAATGGAGAAGAAGATAATAGTGCTCAAACTCACATATAAGTTTGTTGGTATTTATGTTTCTATTTCTTTTCTATCCAGATCCATACCGGATTACAGCTTATATAGCCAAGGCAATAAGACCGGCACATTATTACACGGCAAATTAGCCATACTGACACCCCAAATCATGGCTTAACAACCCGCTTAGAACATCTCCAAGAGACTCTTTATTTTTGGCTCTCTATTTAACACTCTATTTATCTTTTAATAAAGATTATACTTTATAAGTTGCATTTTACTCCAATAGACTATTTATCTAGTTTAGCTAGTTAGGTGGCTAGCCAAGTTTAGCTAGTGAGTGAGCCAATTTAGAGAATTGGATAGCTTGGCGAGTCAGATATCTAGTCTGTTGGAGAATTATTTTGCTGTTGATTAGCCAAAATTTAACTTGATGAACCATTTGACTAGTCTCTTGCAGATACTCTTGCAACTCCACACCAAACATTACAAAGAATCAATTTGCCATACCAGTAGTAGTACTAACACCTCCCTCCTCCGTGCGCTTCTCTGTGTGCTCGCAACCGCCGCGCCATCGCCAGAGTTCAGCCTTTGGAGCTCCCGGGCCCTTTCCCCGTCGCCGGAGCTCTTCTCTGTGTACCTCGGATTTTGATTTACTCGCTGTCATGTCAGCCGCCGCCTCGCAATCAAGCCTCGACGAGAAACACAAAGGAACAAGCAAAAGATGAAGCGACGTGCTGGGCCGATTTCGCTAATGGCCTGACGCCATGGCATCGGCCAAATTGTAATTGTATTATTGTAATACTAACCATGTAGTTGTATTAAGACAACACACAACTTCCCATAAAGAGCACGATACCAATATAGGCAAGTATTGAAGGGATCAATTAGTGCATCAACAAGTGCTACCAGTTAATTAATAAAGAACTTAAGCATGCGATCACAGTTTGCCAATCCCAACGATCCCAGGATTTGCCTGGCCGGTCCTCAAGAATCGTGATCAAAAAATACCTAAACCAGCTCGCATTTGGCATTCATCCCATTGATTAGAACCTAGTAGCCAGCGATCGTCTACATCTTTCCAATTGTCACAGGAAATTACCACCCTGCTTGGAACTTCTTCAGAAACATCACAGGAAACAGCATCAGCTCGATCTGAATCGGTGGGATTCCCATGCTGAAGATGGAGCTTCACAGAACTCTAGCTTGGCCAATGGACTAAGAAGATTACAAGAGGTTGATGGTTCAAGTCATTCATCACATTACGAAAGAGACCATAATGTTCCTACTACCCAACAAGTCCTAATAACCAAACGACAGAGAAAGAAATGTCTGTACAAGCTGAAGCTGCTGCCGTCCGCACCAACAGAACACCAAGATTCACGACAGCAAGTCTGAATCTTTCGTCTCAGGGGGAGTCATCTCCCTCTGCGCATTCTAAGCTGCCTACTACCAAAGGATAATGCCTACCCCTCCAGATCTCTACACAGTACAAAATGCAAATGTCCTCAACGAAATGAAATGCAATGGCCTTCCTACCTCTACCAACCAGCCCCACACACACACCGCTCATCTGATGCTCATCGCTAGTCCAAAACCGAGTTCTCGGCCGTGAGGATCCGCTGTGCTCTCATCAGGGGTTAGGACTGGAACCTCGCAGACGGTCCCAACTCTCTTCGATCACTGCTTATCTCGAATTCACTCGAGCTTGCCTTAGACTCGCTGTCTGCGTTACCGCTGTGGCCTCTCCGGCTCCGGCGGTCCTTCACAGGATCAAAACACAAGATTCAGACTTGTTACACAAAAGAGCAGTATGTTTGTATCAGGAGGGGGGAGCAGAAGTACAACCTCCCGTGACGGGACATCTTCTGCCTCGAGCATCCGGACAACCTGCCCCATAGTGGGTCTTTTCTCAGAGTCCGGATCAACACACCGCAGTGCCACTAGAAGGGCACGCTTCAGAGCCCGAGTGGCAGGTTTCAACTCCATGTCAGGATCCACCACCTCCTCAGCTCTTCTCGTGCCAACCATCATTTTGAGCCACTCGACCAGATGTACCTGCACCGTCTCCATGTTGTAGAAGCTGACAAGGAATTGTTGCTCGTGCAAAATTTAGAAAGCACACTTGCCACAATAAATGGAAGTCAAGATACCCATACTCCTAAAAACTGAAATGCATTGTCTCCGATAGTAGTTAGATGCTGCTATTCTGTGAAACAGATGGTCCCTCGTATGGGCTGTTCTGCAAGCATGATATGACAGCAGACGCTCACCTCATTAGCAGGCCGACCATAGTCAACTGGGTCCCTCCCAGTAACTGATTCCAGTAGTAGCACTCCAAAACTGTAGACATCACTCCTCTCATTTAACAGACCAGTGTTGGCATATTCAGGGGCCACATACCTGAAACAGTAGCAACAAAAGGTGAATGGTTCTTTTCATGTCATGTGAAGCACCACAAAATTTATACTGCTCTAAAAACATGAAAAACAAATCCCTCAACATGTAAAGGTTCCTAGTGTAATACCACATGTTCCAGTTAGTCAAGCAAGATACTACAAAAATGAAAGAATATCAAGAAAACAACATACCCGAAAGTTCCCATAACTCGAGTTGTGATATGACTCTTCCCTGCACCCAAGAGCTTGGCCAATCCAAAATCAGAAAGCTTGCCATTGAATTCTTCATCGACTAGGATATTGCTAGATTTGATATCACGGTGCACAACTTTTGGTTCTATGGCTTCATGTAAATAAGCAAGTCTGTAGTATATCATCAATTATAAAAATGCCTTAGATGACAAAACATATGCATCAAAGAGACAAAATATTGAATGGTCCATGTCTTACGCCTTAGCAATTCCAAGAATGATTTTCATCCGAGCTTCCCAAGTAAGAACACCATGCTGACGCATGGCACCATGAAGCCACTGTTCTAAATTTCCATTATTCACGTACTCATACACAAGCATCCTGGAGTAAGAGGATATGGTAAGGAGAACACTCAAATAGATTAAAAAACAATATATGATGTATGAAACATATAGATTTCCATGGTATATATTAACCACCAGAAGTGCCGAATATGGATGGGCATATAAACATTAACAGCATCTAAGTTTGTTTTACTACACAAACTAAAGTCAAGTCTTCTCATTGACAAATGCCTAGCTACCAAGAATCGTTGCCCATTGTAAACAACTAAAACCAAGGGAGCATGATTCTGCTCCCTACAGTTCACATATACTGAATAAAAAAACACTGTTATTTACAACAGTTCTCGGATGGCTGCTATAAATATACATTTTCTTTTCTTTTTTAAATGTGGAGAAACATATATTATTAGAAGGCATGACAACTATATTTCATTGACTTATTCAGATTTCAAGCTAATATTAATTAAAGAATAAAGAGTGAAATTGCATATATTAAGTGCCAGATGAAAATTTTCTTGTAACAGAATAGTAATCAGGGTATCACAACTTTAGTTCCCAAAATTATTTAAATGTGTGGCTTATAGCAGCAGGTAGTACATTGCAGCAGTACGTATGATTAACTGGGTAGCCTGGGTCTTGTAGATTTGACATTGCCAGGACAAATGACTCTTATCACCCATATACGGTGAAGTTTAGTTCATGGAGAATATGCCTCATTGGCAGCAATGGCCAGAAAGGCCTCACTAGACACTACAAGCCTTTGAACCATGTTACAACCACCCAGCATGTTCCGTTGGCTGGCAGATTCTGGTGATTCTGACTGATTCCATAGTGTTTTTTGTGAGTAGAAAAGTTGGCTCATTCTGGCTGATAAGCCAAGCGAACTGGTTGATCAACACTGGCCAGCGATGTGACATCAGTGTTGGATACATCAGCAAAGCAGATAACGTCTGGCTTGAGTTCATAGTGCCTAGAATATGCTACAGACAAAATGATGCCGGTTAGGTTACCATCTTTTCATCCGAAATGACAAATCAAAAGTTATATATGGCATCAACCCAACTCTCTGTAAAGTTCGTGTTTTGCTTATGGTCTTTACAGAGAGTTGGGTTGATGCCATATATAACTTTTGATTGATGTGTCCACACTCCACAGGGCACAAGAAAAGCACATGGACACAACTTGAGACCCGATCTAAAATTCCATTCCAAATTATTTTGATTCCAGAAACACATAAGTGGGCACAAATTAGCTCAGTGTTGAATATAGCTTTGTCGTTGCTTTTATATATGCGCAATACACAATTAAGAATGCTTGATTGCCTTTTGCCTTGTACAATGAGATCTTATCTTATGTGTGAAGCCCTGTTGTACTTAAGAGCCCTGTGATATGATTAATGATGGCATGGATGAAGTGGAGAAAGAAAGTGCAGGAGACAATGTATTTGACGGACACTGAGTTTTTAATCGGGAGGTATAACAGATTGAAATGGAGTAATAAGCTGTACCAAAATAGTAATCTGGGAAATCATAGTCATATGTTGGCAAAATGATTCCTCCATATTGCTATAGACACAATATTACCGAATGATTATGATCTATCATGAGCTGAAATTGCAATAGCTCAATGGATGTACTAGTACAGATGCATTCTCAAAGTTAGATGAATTGTTAGAACTTTTTAGGGTTTAAAGTTAAAGATTTTATCATGAAACTAGAATGTGATTATGTATGTATCAACAACAATCAGGTACATACATATGGAAGCTGAGCTAAGACAAAATCTATCCATCTGTCAGTGCAATTGATCAGAAATTAGCTTCACCTGTGTATTCCCTCCACGCAATATCCAAGAAGGCGGACAAGATTCTTATGCCTGACATGTCCAATTGCCTCAACTTCAACCCTGAACTCCTTTTCTGCTTGGCCCCTACAATGGCATATCAAACATTGTGGGTATGCTGAGAGCAGCACAATATTTCATGCCGGATATGGAAGGTGTCCTTTAGGATAAAAATAAACTCCGGAGGTTCTTACATGTTATTAAGGAGCTTCTTTATTGCAACATCAGTACCATTTATGAGGCGGCCACGGTAAACTACTCCATACCCACCTTCTCCAATGACATTCTCCTTAGAAAACCGATTTGTCGCATGCTCCAAATCCCTCAAAGTAAACCAATGCCCCCAACCCAGATGCGAGAACTCAGGGAGACCAACCAACGGCGATGCGGAGACGGTCTGAGAGTACTGCCTCCTAGCATTGCCCGAGCTGCCTTCATCACCAGAATACGAGCTCCCAGCCCTTTCGCACTGGAACGCGGAGCTGCACTGGCTCAGATTATCTGCGTCGCTCGACTTGCTCCTAACCAGGTGCGCGAGCATTTTCCCCGAATCCTTTTCGCAGTGCTTCTTCTCCTGCACGGCCAGCGTGTGGCTCTCCTGCACACGGAGGCTGTGGACAACGGCTTGCTCCCGCGCCTCGTCCACCGCAATCTCCTTGGAGACGTCGGGGATTTGGGACAGCGGAACCTTGTCGCAGGGCTTGCCCAGCTTCCTCCGGTGTAGGGACCAGAAGCACATGAAGCCTAGGATGAACAGGATTAGCGCCCAGATACAGATGCCAATCACAATCCATAGCCTCAGGCCGAACGGCGGCGTCCTGGAAGATAACTCTGCCCTCAGGACTCCGCCGGCGGACATCTTTGTTATTCCTCAGCGGCCTGCAGAGACAGCAGCAGCATCGGTAATGCGATGTCAGCATGCCAGCATTAGCGCATGGATGTACACCCGGTAAATTTGCGGAGAAAAAAATGGAAGGCAGCAGGTTTTAGCTGCGATTGGGTCAGATCCGAATACGCGTAGCTCCCGTCTAGGTTTGGATGTGCGCGAGTGCTCCTTTTTTCCCCCACGGCAGGAACGAAAACAGAGGGAATGGGCTGGCGTACCTGGTGGATGCTCGTCGGTGGTCGCCCTCGCCCGCGGAAGTGGCCGGCGAAGACCTGGCGAAGGGCGGCGCGCTCGCGGCTCGCCCAGTCGCCGCCGCCGCCGCCAGCCCGCACTAGAAGTCTAGAAGAGCGAGCGAACGAGCGAGCGAGAGTGAGCAGCAGAAAGGGGAGAGAGAGAGAGAGAAGCGAGCGCGGAGCCGCGGACTCACAAAAATCCAGTGCCGTTGCGGCAGCACAGTGCGAGTGGCAGTGACAGCGTATGGAGTTCTCCCCATCGAGGCCACCCACGTGTAGATCGACGGCTACAGATAACAAATGCCTTGTCAAACTTCATTTATTGCGGTTTTCTCTTCACGCATACGATACGATCCAGGAGATTGGGAATGAGATGACTCTCGAGATCCATCATCATCGGTCAAGCTCTCTTCAAGATGGTGAAGACAATTATAGGTTTTACCGGAGACATAGACGATGGAGACACGGATTACTGTCGACGCTTGATGAGAAGACAATATTGGTCTTACCGGAGACAGTCACAAGTAGACAGGAAGGATTCGATATAATTTCTTTGGCGCCAAATACACACGAATTCGATCCCGTAAGTCTAGAAGGAAAAGCAAGCACATAAGAATAAGATTAGTTTGGTTTTGTTCGGTTAGCTCTCAAGTCTCAATCTATATGGATTGAGTGAGATTGGGTGAGTTTAAATTTCAAACAAGTTAAAGTTCTTCTAAATTTTTTTCAATCCACGTATAATGGGAATAACCGAACAAGGCCTAAAAAGAATCTATATCAGCTCACACTGTTTTACGTATAGCAGCTTCCAAGAAGTGCCGCTAGGTGATATTAATGGGTGTTTAAATGCACTAAAACTAATAGTTAGTGGCTAAAATTAGTTGAGACATCTAAACACCCTAGTTAATATTTTAGCTATTAGCTATTTTGGTAAATTAGTTAATAATTATGTAGTTGTTTGTTAGCTAACTAATTTGACTAACAATTTTTAGTCAACTAACTATTAGTTCTAGTGCATTCAAACACCCTCTAAGTATTCTCCAATTTCTCGAGGGAGATCATACGGAAACTAGTAAGACAACTTCTAGAATGCATTAAAAGTAACTAGCCCGTGCGTTACAACAACATATAAAATATTCGACAAAATATTAGTACATAACGATTGCATAAAAAACGAGCACCACATGTATTATCAACCTAGATATATCACAAATTATTTGGAAACGGCTAATATAGATTTAAACTGATATAGATTAAATTAACTACAATGCGAATATTAGAAAAAAGCAAAATCTAAAAAAGTGAGTACAATTAACAAGACACTTAGAAAAAAAAATGTTATTTCAATATCTGCAAAACTAACCGAAGTAGCATGCAACATGTATCGAGAGTAATAAACTAATCATTTTTTATTTCATCGGTCATGAATGTTAAAATGTAGAAGTATCTCACATTAAATAACAGGAGTACAGATAAATGGCATTTTTATCTCACTTTAAGTACATCAGAGACTTATTCATACCGGTAGACAAGCCAAATGCCCAAATATGGCCATAATATCAATATAATCAAAATGTTCAAACTTGGACTGTAACTGACATATATTCAGTACCCCGATCCCCAAGCGCTGTCTAGTTTCGGGTCCCAGTGCTCCATCTTTCAAATCATCAAATTTGTCAGACGTTTTCTAGTAGTATCGATTTTGTACACAGATAACAATAGGTTGATTTCTTTTCAAATTATGCTGCTTTTGTGCCTTACTAATTGCAACATTGTCCCGAGGCTTTGGGCAATCCTTTATAGCATCACTATAAGAACCACAATTGAAGCAGCACAAATCGTCCTTATCCACCGTGCTGTTGGTCCAAGTGAAAATGATACAACATTAGCAATGGGAAGTTGGGAACGGTCATCAAAAGCCAAAGAGGGAAGTCTATCTTTGGAATAAGGGTAACAAAATGCCAGAACTAAACATAATTAGACTGCCAGAACAAAAAAAACTAAGCACGTGAATTTTAAGAATTATATTGCCAGACAATGGGAGAATAAGATAATGGCACATGAATTATTATCAGCTATTGAGGGACCATTTCAGGCATACTTTTGTAATTTATCTAGTAAACAGTAATAGTGAGCTACAACTAATAAATAACATAAGGCATTCAGATTTACCACAAGATAAATAGCTGTAGCACAAATTTGACACTATTTTTAGCATAAGAAGATAGATTAAGATACTGACCATGAAAATGGTTGATTGATGGTTGCAGCAGCCACAATACGATGACAATATGAATCGGCTACTTGGTCTAAATATGCAGCAGCCGTGATACGATCTAGAGGTGCTACACCAGAAGCCTGTGGATAAATGGTATAAAAAATATTAGATTTAATGGCAAATATAGGAAGAGTGCTATCGAAAAAAGTATGAATGATCACTGATTTCAGATGCAAACGATTTTGTCTACAAATACTTTGTTACTTTGGATGCTTGCTTTTGTCTGTAGCATAGCACAATTATTATGTTTTTTTCTTATAATTAATATTGCCAGGTTACTGTAGTCCAACAGCCTGAATATCTGGAAAACTTTGTCCAATCAACATTCAATGCCCTCCCTGCGGACCAAGTAAAAGGTAATCTGCTTATCAGATTAATATCAGTCCTGTTTCAAACAAGGTTTTCAGGATACCGCAAGGTTTAGTATAAATTATTATTGTGCAGTTTTCATGTATATGAAATTGTAAATGGGAAATGTAGTTGCCATAGCCAGAATTTTTATGACCTCCATTGTTCTCTCTATGCAGTTGTTGCTCATTACTCATGTCTTCTTTGTTTTCTTATAGGTGCAACCATTGTTGTCTCTGGTATATGTAGCATCCCAAAAATTCAAATCCTGAAATTTTCTCAAACTCGCTCTAAATTCAAAATGAATTCTAAATTTCATTTCAAAATGTTTATTTGCGAGTTGATATCAACAAATAAAATATAGTGGTCTATATTCTCTCCAAAATCCTCTTCAAAATATCCTACAAATATTTCCCAGTAATCCCCCTCTGATTCTTTTCAGAAGTACTGCCCAAATATTCCACCGATAATTCTCCAAATATTTTTCTCCTAAGAAATACTTTCATAATCATTTTTAAAGTCTCTACAAATATTTTCTTCATAATTTTCCTCGTGCTCATACGTATACGTACGCCTCTGGTGTCATACGGTTAGGGCTGGGCATTCGGTCTATTAGGGTAATTCGGTTCGGTCTATTCGGGTTTGTGAAATTTCGGGTTCTGAAAAATGAGAACCGAAATTTTTAAAAATATTTTAGGAACCGAACCCGAATAGACTTACAATTTCGGTTCGGTCTATTCGGTCCACCAAATAGACCCTAATTGTAGAGAGACTAGTATATTTTGTTAAAATATATACTATGAATAATTAATTGAAATTACTATTACTACAACAAGTGACTATAAAAAATAGCATACAAAGATATATATACTATCGTTAAGATGATATCATTATTTCTAGCTAATAAGTTCATAAATCATATAATAATACCATCACATATTAAGAGCTTTTTTATATTTCGGGTTATTAGGTCTATTCGGGTTTTAAAGGTTAGGAACCGAAACCGAACTCATACCCCGAAATATAGCACATATGAAGCGTCCCGATCCTTTAGGACTCAAATGTGATACAATTACTAGTCCCAGGAGGCTAGTAACCACATTCCTTACTTCAAATAGTACAGAGTTCAAATAAAAGTTATTACAATACCGGGGTACAAGCTCGAGAGAGCCAGAATATAGAGCGCAGTAGAAAGTGCACTAGCCCAAGCCACAGGCAGAACTGGGTGCAGACATAGCCCTCTCAATCAAGCATAGCAGAAAAGAAGTCTTCGGCTGCTGAAAAACATAAATAAATCTGGGTGAATACACTAGGCATTTCGCAAGCCCACCCTGCTCCCGTAAAGAGAAAGAGACCTATATCATACATGCTTTATTTGGTGGAGTTGAAGTCACTCTTCATTTTCTTAGAGAAAGGCAGTTGATGTGAGGTTTTTCCCAAGACTTAAAAGTAACAAAAATACTCCACCACCACTGAGCTTCCCGCTCCCGTGGCCTTGTTTTTTTTCAGTACGCACTTACACACACATTTCCCTGTTCATGGAGGTTGTAAAAAATCTCTAATTGTCATACCACATCAGACTCGTCCATACCAGTGGACATGGACTATTCGAATAGGTTTCAACTCTGTGCAGAGGGGTACACTTTTTCCACTAGTCCGGTTTCTGCGATCTCACCATCGCAAGACCCGAATGCCGGATCTCTTTCTTTCCTCGCATGTCCTAACCTTAACGGTTATACCGGAAGGAGTCAGGCCACCGCCATGTCCAAACTGGACAAAACATCCCCCCTCCTTATCCTCCCGGTGCTCCCCAGCCTTCATAACCCTGGGGTTGGACCGTACGAGTTCAGATTGAGTGACTGCCCACACAGTCTCGAGTGGTTGTACTTATCATGAGTACAGGTAGTGAAAGATGACAAACCGGTCCTTATACGAGGGGACAATCCTTTTGCTCACGCCTAAACCAGCTGAGCCATCACCTTAGGCCCTCCCCTAAACCAGGGAGTCCCTGATCATCCCACTCCCAAGGTGATGAGGGTGAATACCCTTCATCGCACATCCTTTTTTAAAAGAAACCTTATTTAAAGAAACCTATTGCCCTTTCTCCCAATCCACATTTGGTATCGAAAGATATATGTTAATGCGGGCTATCTCTCTACTCACAATGCAAATATCCCACCCTGAAATCCCGGCCTAGGTAGTGGTACAAAGAATAGGTAATTTATGCATCAAGGGAAGGATGGACTTGCCTTCGTCGAAGCTTTCCTAGCACAAAAGGTCTACCTCCGGGAGATCGGGCTCCGGCCCTTCTTCCGGGGCTACGGGTTCCGGATCGACGGTCCCCGCTTCTTCTAGTAAACAGGCAATAAAACAATACATCAACAGTGGTTTACTAATTGTAGTGTGTCATTTTCTAACATTATTATTACATGTGACTTTAGAAATTATTTTTTATAATTTTTGGTGCATAAAATATTGAGAAGTACTAATTAAAGGAGAAAAGGCTGAAAAGGAAAAAGAAAAAGGGTTTCAGGTCTGGTGGGCCGTGGGGGGGGGGATCTGGCCCAGCCAGGCGCGGTGCGTGCGCGGGCGCGAGTGCGTCGGCCCAGTTGCGGCCCGAGGCGGCAGCCGGCGTGGGCGCGCGAGGGTGATGGCGTCTCCGCGGGGCCCACATGCTAGAGAGAGAGGAAGGGGGGAAACAGCGCCAGCAGTCGACGGTGGGGCGAACCGGCCGTCCGCGGGGGAGAACCCGGCCGCCGGTGGGCTCGGCGGCGATTTGCCGCCGGTGACCCAGTTCTTGGGCAACGGGTAGGTGCCTTAGCACGGGGAGAGGCTGGCGAACCTAGGGGCAGGCTCAATTTGGCTAGAGGGGGCTGGGAGGGGGCTGTCCGCGGGGAGGTGGCGGAGCTCCGCGGCGGGAGTCGCCGCCAGTGAGCTTCGGGCGGGGATTAGGGGTAGGGGAGCGGTGTTCCAAATTCGCGGCGGTGTGGCGAAGCTGATAGGCCCAGCTAATTGCTTGCTACACAACCAGAGGGGGAGGGAGAAGAGGGGGAAGGGATTACCGGAGAGGGAGGAGACGGCGGCGCTTCCGCGAATTGAGCTCAGGCGAGGGGAGGAGAGGGGTGGCTGAGGCCGGTGCGGGGAAGGAAGTGCTCGGGGCGACCCTTTTATAGGCGCCTGAGGGGAGGGGAGCGGTGGAGCTCGGCGGACGCCGGTGAGGTGCACCGCGCTGGAGTTTAATGCCGCACAGTGGCGACGACGAGACCGCACGGCGGGGCAGTACCGGGCAAGGACGCGGTCAAGCGGCAAGGACGGGGCGGTGCCAAACTTCTCTGTGCGGCGAGGGGACGGGGCGATGGAGGGGACGGTGGTCGGAGGTGACCGCGACGAGCCGTACACGGGGAGGACGACGGGGCAGCTGACCGGTGGGGCTGGTCTGCCAGCGGGAGTGAGCGTGCGAGAGAGCGATGGTGAGAGCGGCTGGTGGGTGGGGTCTGCTCGTCAACGAGAGCGAGAGAGAGCGCAGGGCGAGCTAGCACGCGCGCGGAGGCAGGCCGGAGATGGGCTGAAAGGGGGAGTCGCGGGCGCGAGGGGGGAGGAGGCGGCCGCGGCATGGGCTGGATTTGGCCCAGCTAGGGGGGAGAGGGTTTCTCTTTTTCTTTTTATTTTCTAATTTCCATATCCTTTTTTATATCCTTTTTCTTTTGAACAATTAATTAATAGATAATCTTAGGTGCTAGAAAATAAAATCTAAGTGAGGTGTTCATATTCAAACAAAGTGTATGCATATGATGGGAAGACCTAGGGGAGATTTGGGATAGATAATAAGAAGGGGGGGTTAGATTAGGGTTTCAAACCTGGGTTGAAAATTGGGATGTTACAAACCTACCCCACTTAAAGGAATCTCGCCCTCGAGATTCAGACGGGGCATGAGAAAAGGTAAGGGTATTCCCTCCTCAGAGAGTCCTCACTTTCCCAGGTAGCTTCCTCTTCTCCTTCTCTGCTCCACTGAACCTTACAGAGTCTTACTTCTGAGTTGTGGGTCTTCCGGACTGCTGAGTCAAGAATCTTTATTGGCTTTTCCCGGTACTGGAGATCTTTTTGAATCTGAATTGATTCTGCCTTGATGTGGTTCTCTGGTACTTGCAGACATTTACGGAGCTGGGACACATGAAAGACATTGTGAATGTCTGACATGGATTCTGGTAGCTCAAGGCGGTATGCTGCGGGTCCCACTCTGCTAATGACGGGATAGGGACCGACGAAACACGGTGCTAACTTTCCTTTTATTTGGAATCTTCTGACACCATGCATCGAGGAGACCTTGAGGTATACGAAATCCCCTTCCTCAAATCTGAGTTCCCTCCATCTGTTGTCTGCATAACTTTTCTAGCGACTCTGAGCTTCAAGTAACCTCTTGCGGATCAGGGCAACCTTCTCTTTGGCCTCTTTAACAAAGTCGGGTCCTTCCAGTGTCCTTTCCCCTACATTGGACCACATTAGGGGGGGTCTGGCACTTTCGTCCATACAATGCTTCGAATGGTGACATTTTGATACTTGTCTGATGGCTGTTGTTATATGAGAATTCGGAATACGGCAAACTGGACTCCCAATTCCTGTCGAACGTCAACACACAAGCTCTTAGTAAGTCTTCGAGGACCTTGTTGACCCTTTCTGTTTGACCATCTGACTGAGGGTGATAAGCGGTGTTGAAATCTAACTTGGTGCCCATAGCTTGCTGAAGGCTCTTCCAAAATTTTGAGGTGAACTACGTCCCTCTATTTGACACTATCTTCCGAGGAATACCATGGAGCCTGACTATCTCTTTAAGATATATCCAGGCAAGGGTGGCTCCTCCAAAAGTGGTTTTTACTGGAATGAAGTGGGCCACCTTGGTGAGACGGTTGATTATTACCCAGATAGAGTCATTCCCTTTTTGCGTCCGGGGCAGTCCGGTTACAAAATCCATGCCTATTTCCTCCCACTTCCATTCAGGCACTAGGAGGGGTTGCAGTAGGCCTGCAGGTTTCTGGTGTTCGGCCTTTGTTCGCTGGCAGGTGTCACACCGGGCCACATACTGTGCTATCTCCTTCTTCATCCCTCTCCACCAGTATCTGGCTTTGAGGTCTAGGTACATCTTGGTGGTTCCTGGGTGGATGGAGTAAGCTGAGTTGTGAGCTTCATTGAGCAGGACTTCTCGTGCCTCTCCTTTTGGTACATACAGACGGTTCTTGAACCAAAGAACTCCTTGTTCATCTGTCCTAAGGTCCGGAAGTTGCTCCTTGCGAGCTCTTTCCATAAGTCTTACTGTTTCCACGTCCAGGCGTTAAGCCTTGCTTATGAGGTCTTCTAGCATTAGCTTGACTTCCAGGCTACAGTTGTTTCCCAGACATGCATTTAGCTGAGCTGATTCCTTCTTCCAATCTTCTAAAAAGTTGGTCCCCTTTATCCCAAAAGGTTTTTGGCTGAGGGCGTCTGCTACCACGTTGGCCTTCCCAGGGTGGTAATGGATCTCGAGGTCATAATCTTTGATCAATTCAAGCCATCTTATTTGACGGAGGTTGAGGTCTGGTTGAGTGAAGATATACTTCAGACTCTTGTGATCCGTGAAGATGTGGCATTTGTTCCCAATCAGATAGTGCCTCCATATTTTTAGGGCGTGCACTATGGCTGCCAACTCCAAGTCGTGGGTGGGGTAATTCTGCTCATGCGGCTTGAGTAAGCGGGATGCATAAGCAATAACTTTCTCATTTTGCATTAAGACACACCCTAAGCCTTGCCTTGAAGCATCACAGAAGATGACGAAATCCTGGTGTATATCTGGTAGTGTCAAAATGGGCACGGTCGTGAGCTTCTCCTTGATGATCTGGAAACCTTCCTCACATTTTGGAGTCCACACGAATTTATTATCCTTTTTGAGAAGTTCGGTCATAGGTCTCGCTATGCTGGAGAATCCCTTGATAAAGCGGCGGTAATACCCTGCCATTCCCAGAAAGCTTCGTACTTCGCTGACGTTGGATGGCTGTTTCCATTTTGAAACAGCTTCTACCTTGGATGGGTCTACTTCTATTCCTTTTGCCGTCAAGATATGCCCAAGGAAGGCTATCTTTTCTAACCAGAATTCACACTTGCTGAGCTTAGCATAGAGTTGATGTGCCCTGAGTCTTCCGAGGATGATTCGAAGGTGACGCTCATGGTCTTTGTGATTCTTGGAATAGATAAGGATGTCGTCGATGAAGACTACGACAAACTTATCCAATTCTTCCATGAATACCTTATTCATGAGGTTCATGAAAAAGGCAGGTGCGTTCATTAGCCCAAACGACATCACTGTGAACTCATATTGTCCATATCTGGTGACGAATGCAGTCTTCTGAATGTCTGCTTCCTTGATTCTCAGTTGGTGATATCCTGACCTGAGGTCTATCTTGGAGAAATATTTGGCTCCCTGCAGCTAGTCGAAGAGATCGTCGATCCGAGGGAGTGGGTACTTATTCTTGATTGTAACTTCATTCAAGGACCGGTAATCAATACACATCCTCATACTTCCATCCTTTTTGGTGACAAAAAGGACGGGTGCTCCCTAGGGGGACGAACTGGGACGGATGTACCCTTTTTGTTGCAGCTCTGCAATCTGGAGTTTTAATTCTGCTAACTCTGTGGGGGCCATGCGGTATGGTCTCTTTGCGATAGGCGCAGTGCCTAGAATGAGATCTATATAGAATTCCACTCCTCTTTCAGGGGGCATTCCAGGCAACTCTTCTGGAAATACATCCATGAATTCTTCTATTATGGATGTGTTTTCTGCTGCCAGATTAAACATCATTGGGTCGTTGGCGGGTGGTTGGGCCTGACAGGAAACTGCTTTTCCTTGGCGGTCGGTGAGAAGGACGGTCTTACTTGCACAACTTATGATGCCCTTGTGCTTAGTTAGCCAATCCATTCCTAGGATCACATCGATCACTTGGGATGGCAAGACGGTTAAGTCTGCTAAGAACACTACCCCACTTAGAAGAATTCTGACTTGGGAGCATTTGAGTTGGCATAGAAGGTCTGACCCCGGGGTTCGGGTGACCAAAGGGATTTCTAGGGGTGTAGAGGGGATGCCATTCTTTTCCACAAAACTAGTGGCTATAAATGAATGGGATGCTCCTGAATCAAAAAGCACAGTAGCGGGAGTAAATTCAACAAGGAACTCACCGAGCACTACTCCCGGAGCTTGCTGGGCCTCTTGAGCGTCGACGAGATTAACTCGTGCTCTGCCCTGGTACTGGGTCCTGCTCTGTTGACTGTTGGAGGGGGGGTGCCTTGGAGGCAAGTGTCGAGGGAATCTTGGGGCCATTCACCGAGTTGGAGTAGGTAGGTCCGGGTGCCTTCAACTGGGGGCAGTTATTCTTGAAGTGACTGGGGTCTCCGCAGTGCCAACAGGCATTTGCTGGCGGTTGGTTGCTTGCAACCGAGGGGGCCTGAAAGGAACTCTAACTCGGCTGGCTGTAACGTGACGGAGTGGGTCCAACTGGTCTATTGAAGCTTGGTCCCTTGGGTGGGTGTCCGAAGGATCGAGCTCTCTGGTGACGGTCTTGCTGCTGAGCTCGGAGAACCTGGAATTTCCTCTTGAGGTGCCCTTTTTCTTCCACTTTTGCCCTTTCCACTTCGATGGCTTTGTTGGAGAGGTGCAAGAAGTTGAGGAAATCTTGGCTGGCAAGGATGGTCTTGAGTTCTGGTCTTAGCCCTTTTAGAAAACAGGCCATCTTCCTGGCCTCGGTGCTGACATCGTCAGGCGCGTAACGAGCCAACTCTGTGAACTTGTGCACGTACTCACTGACAGATCTTCCACCTTGAGTTATATCCCGGAATTCATCTTCCTTGAGTTGAACGATCCCCTGGGGTACATGGTGCTCGCGGAAAGCAGTTTCAAATTCTGCCCAGGTAGCGTCCCTGACAGCCTCGCTGAAGGTATCCCACCATGCTAAGGCCATCCCAGAAAGTTGATGAGCAGCCAAATGAGCACGCTAATTTTCGGGGCATTCGATGGCTTCCAGTTTCATCTTGATCGTGCGCAGCCAGTCGTCTGCATCGAGGGGATTGCTAGATCCAGTGAACGTGGGAGGCTTGAGTCTCAGAAATTCTCCCATCCTGTTGTGACGGAACCTCCCAAGTAATTAGGCCCACCTACAGTTGTCCTTGTCCAACGGACCTCAGACAACCCTGTAGGTGCCCCTGAACTACTTGACAAGCTCGGTATCTTTCCTTACCTTTCCAGGAACGTCTCACCCGTCTTGCAGACACTACAGAACATCGGAGATATAGATATGCGGAAGTGATTACATAAACTTACATTTATTAAAAAGTAAGATCAAGTTGTTTATTACAGACCAGGAATATAAACGAGTGCAGAGTAATATTATTACACATACCAAGGGAGGCAAAAACTCCTCCCGACAGTTATCACACAAAAAGTCTTAATGGAGGATCCTTTCCTCCCGCACTTCACTCTTGCTTATCTTCATTAGGAACCACCTTGGTACAGAAGCAACAAAGGGTTGTCGCTTCCTCACCTAAAAACAACGGAGGGATAAACCCTGAGTATGGAATTACTCAGCAAGTCTTACCCGACTAAGGAAAAGACTCTCAAGGGTATGCTGGACAAATAGGACTCAAGGAGAGGCTTTAGCAGAAATCAACTTAGATACTGTTGCAGAAATAGCTTACTAAAGTGAGTCCTTACTTTCAATATTTTAATGCCGAATTAAGTATTAATAGACTCTGTTTGCCTCTAGTCTAATTTCATCATTTCACCAATACAACCTCATTTTTATCCATAATGTTCACATCCTGACTTTAGGTTGCAGGGAAGTGACCAAGTCTTCATAACCGCGAAGGTACGGTGATCCGAATCGATTATACTCAGCTGAGGATCTCCAATCACACGACATATGTAGCACTTAACCCTTGCATATGTCAACCTGCCACCGGGGTTCTTAAGACCAGATCAGGTTCACGCAAACCGAGAGCACAGATACACCATCGTCCAGCCTCTTGCCACGGTGGGTACACGCTACTCCCGCCACCGCTCCACGCCCATTTCGTGTTATCTTATTCTGGCCTTAGTCTGACCGAGGCAAGGCTTACCCATGACGAGGCATGTGACCAGTTAAAGGGTCCTCGATCGACACGCCTACATACGCATTAAATCCTTAATCAACCTGGGTAGAACATCAGCTATTCCTAACCCAAGTCTCGATTTAAGTACTTCCATCCTTAGGATTGTTTCTATTCCTTAGGATGAAAAGAGCATCACCGGGAACTTTGCAGTAAGATCCCACCACGCTCTCAAGGAAAGTAGTCTTGCAGATAGAAGCCATCTTTCCTCAGGGTAACCCCTGAGCTAGGCAGTATTGCAAAAGACAACCTCTATCCACAAGATCTAAGCAGGGCTAAGCATTTTTGTAAATCAAATTTTGATACTTCACCAGAAGTATCTATAAAGGTATGGATATCAAGGAAAGCAATGCATAAAAAGGCTCCAAGCAATTCCTATGAACTTAATGCACATTTCACTTGACTTATAGTGTGCGAAAAGTATTTAAAAACACAAGGAAAGGGGTTGCATGCACCGGGGCTTGCCTTCGTTAACAGGTGAGTCTGGCTCGGATCCACAAATATCAAAGTAGAAGCAGTTGCCTGCTTGAGAATCCGAGGGTGGTGGTGTCCCTTCTTCGGTGACTTCCACTTCTTCTTCGCGTTCTAACATAACCATATATGTATATAAGAATGAATGTCATGTAATGCTCATGAGAGTGCAAAGATAATAAAGATTTATTATCTAAGTCTTGAATACAACTTTCCTTCACGGAACTCCAAGAACTTAGGGTTTCCGGAGTCAGTAAAGGAGTTCAAAAGGCAGGGGGGTGTTTTGGGGTGTGGTGATCAAACAAAGTCCAAATCAACCCAAACTCTACCCAAGGCTTCTAAATAATATGAGGAGATCATATAAAAATTTTGAGCATTTTTGGGATTACCATTTATCTTTTAAAAATCCATAACTAATACTTTTAACTACTTTAAATGCCCTAAAATTTCTTATTTCCACTAAAAATCACAAAACTATTTTTATTAAATTCTAGGGAAAATAACAAGCCTAGGAAAATTGGTTTCACAATTTTAGGATTTTTCTGTAATTTTCTACAATTGTTTTAGCTTTGGAGATAAAAGAAAAAGGAAAACCAGGGAATAGTACTGGGCTGATTTCAGCCCAGCGGCCCAACTCAAAGAGGAAAGCGCGCGCGTGCGCCCGCGCGCTCTGGCGATTTTGCGAACTAGCCCCTGCAGTATTGAATAACCTGAAGAACTCCAAACCCTATTTAAAATAGTCGCTGACACTTCACAGAAATGCCCCCGACTTTCTATTTCTTCTACAAACTAGTCCTCGACCGCGGCGCGCTCATCGTTCACGCCTGCCGAGGCACATACCGGCTATGGCCGGTGATGATTGCTCAAGCCGATTATCGGGGAGGCTTTACCGACCTAAGACGACCTCGGAACACCCACTAATTTGCCTCGAACACCCCGAGAACAGCCGGTCCACGTGCACGGCGGAAACCGAGCACGGGAGTACATGTTCTCGCCGAACCATGGTCGATCAGAGCAAACGGACGCCACCGTGAGCTTCGCGAGTATGTAAGAACACTAGAACGACACAAGGATTGGACAATGACTTACCAGAGTAAGCTGGCCACGGGCGGGCTTTTTTTTGGGTGGCGTGGCGGACTGAATTGGGGGAAAGTGGCAATTCAACGACTCTGGATGAAATTGGGGGTGAGGATTGAGGCTATAGGATCGTGAGAGACTGTGCTTTCACCGTGCGCAATCGATTTGAGAGAAGGTAGAGAGGGCAGTGCGAATTTCTGGTTGTACTCGAGCTCACTTGAAGAACAGCGAACACCTCGCCGTGATCCCAATGGCTATTTATAGGCACGGCGGCCCAACAGATGGCCCCCGGCCACGGATAGTAACACACGCGCATGCTTACCACGTCGGAAAGGGATACAGTGAGGGAGATGGAGGCATGGGCGACACCGCGGCAAAAATTCAATGGTCACGGTGGCCGCCGGTGAAGTCTCCGGCTGGACTCCGGGAACGGTGCCACGTATGCGCCGTTTAACTTCGACTCTATCCATTTTCTAACGCGCACGAACCCGGACGGCGACGGTACGAATTTTGGCGCAAAGAGATCGCCGGCGGTGAGTTTGCCGCACTGGCGTTCTCATCCACCTGAGACACTGTACCATGGTGAATGCTCTCCAGTCAGTTTGACAGGCAGATTTTGGGTCTCATTTCCTCTCAGATTTCCATGGCAACGTGATCCACACTCTGCAGCAAATTTGTAGAGTAATATACCATCTACAACTTTGTTATGGGAGTCATAGCCAAACTTGCACTGGATCGTGTTTAAATCCAAGTCCAAAGTTAGCTCTGTTTCACTGAAGTTCTGAATTTTAGAATTCCACCAGCCTGACAGTCCAACTTCAGGCTCAATTATCTCAGGATTTTTCTCAACAAGTGAGCTTACCACCTTAAGCAAAGTTGTTCTCCTATAATCAGGTTACAATTTTGATGTGGTGACCCATTATGAATTCTCACTATTTTAAAAGCTACACAGCCCCAAAGTTGGGCCTATAACCCTGATTTCAGACTTAGCATAGGAATCAAAATTGGGGTCCTTTTTGCAAATGAGTCAAAAACTTAGGGTTTGGCTTTCAAGTCCACATATTTGTGAACCAAATGACTTAAAATACTTATTTTACTTGGTTTTTGCACTTTAGCCCAAAAGTGGACTAATTTTGCACATAGGTCCCTAGGGTTTGGTTTTAGGGTTTTCCAGGGTTCTAATTGAGATTTTTGGTATCCCAGGGGCATAAATGTTATTCAACTTTGTTTTTGGGGATATTTTATGACTCTTTTCCCTAAAATCTTTAGGTTTTCTCAACTTGGGTTAAGTTTTGCCCCTTTGAGCCTAATTTAGGGTTAGGTCCCCTATCCAGGGTCCTATTTGCAAAACACCAGAAACAATACACTTGATTGAAATTTTTACCTAGTGAATGCACTCTAGGTGTATCAAACATATGCAATGTAAATGCTTATGATGCCATGCTCAAGTTTTAGTTGCAGTAACACCAGGGGTGTTACATCCTTCCCCCCATAAAAGAATCTCGTCCCGAGATTTAAAGTACTAGGGTGAGTAATGGAAAAGGAAATGTGTCACATTTTTATTTCCTTATTTCTGGTACAAGGCAGGGGTGGTGTGGGGGTTCACTCCTTTATTGCAATAACTATATACACTTTACAAATTACATGAGGCTAGAAAGCCTGGGAAATTCTTATTCAAAAAGTCTTGAGTTTCCCATGTAGCCTCTTCCTCAGAATGTTGGTTCCATTGTATCTTGTAGAACTTGAGAGTTTTTCTCCAGGTAACCCTGTCCTTTTGATCCAGAACTCGAATAGGATGTTCCGAGTATGTTAAATCTGGTTCCAGGACAACATCTATCACTTCCACGGTTCGATCGGGAACCCGAAGACACTTCTTCAATTGCGACACATGGAACACATTATGGATAGCAGACAGAATTTCGGGTAACTGGAGTCGGTATGCCACTGGTCCACATTGCTCAAGTATAGGAAATGGACCAATGTACCTGGGTGCAAGTTTCCCTTTAACCCCGAAACGCGATACATCCTTCATTGGTGAAACTTTCAAGTAGACATAATCGCCCACCAGAAAACATAAGGGTTGTCATCGTCGGTCTGCGTAACTCTTTTGTCGAGTCTGAGCTTTCTTCATATTATGAATAATTTTCTGAACCTTTTCTTCGGCCTCCTTCACCATATCAGGCCTAAAGAAGTACCTTTCTCCAGGTTCAGACCAATTTAGCGGAGTTCGACACCGTCGCCCATATAAAGCTTCAAAAGGTGCCATCTTGATACTTTCTTGATAGCTGTTATTGTATGAAAACTCCGCTAAGGGCAAACATTCATCCCATTTCTGTGAGAAGTCCAGAACGCATGCCCGCAGCATATCTTCAAGTATTTGATTGACCCTCTCAGTTTGTCCACTTGTTTGAGGATGGTAGGCCGAACTGTGGAGCAATTTGGTACCCAAGGATTTATGGAGTTCTTCCCAAAATTTGGATACGAACTGAGGTCCACGATCCGACACTATAGTTTTTGGAATACCATGCAAACTGAGAATACGGGCAATATATAATGCTGCATAAGTGGCTACTGTATATTTGGCCCTAACGGGTAAGAAGTGGGCAATATTTGTGAGTCGATCAACGATAACCCAAATGGAATCATACCCTTTGGCCGTCCTGGGCAATCCCACAATAAAGTCCATACTTATGTCTTCCCATTTCCATGTTGGGATCGGCAAAGATTGTAATGGACCAGCAGTTTTCATGTGTATGGCCTTGACACGTCTGCAAGTGTCACACTTAGCCACATAGCGTGCAATTTCGATCTTCATCTTTGTCCACCAGTAATGTTGCTTCAAGTCTTGGTACATCTTAGTGCTTCCGAGATGAATAGAATAACGACTAAGATGTGCTTCATCAAGGATTTGCTGGCGGAGTTCTTCATTCTTTGGCACTACTATGCGGTTTTTAAACCATAACACACCTTGATCGTCTTTCTTGAAACATTTGGCTGTTCCAGCCCTTATTTTCTCCCGTATGTGCTTCATGCCCACATTATCCCTTTGAGCATCAACTATTCTTTGCAAGATGACAGACTCAAGCTTTAGCTGATTCAGAGTCCCTTGTTGGATCATCCCCAGGTTTAGCTTTTCCATTTCTTGACATAAAGTGTTGTCAGAGGTCTTCACCATAAGGCAGTGGCAGGAAGCCTTACGGCTTAGTGCATCTGCCACCACATTGGCTTTGCCTGGGTGATAATGGATCTCCAGTTCATAGTCTTTAATAAGCTCAAACCATCGTCTTTGCCTCATATTTAATTCTGACTGGGTGAAGATGTACTTCAAACTTTTATGATCTGTATATATGTGACAGATATTTCCCAGCAGATAGTGACGCCAAATTCTTAGGGCATGAACCACAGCAGCTAGCTCTAGATCATGAGTTGGGTAATGCTCCTCATGTCGGCGCAACTGCCTTGAAGCATATGCAATTACTCGGCCCTCTTGCATTAATACACAGCCGAGTCCACTGCCAGACGCATCACAATATACATCAAAAGGCTTAGTGATGTCCGGTTGAGCCAATACCGGAGCAGTGGTTAATAATGTCTTCAATTGCTCAAAGGCTTCATTACACTTAGAAGACCAATTGAATTTAATGTCACTCTTCAATAAACTTGTGATTGGCTTCACAAGCTTAGAAAAATCTGGTATGAATCTGCGATAATACCCAGCTAGTCCAAGAAAACTCCGGACTTGGTGAACAGTGGTTGGGGGTTTCCACTCCAGAATATCTTTGACTTTGCTAGGATCTACCGCAATTCCTTTGGCCGATAACACGTGCCCCAAAAATTGAATTTCCTCCAGCCAGAACGCGCACTTGTTGAACTTGACATACAGCTGATGTTTCCTCAGGCGCGTCAATACAATCCGTAGATGTTGAGCATGCTCCTCTTCATTTTTAGAATATATCAAGATATCGTCGATGAAGACCACCACGAACTTGTCCAACTCGGGCATGAACACCGAGTTCATCAAATAGGTGAAGTGGGCAGGAGCATTTGTTAGCCCAAAGGACATTACCAAGTATTCAAACAACCCGTACCGCGTAGTAAATGCGGTCTTCGGTATATCCTCGGGCCGAATACAGATTTGGTGATAGCCCGACCTGAGATCAATTTTGGAAAATACCCTCGCCCCAGTCAGTTGATCAAATAAGATGTCGATCCTTGGAAGAGGGTACTTGTTCTTGATGGTGACCTCATTCAGGGGTCGATAATCCACGCACATTCGCAAGGTTTGATCCTTCTTTTTAACAAAAATGGCGGGGCAACCCCATGGAGACGAGCTTGGCCGGATGAATCCCTTATTCAGTAGATCTTGTAATTGAATCTTCAATTCCGCCAACTCATTAGGGGGCATACGGTACGATCTTCGGGAGATGGGAGCCGTACCGGGCTTTAACTCAATTACAAATTCTACATCTCTTTCAGGGGGCAGTCCAGGCAGATCTTCCGGAAATACATCTGGAAACTCACATACTACCGGTGTTGGGGGCCATGCTCCGTCACGCCGAAGGTCCCGTAGAAAGAAGCAGCTTCGGCGGAAGCTGTCCGCAAGAGATGACCGAAGGTTCCTCTTCATGAAGCTTCGGTATAACAAACCGACTTAAAGATAGAATGACCTTTCAATCCATAAAGGTCTGAGTCAGTGTTGTAAACTTTTATGAGGGGCATAATTGTAATTCTTCACAGGCTGTGTCTTGTGTCTATAAATAGATGAACAGTACCCCCGTACTGTTCACGCTGACTTGTACACGCTCTTGCATCACGTTTGTATCCTTGCCTTTTGCCAAGCCGAAGGTACAAATGTAATTCAATATTGCTCTTATTCTTTCATGATTATATAATAAAGACACATAATAATGTTATATGATTATTCATGTTATTCTCTCATGTTTCATATGCTCCTCCTTTTATCGGTATAAATTATAATGATGAAGGTATGTCCTTCATGACCTTCGTCTGAAGATCGTTATATCCTAAGGGAAATAACACTTCGAAGGACGAAGAATATTTACCATTAACTTTTTTCTTGTGTTGCCTTGTTCTTAATTCGTAGCAGTTGAGAACAAGTCCCCAACATTGGCGCCCACCTCCGGTGAACTCACTTCCACTTTTTTGAGCTGATGGCTTCGTTCAACGATCAAGCTGGAGCTGCTTCGGCTCCGAAGCTGCTGTTCCCGATAACAGGCGGTTCATGTTCAGAGCCAGCCAACAAGAAGCAGAAGAAGGAAGCACAGAGAAGGGTACAGCATATTGGGGTGCAAGGACCCTTCATCAAGTCGAGATGGTCTCACATTCCTATTACCTTCTCCCAAGAGGACCTTCAACTCAAGGATTACCCACACAACGATGCCATGGTTATCTCTTGTGTTATCAAAGGATTTCTGGTTCACAATGTCTTAGTTGATACAGGCAGTGCAGCTGATATCATATTTGCTAAGGCCTTCAGGCAAATGCAAGAGCCAGAAGATAAGATTCATGATGCTACGCACCCTCTCTGTGGCTTCGGAGGAAGACAGATTGTAGCGCTGGGCAAGATCACCATGTCAGTGACCTTCGGGTTCATCAACAACACTAGAACTGAGCAAGTTGTGTTTGACATTGTTGACATGGAATACCCTTACAATGCAATTATTGGCCGTGGCACCCTCAATGCTTTCGAAGCAATTCTTCATCCTGCCTATCTTTGCATGAAGATACCTTCGAATCAAGGACCCATCGCTATTCATGGAAGTCAGGAAGCTGCCAGAAGGGCCGAAGGAAGCTGGACTGACTCAAAAGCAATCCATAACATAGATGGAGCTGAAGCTTGTGAACAGTACAAATTCAGAAGGGAGAAAGCAGCTTCAGCAGATCAGCCGAAGCCCATGCTCTTATGTGAGGACATAGCAGAGCAGAAGGTGTTGTTGGGCTCACAATTATCCGAAGACCAGGAGAAAACCTTGATAAGGTTTTTGTTCAACAACAAAGATGTTTTTGCATGGTCAGCTAATGACCTCTGCGGAGTAAATCGGGATGTTATTGAACACTCGCTCAATGTTGACCCATCCTTCAGACCCAGAAAGCAGAGGCTTCGGAAAATGTCTGATGATAAGGCCGAAGGTGCTCGTAATGAAGTAAAAAGACTCCTCAGTGCAGGAGTTATCAGAGAAGTAAAGTACCCAGAATGGCTAGCTAACACTGTTATGGTAAAGAAGGCCAACGGCAAGTGGAGAATGTGTATCGATTTTACAGATCTCAACAAGGCTTGTCCGAAGGACGAATTCCCATTGCCAAGGATAGACTCTTTGGTTGATGCAGCAGCTTCTTCAGAGCTCATGAGTCTGCTAGATTGTTACTCAGGCTATCATCAAATCTGGATGAAGAAGGAAGATGAGCCGAAGACTAGTTTCATAACCCCAAGTGGCACGTATTGCTATCTTCGGATGCCTGAGGGGCTCAAAAACGCTGGAGGAAGTTTCAGCAGAATGACTGCGAAGGTCCTCCAGTCTCAGATAGGCAGAAATGTGCTAACTTATGTTGATGACATCATTGTAAAAAGCACGAAACAGGAAAATCATATTGCTGATTTGCAGGAGACCTTCGCCAGTTTCAGACAAGCTGGCTTAAAGCTGAATCCAGAAAAATGTGCCTTCGGAGTAAAGAAGGGGAAATTTCTTGGATGCTTGGTTTCAACAAAGGGAATTGAAGCTAATCCAAGTAAAATTGAAGCTATACTTCGAATGGAGCCACCAACTACAAGAAAGGGGGCCCAAAGATTGGCAGGGAGGCTGGCATCTCTCAATAGATTCATATCCAGATCAGCAGAAAGAAATTTACCATTCTTCGAAGTGCTGAAATCAGCCGAAGTCTTTCAATGGGGATCAAATCAACAAAAAGCCTTTGAAGAACTGAAGCAATATTTGATAGATTTAACAACATTAACTCCACCAACGCCAGGGGCTCCTTTGTTGTTATACGTGGCAGCTTCGCACTCAGCAGTAAGTGCAGCACTTGTCCAGGAGAAGCTCGATGGCCAAGTCAAGAAGCAGGTTCCAGTGTATTTTGTATCTGAAGTCCTTAGTGTGTCAAAGAAAAACTATACAGAATTGGAGAAGGTATTATATGCTGTTTTGATGGCATCCAGGAAGCTTCGGCATTATTTTCAAGCATACAATATTATTGTTCCTTCTTCGCAACCGTTGAAGGATATTATGAGAAATAGAGAAGCTACTGGACGGATTGGAAAATGGGCTGCAGAGCTCAATGAATTTTGCATTGATTATGTGCATAGATCCTCGATCCAGTCTCAAGCGTTGGCAGATTTCATTGCCGATTGGACGCCAGGGGCTCAGGATGAAGAAACAAATAAAGATGCCGAAGTGTGGACAGTGTTTTGCGATGGGTCTTGGGGAACCTTCGGAGCAGGAGCAGCCGCTGTGTTGGTCTCACCATCCAAAGTTAAAACTTGTTATGCGGCAAGACTCGATTTTAGCTGTACAAACAATATTACTGAGTACGAAGCCTTGCTTTTGGGCCTTCGGAAATTAAAAGCAATGGGAATCAGAAGGGCCATCCTTAAAACTGATTCCCAGGTTGTTTCGGGTCATATCGACAAGAGTTGCAAGGCTAAAGATCCGAAGCTTGAAAAATATCTGGACACGGTCCGAAGAATCGAAGCTTCCTTCGAAGGATTTTCTGTCAAAAATATCCCTCGAGGACAAAATGAGCATGCTGATTTGCTAGCCAAGTCAGCAGCACAGGGGTTGCCTTTACCTTCGGATGTGTTCTTCGAAACAATCAAGGCACCTTCAGTGGAACTCCTGGAAAGAGCAGTCCTCAATATATCTCCTGTTTATAGCGAAGATTGGAGAACAGAAATCATCTCTTACCTTCAGGGTAGATTCCTTTCAGATGACGAAGCTTATAACAGGAGGATAGAGGCAAGAGCCCGTCCATATGTCATGATAGAGGGGGAGTTGTACAAGCATGGAGTTTGTGCTCCGCTACTCAAGTGTTTATCTAGAACCGAAGGTATAGAGTTGATGAAAGAAATACATGCAGGCCTGTGTGGATCTCACATTGGATCTAGGCCGTTACTTGGAAAAGTTTTCCGCCAAGGGTTTTATTGGCCGAAGGCAGCTTCGGATGCAGCGGAATTAGTTCAGAAGTGCGAAGGCTGTCAGAAATGTGCAAGAGATCAAAAACAACCTTCGTCTTTAACACAACTCATACAACCCATCTGGCCATTGCAAAGGTGGGGCCTTGACTTGTTAGGTCCATTACCACCGGCTCAAGGGAATTTAAGATATGTCATAGTGGCTGTGGAGTATTTTTCTAAATGGATTGAGGCAAAGCCATTAGCCACAATAACTTCGGCCACTGTCTAAAAGTTTTTCTGGCAGAATATTGTTTGTCGTTTCGGGGTACCGAAGGCCATCACTGTAGATAATGGAACACAATTCGACTCCGAAGCTTTCAGAAATTTCTGTGATCAAATTGGTACGAAGATCCATTTTGCATCAGTCAGGCATCCGGAGTCAAATGGGCTCGTTGAAAGAGCCAACGGCATCATAATGACAGGAATAATGAAGTTAATCTTCAATCAACCCAGGGGAAAGTGGCCAGATCAGTTAACCAAAGTGGTGTGGAGCCACAATACAACAACATCAAGGTCTACAGGCTTTACTCCATTCAAGTTATTATTCGGTGACGAAGCAATAACTCCGGAAGAAGCTAAAACTGGATCAATAAGAGTAGTAGCTTCGTCAGAATCAGGTCCTGAAGATGCTTGTTTTGTGGAAAAAGATGCTTTAGAAGGGATCAGACTTCAAGCTGTGGAGAATATCAATAAATACCAAGCCGAAACAGTTAAATGGCGAGATAGAAAAGTTTGGCTAAAGAATATTGAGCCGGGACACTTGGTGCTTCGGAGAGTGGCCAACCCAGACACAGTGGGCAAGTTACAGTTGAAATGGGAGGGGCCTTTCTTAGTAGCATCTTCGTCAAGACCTGGTTCATACAGATTGAAGGACATGGACGGCAACGACATTCCAAGATCTTGGAATGCGGATGAGCTTCGGCGATATTATGTGTAACTTGATGTAACTTTTTTATGTTTTTTCTTTTTCATGGCACCCTTTTCCTTTCTAAAGGGGGAGAAAGGTTTTTAATGGGGCCATCATATGCAATTTCCTTTTTAGTTCTATAAGAGCAAAATCCCCCAAGGAATGTAAATGTAAAAGCTGAGAACGCACCATCGAGTGCCGAAAACAGTGCCAAAAACTGAAAAAGCGAAGAAGCTCCAAAGTCGTTCCTAAGGGAATGCAGAGCTTACAGCGAAAAGTCAACGCTGATTCCGCCGAAAGTAAAAGGCGAAGAAGCTCCAAAGTCGTTCCTAAGGGAATGCAGAGCTTACAGCGAAAAGTCAACGCTGATTTCGCCGAAAGTAAAAGGCGAAGAAGCTCCAAAGTCGTTCCTAAGGGAATGCAGAGCTGATGTGTGATTGTTTCTAAGGAAATAATGGCTAAGGGTATGGCTTCGGATATGTGTTTGGACATTCATTCGCACATCACATTACATCATAGCATTCGCATTCATAAACATTCATTCAGGCATATATAGGATAATCATCATCATGGCATAAGTGGTTGTTTCGGCATAAGAGAAGAGCTTCTTCGCATACAAAAAGGAGGGCTTCGTAAAAAAGGGAAATGTTGTTTTCTATGCTTTGCCGTGTACGAAAAGAAGGGAAGGTGTTTTTTCGCCTTCGGCTCAAAAAAGATAATTTCGTCCGCACCAAAGCATTTCACATACATTAATAGAAGGGTAAGAGCATAATACAAGGTATGAACAGAACTCATAAAAGATAAGTTTAGTTACATTTACACAAGTTATCTCAAAAGTTTCCTTAGTCTATCTACAGTCTACTACTTAATCTTCAAGGGATTTCAGCTTCGGCGTCACTCTTCTAATCATCGACTTCGGCTTCGTTATCCTACATGAATCAAGTTGTTGTAAGTCAAAATCGAGCTTGAAGGAAGAGGTAAGCACAAGGTATGATTTCTTACTGGTTCAAGATGACTCCGAGCTTCGTCTCCAGCCTTCTCTCGCCCGCCTTTTGTCCATATCATTTTTATAAATCTATTGGAAATGCTTCGGGCGAGATCAGGGATGTCATCTAGGATTGATGGTGATAAAGTGAAATTGGGCCTATTGACAATTTTTCCATGATCACAGCCAGCTTTTAGGAAGGCAGCAGCAGTCCCCCGAGAAGCTACCCAGGCACAGAAGTCACCGTGCCCGGCTATAACTTCGTCAAGCTCATCAATTTCACCTTCAATATGTTCGAAGGTCTTTGGTAAATCTTCAGCTGACGGGGTAAATTTCTCACTGCTAGCTCCAACTGAGTGGAAGATTTTTCTCAGTCGTTCAATACATTTGTTGCTAAATTTCAAACATTTATCTTGAAGGCTTGCCAATAATTTTTTCAAAACTGAATTTTCTTGGACTTCGGCTTCAAGTTTCGCATTTAGTTCTTGTTTTTCTTGTTCAAACTGTTCAGATTGGCATAGAAGCTTCGTATTCAATTCCACTATTTTAGCTTCGGCTTCTGCCAATAAGCCTTCAGTTGCCTGAAGCTCAAAGTTCTTCTTTTCAATAGTAGCTAATTGCTCTTTTATTTTGCTCTCTAAATTTTCAATTATAACCTCGTGCTTTTTGTCTTCCAGATCTTGCTGCATTTTCAAAGCCTTGCTCAGCAGCATGCTCTGCATGTAAACAACCTTCGTTAAGACAGGTCTACGTTATTGAAAACAATAAAAGTCAAGGGAATAGTAGTTCACCTTGAAATTGGAATAAAATAAACTACCAACGATATGTTGTCGTCGGTAGCGGCTAATGTCCATTTCCATCTTTGGAAAACCGATACTCTTTGATAGAGTACCGATGACCTTAGCTCCAGTTTGATCCCGAATGCAGTCTAATTTTTCATCGTCAATACCCCCGAAGAGGAGTGCTCCTGGTTTATATCCGCAGGATTTGGCATACTCTTTAAGCTCTTCTATTTCGGTTTTTGACAATTCTTCTCCAACCAAATTTTGGAACATGAAGGCTTCGTCCTCTGAAGCTTCGTCAGCAATTTTCTTTTCTTTCCCAGACACTGCGGCCATGGCTTCTTCGGCGGCAGCAGTAGCTTCTTCTGTGGCCATGTCTAGCAGTATTTTGTCAATATGTTCAATTGTGCTTTCCAAGTTCAAACCTTCAGGCGAGGTAGCTTCGGCAGCCACGACCTCCGAAGGTGGGATTTCAATATTTGTTATTTCTTCAGCTGCTGGTATCTTTTGAGCTGACGCTCTCGGTGGTGTCTTGTCAATGACTTCTGTCACTGCGATGATTCTTTGTCTCTTTGTTTTAGTTGTTTTCTTCGTTTTTTCGGGCTCCTTTTCCTTCTGAAAAAACTTTGTCAGTTGAGGCCCCAATGGACTTAGCTTCGCAGGCAGGGATTCAGTCATTACCTTTAAAATCTCTTCCACGTCAGTGGCAGAGCGTGATGCGGGAGTCTCCTCTTCGTCAGATACTTTTCGCTTCGGAGATGATATTTTCTTCTTCGGAATATTCTTCTTTTTTGGTGGTTCTTCCTCATCTTCATTTAAAGCTTCGGCTCCCCTTTTCCTTTTTTGGCCCCCGGCACCTTTGTTCAGATTTTCATAGTCAGGGTATTCAAAGCCCAGGGTGTCCAGCACTCGATTCAGCCTTCGCTTCGGACGGGTGCCGAAGGCCGCAGTCATCAATTGATCTTCTTTTTTTGAGTAATTCCCAAGAATTTCATTGCACATTATTTCAACTGTGTCCAGCCATTCTTGGCAAGGTTTTTTAAAGTATTTCTTAAACTTGTAATAGTAAGGTAACCGCACAAGTTCCCCTTCTTTCTTCTCCCCCTCTAGCTTCGGCATTTCCCATTCTTTTAAAGTAGGGAAAACCCTGAAGGCCAAGAACTCTTGAACCAGGTCCCTAGTACTGATATGCTCTGAAATAATTTTAAACTCAGCCAGTGCAGCCCAAGTGGAACCTTCTAATGACATTTGGCATCGTGGTCTTGTTTCTCCGAAGATCAATTCAAGAGGGCTTTGTACCAGCTTCTCTTGGTCTTCGTCAACTTTCACATAAAACCATTCTGATTTCCAGCCTGCCGGCCATTTGCTTCGGTAACTGATTACAGGAAACTTTGTGGTTTTCCGATAGGCAAAATTGTAGCAACCAAAGTTATCATGTAATCCATCTTTTCTAGCCTTCGTCTGGTAATGCAGCTCATGAACTCGACAAAAGCTGTCGGCAAACGGCTCCACCGCCTGGCTTCGGAGGGCCCAGATATAAACACTAAGCCTGACGATAGCGTTAGGAGTCAACTGATGAAAGTAGATACCAAACTTCTTCAATACATCTGCAATAATCCTATGAAGGGGGAATCTCAACCCAGCCTTTAGAAAGCTCTTGAAAATGACTATTTCATCCTTCTCTGGCTTCGGGGTAGTTTCTTCCCCCCGAAGCGAAGTAGCTTCTTCTGACTCTCACTGAAATAACCTGACTTTACCATCTTCGAGAGATCAGCCTTCGAAACGGTCGACTTTCCGAAGTCCAAGTGGCTGGGCTTACTGGGCATGGCAATGCGATAATCATCTTCGGGATCAGTTTCTTCAATGTTCTCTTCTTCTGCTTCGGCAGTTGCTTGTTCTGCTTCAACAGTGGGGGTTTCTTCCGAAGTTACCAGTCCGGATCGTTGCATTGCTTCGGAGATGGGAACAGTCTCCGAACCTTCAACTTCGCCCCCCTCACTCTCAACCCTAGCGGTAGATCGCACTCTGGCCATTTAATTCTGAGTTTGTGGAAATTGAATACTTTTTCCTTCCGAAGTCTTTCCTTCTGACGAAGCAGACTTCAAGTTGGAGCTTCGTTCGATTCCGAGAGTCAAGCTTCGGCTATGGTTAAAAATTTTGGCAGCAAAACAGTGCAAATAGCATGAATGCTGTGGTAACTTCACACCTACCCGTCTGTTTATATAGTGCTGCAGGTAAGAAGGCGAAACGCCAGGATTTTTACACCAGGCGGACAGTCGCCTGCACTCGCTGCGCGGTGGACCGCAGAGACCAAACAGTAACTCTGCAAGGTGGGACTGCCACGCGCTCGGAAACTGAATCGTTTCTCGACAACGAGCTCAGGGAAGGTGTTTTTTGGACCTTCGGCTTCCCGAAGCTTAAGAGACTTTTTTCACGGATCAAGCTCGTTACGAAAAACGATCTAGCACCGCGAAAGGGGCTACTGTTGGGGGCCATGCTCCGTCACGCCGAAGGTCCCGTAGAAAGAAGCAGCTTCGGCGGAAGCTGTCCACAAGAGATGACCGAAGGTTCCTCTTCATGAAGCTTCGGTATAACAAACCGACTTAAAGATAGAATGACCTTTCAATCCATAAAGGTCTGAGTCAGTGTTGTAAACTTTTATGAGGGGCATAATTGTAATTCTTCACAGGCTGTGTCCTGTGTCTATAAATAGATGAACAGTACCCCCGTACTGTTCACGCTGACTTGTACACGCTCTTGCATCACGTTTGTATCCTTGCCTTTTGCCAAGCCGAAGGTACAAATGTAATTCAATATTGCTCTTATTCTTTCATGATTATATAATAAAGACACATAATAATGTTATATGATTATTCATGTTATTCTCTCATGTTTCATATGCTCCTCCTTTTATCGGTATAAATTATAATGATGAAGGTATGTCCTTCATGACCTTCGTCTGAAGATCGTTATATCCTAAGGGAAATAACACTTCGAAGGACGAAGAATATTTACCATTAACTTTTTTCTTGTGTTGCCTTGTTCTTAATTCGTAGCAGTTGAGAACAAGTCCCCAACAACCGGAATATCCTTGATTTCCGGTACAATGGCTTCATATACTCTACCAGAAGCTTTGGCTGGATTGGTTACAGGGAGAGACAAAAGAATCTCTTCTTGATTATAGCTCAACCTGACGGTTCTGAGTTCAGTGTTGAGAATTGCCTTGTGTTGGGTTAACCAATTCATACCCAAAATTACATCTATATCCTGGCCTTTCAGAACAATCATGTTAGCAGGAAAGTTCCGTCCGGCCATTGTTACTAGCACTTCATAGGCCACTTCTCGAGTAAAAATGTGTCCCCCAGGTGAATGAATTTTAAATCCCTCTTTTGATTCATGGCATGCAACGTGATGTTGCTCCACAAATTTCTTGCTAATGAACGTATGCGAAGCACCAGAATCAAAAAGAATAATTGCAGGGTGACTGGCCACGGGAAACGTACCCATCATCACCGGCTCTCCTTCCGGTGTAGTGGCCACTTGGGTGTAGTATACACGCCCCGTCTTCTTTGTATTCTTCCCCACAGTATTTCCCCTGGGCTGAGCTGATTTCCCAGATCCTTGCTGAGCATTTGATTGATTTTGCTTGGGATATGGGCAGTCTTTGATGAAATGTCCCGACTTGCCGCAATTGAAACACCCGGTTGAAGAGCTGGGCAAAGCAGGGAATCGAGTGCCCGGAGCACCCGGCTGATTTGGGGTAGTGGGGGTATTGTTGGGACGGATGATAATTGGCTGCTTGAAAGGGAATGATGGTGGACGAGAAAAAGTGCGATTTTGGCTAGAAGGCCGGATCACAAACCGTTGCCTCTTCGCCTGGCCCTGATTAGGCTTCTCACCACTGAATCCCTTATTCTTCCTAGAACTTGCGTATTTTGCTTCAACAGATAAGGCTGTACTGACAGCCTTTCCATACGTGAGATCTATGCATGTGGCCATCTTTCTCTGCAATCGGTCATTTAGACCCCTCATAAAGCAGTTCTTCTTCTTTAAATCAGTATTCACCTGGTCGATAGCATACTGCGATAGGTGATTAAACTTGTTGAGATACTGATTAACGGTATCTCCTCCTTGTTTCAGCTTCATGAACTCTTCTTGTTTCATATGCAGGACACCTTCGGGTATGTAGTGCTCACGGAAGGCTGCTTTAAATTCTTCCCATGTGACTTGATGGTTGGCAGGTTGAATGGCCACAAAATTTCCCCACCAGGTACTGGCAGGGCCACGTAATTGTTGTGCTGCGAATAACGACTTCTGCGTCTCTGAACAACGGAGAAGACCAAACTTTTGTTCCATAACCCGTATCCACTCATCAGCTTCTAACGGGTCCTCAGCCTTGACGAATAGGGGTGGACGGGTTTCAGAGAAATCCAGATAGGTGGTTTCACGGGGGCCTTGTTGATAACCCCTTCCTGCCTGCTGCTGGAATTGTTGACCCGCCATTTCCCTAAGAAAGCGGGTATTGTCCGCAGTCGCGTTTACCAAGGCGGCAATCGCCTCGGCCAATGTGGGAGGAACCGGAGGTGGATTTGGGGTAACATCCCTTCCCCCAGAAGTTCCTGCTGCGTCCTGTCCTCGAGTCCTGGTAGGCATCTGAGGCAAAGAACATTTAAAGTAAACATAATATGCCAGAGAAACCTTCCATTTTACATTACTATAAAAAAGTAATGATACAGACTCGATGTTACATAACAGGATACATTACCCATTATACAAGAGTTCAACCTATTATACAATTTACTACTTCTACTTTTACAACTACATTACTACTCCTGCTTCTGATTGTTCTTGGTAGCTTCATCGTCAGGGGTGGGAGACCATACGTCGACCAGCCTCAAAGAAGGAGGGGGCCTAAAAAGGTCTAACTCCCCACCAAGCGCTTCTCCCGCAGTATGCGAGGGTCCGGCTTTAGACCTGACGGGATCCGCAGGGACATTTGGGTGTAATTGCGAATACAGTACATGAACTTCCTCATGTAAAGTATTGCAATATACCTGCAAGTTGTCAATAGCAACGCTAAGTTCGTTGACTCGTGCTCGAGCCTTCGCTTCCTTAGCTAAAGCTACTGAGCGAGATTGTACTGCCCAATCAAGCGCCAAATCTCGGTCAGCTAGTTGATCTTGCAGGGTGCGGATGTAACTTCTCAAATCATTTATTCGGTCACCGTCCGCAACCCATAAATTCGTCCTGCGTTGTAACTCTGCTTGAAGTTGATTCACGCGAGCTTCGAGATCACCAATAGGATCGTTGCTCCCGCTACTGCTATCTTGCTCCCGTGGGGCAAGTTGGTGTCGAGGTACACCGATAGGTCCAGTATGCTTTCGCACCGTTTTCCTTGTACGCGGCGGCATTTGCTAAGGGGAAAATTTATTAGTACAATTCTTAGCATGATGCATGAATAATTACAGAATCAACCTCAGTTGATTCAACCTTCTATACATTGCACTCTTCCTATCTGGTCTTTGAAATAAACTCTTCAGAAATACTTAGGTAAGAAGAGAAGCAATTTTATAGATAAGTCTTAGAAAATCCTTTTGAAGATGCCACATAATATCTGTCAAGAAGGGCTACGCTCCGATACCAGCTGTGACGGAACCTCCCAAGTAATTAGGCCCACCTACAGTTGTCCTTGTCCAACGGACCTCAGACAACCCTGTAGGTGCCCCTGAACTACTTGACAAGCTCGGTATCTTTCCTTACCTTTCCAGGAACGTCTCACCCGTCTTGCAGACATTACAGAACATCGGAGATATAGATATGCGGAAGCGATTACATAAACTTACATTTATTAAAAAGTAAGATCAAGTTGTCTATTACAGACCAGGAATATAAACGAGTGCAGAGTAATATTATTACACATACCAAGGGAGGCAAAAACTCCTCCCGACAGTTATCACACAAAAAGTCTTAATGGAGGATCCTTTCCTCCCGCACTTCACTCTTGCTTATCTTCATTAGAAACCACCTTGGTATAGAAGCAACAAAGGGTTGTCGCTTCCTCACCTAAAAACAACGGAGGGATAAACCCTGAGTATGGAATTACTCAGCAAGTCTTACCCGACTAAGGAAAAGACTCTCAAGGGTATGCTGGATAAATAGGACTCAAGGAGAGGCTTTAGCAGAAATCAACTTAGATACTGTTGCAGAAATAGCTTACTAAAGTGAGTCCTTACTTTCAATATTTTAATGCCGAATTAAGTATTAATAGACTCTGTTTGCCTCTAGTCTAATTTCATCATTTCACCAATACAACCTCATTTTTATCCATAATGTTCACATCCTGACTTTAGGTTGCAGGAAAGTGACCAAGTCTTCATAACCGCAAAGGTACGGCGATCCGAATCGATTATACTCAGCTGAGGATCTCCAATCACACGACATATGTAGCACTTAACCCTTGCATATGTCAACCTGCCACCGGGGTTCTTAAGACCAGATCAGGTTCACGCAAACCGAGAGCACAGATACACCACCGTCCAGCCTCTTGCCACGGTGGGTACACGCTACTCCCGCCACTGCTCCATGCCCATTTCGTGTTATCTTATTCTGGCCTTAGTCTGACCGAGGCAAGGCTTACCCATGACGAGGCATGTGACCAGTTAAAGGGTCCTCGATCAGCACGCCTACATACGAATTAAATCCTTAATCAACCTGGGTAGAACATCACCTGTTCCTAACCCAAGTCTCGATTTAAGTACTTCCATCCTTAGGATTGTTTCTATTCCTTAGGATGAAAAGAGCATCACCGGGAACTTTGCAGTAAGATCCCACCACGCTCTCAAGGAAAGTAGTCTTGCAGATAGAAGCCATCTTTCCTCAGGGTAACCCCTGAGCTAGGCAGTATTGCAAAAGACAACCTCTATCCACAAGATCTAAGTAGGGCTAAGCATTTTTGTAAATCAAATTTTGATACTTCACCAGAAGTATCTATAAAGGTATGGATATCAAGAAAAGCAATGCATAAAAAGGCTCCAAGCAATTCCTATGAACTTAATGCACATTTCACTTGACTTATAGTGTGCGAAAAGTATTTAAAAACACAAGGAAAGGGGTTGCATGCACCGGGGCTTGCCTTCATTAACAGGTGAGTCTGGCTCAGATCCACAAATATCAAAGTAGAAGCAGTTGCCTGCTTGAGAATCCGAGGGTGGTGGTGTCCCTTCTTCGGGGACTTCCACTTCTTCTTCGTGTTCTAACATAACCATATATGTATATAAGAATGAATGTCATGTAATGCTCATGAGAGTGCGAAGATAATAAAGATTTATTATCTAAGTCTTGAATACAACTTTCCTTCACGGAACTCCGAGAACTTAGGGTTTCCGGAGTCAGTAAAGGAGTTCAAAAGGCAGGGGGGGTGTTTTGGGGTGTGGTGATCAAACAAAGTCCAAATCAACCCAAACTCTACCCAAGGCTTCTAAATAATATGAGGAGCTCATATAAAAATTTTGAGCATTTTTGGGATTACCATTTATCTTTTAAAAATCCCTAACTAATACTTTTAACTACTTTAAATGCCCTAAAATTTCTTATTTCCACTAAAAATCACAAAACTATTTTTATTAAATTCTAGGGAAAATAACAAGCCTAGGAAAATTGGTTTCACAATTTTAGGATTTTTCTGTAATTTTCTACAATTGTTTTAGCTCTGGAGATAAAAGAAAAAGGAAAACCAGGGAATAGTACTGGGCTGATTTCAGCCCAGCGGCCCAACTCAAAGAGGAAAGCGCGCGCGTGCGCTCGCGCGCTCCGGCGATTTTGCGAACTAGCCCCTGCAGTATTGAATAACCTGAAGAACTCCAAACCCTATTTAAAATAGTCGCTGACACTTCACAGAAATGCCCCCGACTTTCTATTTCTTCTACAAACTAGTCCTCGACCGCGGCGCGCTCATCGTTCACGCCTGCCGAGGCACATACCGGCTATGGCCGGCGATGATTGCTCAAGCCGATTATCGGGGAGGCTTTACTGACCTAAGACGGCCTCGGAACACCCACTAATTTGCCTCGAACACCCCGAGAACAGCCGGTCCACGTGCACGGCGGAAACCGAGCACGGGAGTACATGTTCTCGCCAAACCATGGTCGATCAGAGCAAACGGACGCCACCGTGAGCTTCGCGAGTATGTAAGAACACTAGAACGACACAAGGATTGGACAATGACTTACCAGAGTAAGCTGGCCACGGGCGGGCTTTTTTTTGGGTGGCGCGGCGGACTGAATTGGGGGAAAGTGGCAATTCAACGGCTCTGGATGAAATTGGGGGTGGGGATTGAGGCTATAGGATCGTGAGAGACTATGCTTTCACCGTGCGCAATCGATTTGAGAGAAGGTAGAGAGGGCAGTGCGAATTTCTGGTTGTACTCGAGCTCACTTGAAGAACAGCGAACACCTCGCCGTGATCCCAATGGCTATTTATAGGCACGACGGCCCAACAGATGGCCCCCGGCCACGGATAGTAACACACGCGCATGCTTACCACGTTGGAAAGGGATACAGTGAGGGAGATGGAGGCATGGGCAACACCGCGGCAAAAATTCAATGGTCACGGTGGCCGTCGGTGAAGTCTCCGGCTGGACTCCGGGAACGGTGCCACGTATGCGCCGTTTAACTTCGACTCTATCCATTTTCTAACGCGCACGAACCCGGACGGCGGCGGTACGAATTTTGGCGCAAAGAGATCGCCGGCGGTGAGTTTGCCGCACTGGCGTTCTCATCCACCTGAGACACTGTACCATGGTGAATGCTCTCCAGTCAGTCTGACAGGCAGATTTTGGGTCTCATTTCCTCTCAGATTTCCATGGCAACGTGATCCACACTCTGCAGCAAATTTGTAGAGTAATATACCATCTACAACTTTGTTATTGGAGTCATAGCCAAACTTGCACTGGATCGTGTTTAAATCCAAGTCCAAAGTTAGCTCTGTTTCACTGAAGTTCTGAATTTCAGAATTCCACCAGCCTGACAGTCCAACTTCAGGCTCAATTATCTCAGGATTTTTCTCAGCAAGTGAGCTTACCACCTTAAGCAAAGTTGTTCTCCTTTAATCAGGTTACAATTTTGATGTGGTGACCCAATATGAATTCTCAATATTTTAAAAGCTACACAGCCCCAAAGTTGGGCCTATAACCCTGATTTCAGACTTAGCATAGGAATCAAAATTGGGGTCCTTTTTGCAAATGAGTCCAAAACTTAGGGTTTGGCTTTCAAGTCCACATATTTGTGAACCAAATGACTTAAAATACTTATTTGACTTGGTTTTTGCACTTTAGCCCAAAATTGGACTAATTTTGCACATAGGTCCCTAGGGTTTGGTTTTAGGGTTTTCCAGGGTTCTAATTGAGATTTTTGGTATCCCAGGGGCATAAATATTATTCAACTTTGTTTTTGGGGATATTTTATGACTCTTTTCCCTAAAATCTTTAGGTTTTCTCAACTTGGGTTAAGTTTTGCCCCTTTGAGCCTGATTTAGGGTTAGGTCCCCTATCTAGGGTCCTATTTGCAAAACACCAGAAACAATACACTTGATTGAAATTTTTACCTAGTGAATGCACTCTAGGTGTATCAAACATATGCAATGTCAATGCTTATGATGCCATGCTCAAGTTTTAGTTGCAGTAACACCAGGGGTGTTACACCTGTCCTGTGGTCTCCCACCACCTAGGCGCTGATTTTCCAGACTTCTAGTGAGGACTTCAATGAGTCGGGTCTGACTGGCTAGAACTTGGGCCAAATCTAGTGGTAGTTCTAGAGGTGCGGGGAGGTGGGTCTCACTCCCTTCTCCGCTAGCTTCTCCTTCTGCTCCTAGGGGAAATCCTGCTCCAATCCCGGAGGTGGTAGGCGTGGTTTTATCCGAAGCCATCTGCCAGGGGAAAAGAGTTACTACCATGCACATGCCACATTTTTTTCAACAAGTTAGTTTATTCATTACACCCGTTCATTACAGCACACAACTACCATAAGTTCATTACACGTGAGTGCTATCTAGGGTACTCCCGAACTCCTTCTCTAAAGTGTCCCCAAACTCCTTGAGAAGGTCATCAAGGCTGGCTAGGGACATTTCCTCGGTGTCGGACGAGTTCCCTATCCTGGTAGGAGGTAGGGCTGGAGGGGCTTCTTCCTTCTGCTCAGTCTGACATCCTTGGCTTTTGGTCTTCTTGCGGATTTTTCTTGCAGGGGCGAGCTTCTTCAGCTTCTTGTCGTAATCCATCTTCAGAGTGCGGTAGGCCTCACGAGTGTTGGTTTCCTCACCTTCTGCTATCTCGAGGCTCTCTTGAAGGGACGCCTTTTCCCTTGTAAGTTCCCTGACTTGATGCTCCAGGCTTTCCACCTGGGAGTTTAGGTGAGTACAGTGGGAGGCAAGGTCATCATATTGGTTAGCGAGGGTGTGGAGGTATCCGGCCATGTAAACGATGGTGGGGTCATCCTCGGTAGGGTCTCTCCCTGACAGGGCCTGAAGTCTTTTCCTCCAGGCGAGGGTATTCTTGTTGCTAGGTGGAAAGTAGCGAAGGGGGGTTTCAAAGATTACTCTGTTGTAGCTCTGGCGTAGTTGTCGGAGGGCTTTTCGGGCAACATTTTGGCAAGTATCTGGGAAGCGGTATCCGGTGAAAGTGACTTGGAAAGAAGGATGGTTCGGACAGTTTCAGCTTTCTCCCAGGTAGACTGCCATAGAGCACTTCTCCATTCCGTTCTCGAGATATTCCTTCTAGACATATTCTGGCTTATTGCGGATCCCCATGCGAAGCGCACAACTTCGCAACAGATGTGGGAACCCCTCCACCTCTGAGAAGTAGGATGTCCTAATGACCAGAGAGTCTTCCATCTGGAATAGGAAAAGAAGGGTCTGTTAATATCGGGGGAAAGGAGAGAAGATTTTTATTGGGGTAAGGGGTATTTTCTTTTAAGGCAAGTTTCAGGGCTGCGACCTACGGCCAGTCCTATGGCTCTGATACCACCTGAAGCGTCCCGGTCCTTTGGGACTCAAATGTGATACAATTACTAGTCCTAGGAGGCTAGTAACCACACTCCTTACTTCAAATAGTACAGAGTTCAAATAAAAGTTATTACAATACCGGGGTACAAGCTCGAGAGAGCCAGAATATAGAGCGCAGTAGAAAGTGCACTAGCCCAAGCCACAGGCAGAACTGGATGCAGACACAACCCTCTCAATCAAGCATAGCAGAAAAGAAGTCTTCGGCTACTGAAAACATAAATAAATCTGGGTGAATACACTAGGCATTCCGCAAGCCCACCTCGCTCCCGTAAAGAGAAAGAGACCTATATCGTACATGCTTTATTTGGTGGAGTTGAAGTCACTCTTCATTTTCTTAGAAAAAGGCAGTTGATGTGAGGTTTTTCCCAAGACTTAAAAGTAACAAAAATACTCAACCACCACTGAGCTTCCCGCTCTCGTGTCCTTGTTTTTTTTTCAGTACGCACTTACACACACATTTCCCTGTTCACGGAGGTTGTAAAAAAATCTCTAATTGTCATACCACACCAGACTCGTCCATACCAGTGGACACGGACTATTCGAATAGGTTTCAACTCTGCGCAGAGGGGTACACTTTTCCCACTAGTCCGGTTTCTGCGATCTCACCGTCGCGAGACCCGAATGCCGGATCTCTTTCTTTCCTCGCACGTCCTAACCTTAACGATTATACCGGAAGGAGTCAAGCCATCGCCATGTCCAAACCGGACAAAACATTACCCCTCCTTATCCTCCCGGTGCTCCCCAGTGTCACACCCGGCTTTAAGGAACAAAGCCAGGTGCATCTCATACATGCGCCAAGAAGACAACATATATAATAACAGAGTGTATAGAGATAAATGTCAATAACATCAGAGTATTTATTACATAGTGGAAGACTTATTACAAAATAAAATAATAAAAATAAAACGAACTAAGGATCGTCGGCGCCAATGTCAACTGAGAAACGCCACCTAGATCAGATCATACTCCTCGCCATATGGCTCCTCCTGAACCACCTGTTCTTCTCCTGTGGGGGGTGTGAGACAGCAAGGGTGAGCTCACACATGATCATAGCTCAACAAGTTGTGGGGAACCAGTGGACATAAACTCACAAAGGTGTGAGTTCATGTGATGTGTAAGGCTAATCAATGATAGGGGTTAAAGCTGAGCATTGCTTTTAAATAGTTGGTCAAACTTTTATTAGCAGTTACTAAGTGTAAGTAAATACCAAACCATAAGTAAAGTAATAGAACAAAATTAATAACAAACCCATGCAATGCAAATGACAAAATTGAATTTAAGTTCCATAATTTAAACATCAGAGAGTCCTGAGCTGCTCATGACCGTGAGCTCGGCTAGTATACCAGTTTTACACTCTGCAGAGGTTGTACCCTTTACCCACAAGTCATGTTACCCATCTGCCAAGGGGTCGCGAATCCCATACACCTCTACCTAGGAAGCGCGGCAGGGCAACACTACGAGGCCTTTACAAAGTTCCACTAGCTTCCGAAAACCCGCGACAGTTTATAGGAAGTTCCAATGCAGGGTTCTTGCATGACCGCCATCGCAGCAAAATCAAGCAAGGACCTCCCTACACTGACCACTCCCCTACTACCCTTGCCCCTTTCGGGTAAGGTAGTCTTCCACTAGCTTTCCTAATTAGTCAGCCAAGGGCGTCCCATTAAACCCTTGTGGTGGCACGTGGTTCTCAAGTTAAGCTCTATGTTCCAATTTACATTAATGAACTTGACATGAACATAAATAGAATAACAACGGAATTGGAACATAGAGGTAATAAATGATTATCCCAAAACCCGGTAAAGCAATAGCAAACTACCCAAGTGATTCAGGGGTAAACAAGGTAATGAGATAAACAATCTAGAGTAACCTATTGGGTCCCATCAAAATTAACCTATGCATGGATAAGTGATATTAAAGAACATTATTGGGTAAAAAGTGGTCAAGGGCACAACTTGCCTTCAATGAGCTCCTGCTCAGCTACTTCAACCTGCTGCTCACCAGGATCCTCAGCAACGGGCTCTTCTACTCGCCACAATATAAACAAGCACAGTGCATATAGAGAAATTAACATTACACCAAACATATAAATAAAATACACAGTAGTAATCTACACATTAAAATAAAATTCTAGGAACAGGAATCATAATTTTTGGAGTTATAGAATTTAAGTTATGCCTTTTCAAAGGTTTTATGTGTTTTAAATAAGATTAAGTGTGAGATTAATTTTCTTTCTGGTTTCATGATAAAACAAAGGCTCTAGGTGATAGATAATAAAATTACAAAATTTTAGGAACTGGAAGGGATTAATTTGGAGTTAGTATGAATTTTCTATGAATTTATAAAGTTTTAGTAATTGTTTTTCTATTAAAAAATCCATTTATAAATTATTTTCTCTGGTTTTATAAGGTTCTGGACTGGGCGCACTATTTCCAGAGAACTCAGGGGGCTCGGGGTAAAAATCTAGAGACACAGAGAATAGTCCCTGTGGATGGCGGGTTGATTCTCTGGAATCTCAGGGGCTCTTTAATAAAACTGACCCGCGAAGGGGTATGGACTAACGTGGGCCGTTCGATTAGAATTCTAGGGCGCAGATTAGATCTAACTTCACTGAAGCGGTACCCGATACTAGCCGCCGGATCTGAGATCCACGACCACGGTTTAATGAGACCTGATCTAATCTGATGCGCACAATGCGGGATCAACGGCTCGGATCAACGCAGCGAAGGGGTAAGATGCGATCTAATCTCAACCGCTCAACTCAGATCGAACCGCGCAGACGCAGCCGGCCGACCTCCATCCCTGCCGACGACGAAGACACCCCGCACGGCGGCGCGCTCGCCGGAGACCGGCCAACCGGCGCTACGGAGGTCCATTTCCTACCCCGACTAGTGCTACGCGAACAGGAGTACATAGCGAACTGATTGAGGTACATCATACCGGCGTTGAAGTAGGCGGTGACCACTGGCCACGGTACGGGCGGATCTGCGGCGGAGCGTGGGTCGACGGCGAGAAATCGCAGCGCCGCAGAGAGCTCCCACACGCATCCTCCACCACGAAACGCCTTCGCTTGATCACGTGAAGCCCCGACCTTGCCTTGAGGGTTGCCAACGACCACGAATCGCGGATTCGCCCACAAACGCACGCGGCGGCGGAGGTGAGCTCGGTGTTTGGCTTCGCGAGAAGGACGGGCGACACTATAAATGGAGAGCACGGAGGGATAGCGCCGGGTCAAACGCCACGCCGTTCGGAGAATCTGGCCGCCCCCCCCCCCCCATAGCACCCAGGAATCTCGGTATTCCGCTGCGCGCGCGGTCACCGTGGGGAAGAAGTACAGGGCCACGCTCGCAGTCCCTGGCGCGAGGACCCCACACAGCAGTGGCAGGGTAGAACCCGTGAGCGCGCGCGAGAGCACGAGGGGCTGGCCCGTGGGCCCTTGCTGTCGGCGCACGCAGGGACGCTAGGCTTCCGGGACCCACCTGTCAGAAGCAGAGAAACCCCAGGGCGCGCGCGGTGAGCGGAAGCGACGTGGGCCGCGCGGTATCAAAGGAAGGTTGGGCCGAATTCAAGGTTGGCGGCCCAGTACCAACGTTTTCCCTTTTTCTTTTATGTTTTGTTTTCTATTTTCCCCATTATTTTACCAATTCAAATTTAAATCTTAATTTAAATTCAAACTTGTGACAGATTTATACTTAGATTACATGGCGCCATAAAGAAGTTTCAAATTTGGAGATATATTTATATATCATTTATATTCTTACACATTTCTCTCTTTCTTCCTCTTATTTTAAATTCTTGAATTTCCCTTTGATTCTTAAGTTCTACTTTGGACTTGGGTGTATTTCACATTATTCTATATTGTCCCAAAATTCACACAAAATAAAATTCCAGCATGATGCATATTTTTGTGGCTTTTATGGTATTAATTATTTGTTTTTTTTCTTTTTACATAGAGTGTTCACATGTGATGAGGCATAAAGGTCAACTCACATAAAGTGAAATTACTTCTCCATTGATATTATTTCTAACCAATTACAAAGTGGGTACAACAAATCCTACCCCCCTTAAAAATAATCTCGTCCTCGAGATTTAGGAAGAACGAGGGAAAAGGTGAGGAAAATCTATGCGAAGCTCTTCTTCTCTTTCCCAAGTTGCTTCATCTTCACCGTGGTGACTCCATTGCACTTTACACATCTTTGTCACCTTATTTCTCGTAACTCGAGTCAAAGTATCCAAAATCTTGATCGGGTACTCCGTGTAAGTCAAATCACCTTGAACACTGAGTTCTTCCATTGGTATCTATTCCTCGGGAACACGGAGACACTTCTTCAGTTGAGATACGTGGAACACATTATGCACATCCGATAGACTATCCGGTAACTCGAGTTGGTATGCCATCTCCCCAACTCGTCTAAAGATCAAGAATGGTCCAATGTAGCGAGGGGACAATTTGCCCTTAACTTTGAATCTCCTCATTCCACGAAGTGGTGACACCTTGAGATACACATAATCTCCTTCTTCAAATTCCAGTGGTCTCCTTCTATTATCAGCATAGCTCTTTTGCCTGGTTTGAGCCACTCTCAAATTCTCCCGAATTATACGAACTTGTTCTTCTGCTTCTTGAATCAGTTCAGGCCCAAAGAACTGTCTTTCTCCAGTCTGATCCCAATACAAAGGAGTCCTGCACTTCCTCCCATATAAAGCTTCAAAAGGTGACATTTTCAGACTGGCCTGATAACTATTGTTGTATGAGAATTCAGCATAAGGTAGACTCTTATCCCAACTTCCTCCATGCTGAAGGGCACATGCTCTCAACATATCTTCCAATACTTGATTAGTCCTTTCAGTCTGTCCATCCGTCTGAGGGTGATAAGCTGTACTAAAGTTCAACTTTGTACTCATATTCTCATGAAAGCTTCTCCAAAATCTTGAGGTAAACTGTGAACCTTGATCAGACACGATCTTCTTTGGTACTCCATGTAAACACACAATCCGAGCCATATATAACTCTGCTAGCTGAGAACCTTTATAAGTAGTCTTGATAGGAATAAAGTGAGCCACTTTAGTCAATCTATCCACAATCACCCATATAGCATCATATCCTTTCTGGGTGCGAGGCAATCCAGTAATAAAATCCATACCAATCTCTTCCCATTTCCACTCGGGTATCTTCAGTGGATGCAGTAGTCCAGCTGGCCTCTGGTGTTCAGCCTTAACTCTTTGACATACATCGCACATAGCCACATGTGCAGCTACATCTCTTTTCAATCCATACCACCAATACTTCCGCTTCAAATCTTGGTACATCTTAGTACTACCAGGATGAATAGAGTAATTCGAATCATGGGCCTCCTTCAATATAGTCTCTCGAAGGCTTTTAATATCAGGAACACACATCCTGTCCTTGAACCATATAGTGCCCTGCTCATCTTCCGTAAATTCCGGAACTCGACCTTCAGTAATCAGATCCTTAATCTCTTTGATTTTAGCATCACCAATTTGTCCTTTGCGGATCTCTTGCTCCAAAGTAGGTTCCACATCAATAGTAACTCCTTCAGTATGAGCAACTATCCCCAGGTTAAGTCTCCTGAAATCCTCAACAATCTCATCGGGTAGCCGGGCAACAATAGCTGAATGAACATGCTCCTTGCGACTCAAGGCATCTGCAACCAAATTTGCCTTGCCCGGGTGATAGTGAATCTCCAAATCATAATCCTTAATAAGCTCCAACCAACGGCGTTGCCTAAGGTTGAGATCCTTCTGAGTGAATATATACTTCAGACTCTTATGATCCGTATATACTTGACACTTGGTTCCCATAACGTAATGTCTCCAAATCTTAAGCGCATGCACAACGGCTGCCAATTCCAAGTCATGTGTGGGGTAGTTTAACTCATGTTTCCGCAACTGACGAGAAGCATAAGCGATCACATGTCCTTCTTGCATGAGCACACATCCTAAGCCTTGGCCACATGCATCACAATAGATATCAAATCCTTTCTGTAAGTCCGGCATAACCAATACTGATGGCGACATCAATCTTTTCTTCAATTGATCAAAGCTGTCTTGGCACTTCTCGTCCCACTTAAATTCTCTTCCTTTCTCCAAAAGCGAAGTCATAGGCTTAGCAATCTTAGAAAATCCTTCAATAAATCTCCGATAATAGCCTGCTAATCCCAAGAAACTTCGAATCTCAGTAACTGTAGTGGGTACTCTCCACTCCATTATCTCCTTAACTTTAGCAGGATCCACTGAAATTCCTCCATTAGAAATAATATGACCAAGAAATGGCACTTCGCCAATCCAAAACTCGCACTTGCTGAACTTGGCATATAGCTGGTTATCTCGTAGCTTCTGTAGTACCAACCTCAGATGTTCCTCATGATCACTATCACTCTTAGAATAGATAAGAATATCGTCGATGAATACCACGACGAATCTGTCCAGATACTCCATAAACACCTTATTCATCAAGTTCATAAAATAAGCTGGGGCATTGGTCAATCCAAACGACATAACTGTGAACTCATATAATCCATACCGAGTTGAGAAAGCTGTCTTGGGTATATCCGATGGTCTAATCCTCATCTGATGGTATCCCAATCGGAGATCAATCTTCGAAAATACTCTTGCACCTCTCATCTGATCAAATAAATCCTCAATACGGGGCAACGGATACTTGTTCTTCACTGTAACATCATTAAGAGATCTATAATCCACACACATCCGCTGCGATCCATCCTTCTTCTGTACAAACAAGACCGGTGCTCCCCAAGGTGAGGAACTCGGACGAATGTACCCGGCCTCTTGTAACTCAGTTAACTGCTTCTTAAGTTCCTTCAACTCCTCTACGGACATCCTATATGGCCGTTTAGAAATAGGGGCGGTTCCAGGTAAGAGGTCAATAACAAACTCAACTTCTCTATCAGGTGGCATCCCTGGTAACTCCTCTGGAAAGACATCCGGAAAATCTCTAACCACCCGGATGTTGTCACCAACAAACTCCTCAGGTATAAAGAACATTGCACGCATGGGTGAGGAGGTTACTGCAATATTAACTTGAAACCTTTCTCCTTTGGTGGTAGTGAGTTCTACAGTACCTCTACCACATGCTATAACGGCCTTTGCCTTTCTTAGCCATGACATACCAAGGATCAGATCTATACTGCTTGACTCTAATATTATAGCAGTAGCTCCAAATTCTCTACCCATAATGGTCAATGTCAATCTACGTGTCATTTGATTCGCCTCAACAGGCCCTTTAGGTGTAATTACTATCATGGGTTTTCTCATGTTTAGCAGTGGTATTTCATTTGTGTTGGCATATCTAGCAGACATGAATGAATGTGTAGCACCAGAATCAAATAATATGGTTGCAGGAATTGCATTAACATAAAACATACCAATTACGAGGTCCCCACCATCCGGAGTAGCATCAACGCTGACTTGATTAACCTTGGCAATAGAAAATCCCTTGCCAGATCATGGAGTTTGCTGCCTGTTCTGAACTGGAGTAGTAGCAATCCTCTGTGGGCAGACATTTGCATAATGACCAGTCTTCCCACACTTGAAACAAGTAGTGCCGGGACTCTGTCCTGAAAACTTTGTCGGGGTGCCAGTAGGGGTAGCCTGTCGAGGAGGTGGAGTCCTCAGTGGTGATTGCTGAACTGGGCGTGGTCCTCCTGGTCGAGTCGGTGTACCCTGTGGTGAACTGTAGCGAGGACGAACACTGCTGCTTCCTTGTCCTTGAGATATTGCCTTTCTCTTCAAATCTCCCAGCTGAACACGCTTGTGTTCAATAGCAAGAGCCTTATCCAGCAGCCTCTGAAATGATGGAAAAGTGTGTGCAACCAGTGCATACTGTAATGGTCCATTAAGCCCTTCAATAAAGTGCTCCTGCTTCCTCTCATCCTCAGCAACTTCCTCTGGAGCATATCTCGACAGCTAAATAAATTTGTCTCTGTACTCGCTGACTGACATACTTCCTTGCTTCAGCGACAGAAATTCCTTCTTCTTGATCTTTATCATACCAGCTGGAATATGGTAGTTCCTGAACTGTGTACTAAACTCTGCCCAAGTAATAGTATCAGCAGCATCGTGGGCAGCAGTATAAGAATCTCACCAGTCAGCAGCGGGTCCTGTCAGACGTCCAGAAGCATATAAAACCTTCTCCCGGTCCGTGCACTGTGCAATATTCAACATCTTTTCAACGGACTTCAGCCAATCATCCGCGTCTAGTGGATCAGGTGAGCTTGCAAATGTAGGTGGCTTATGACTCATGAACTCTCTATGCTTGTCTCGGGGTGGAACTGGTGGTGGTGGTGGAGGCAGTGGCACTTGTTGCTGCTGTTGCTGCTGTTGTTGCTGTTGCATTTGTTGTTGCAGCTGCTGTTGTTGTGCCCTCCTTTCCTGGCGTATCTCATCTCGCTCCTGGCGCAACTCCTGGCGTATATCTTCTCTTTCCTGACGCATCTCCTAGCGTTCTTGCTGCATCTGGGCACGCATATCAGCCATAGTGTCTGCCATTTGCTGCATCACCGCCATCTGAGCAGCAACCAGTGGGTCAACTCCGCCTGGTGGAGGATTAGGAGGGTTCATCACTGCAGGTTGTGGCTAGGGTTGTCTGTATATTCTCCGAGTGTGTCGATTGGGAGGCAAATCAATTCCACCACCCCGCCTGGTATTGACCATCTGAGTTAGATACATATGGTAAGAAAATAGTAGACAAGGCAGGTATTTACAAATCAGCTTACTTTGGGGAATTTTATTAGCTAAGAAGATTAATATTTTACCTATTAAAGCTAATTCAACACCTTATGTTGGTACATGCTAAGATGTCCATCTATAATTCAATCAATCAAAGAAGCAAATCAGGCATTTAGCAACAGCACAATCAAACAACATTTTTAAAGAAAGTAGTTTTGAATTTTGTCTTAGGTCCCCTATATCTTAAAAAGATCATAGTGGTAGGATTCCAAGGTGTGAAATCCATCTTGTCTTAGAGGAGAAAAGATAAGATTAACCAGAGTAGATTAGCAGAAGGTGAGACAAGATCAAGATGAGATAAGTATAGAATGAGTCAGATTAAGGTAAGTAGGAAAGGGTTTGTCCATTTCTATCTAGGTCTCGTCCTACAGTCAACATTCCTCTGATACCACTTCTGTCACACCCGGCTTTAAGGAACAAAGCCAGGTGCATCTCATACATGCGCCAAGAAGACAACATATATAATAACAGAGTGTACGCACTTACACACACATTTCCCTGTTCACGGAGGTTGTAAAAAAATCTCTAATTGTCATACCACACCAGACTCGTCCATACCAGTGGACACGGACTATTCGAATAGGTTTCAACTCTGCGCAGAGGGGTACACTTTTCCCACTAGTCCGGTTTCTGCGATCTCACCGTCGCGAGACCCGAATGCCGGATCTCTTTCTTTCCTCGCACGTCCTAACCTTAACGATTATACCGGAAGGAGTCAAGCCATCGCCATGTCCAAACCGGACAAAACATTACCCCTCCTTATCCTCCCGGTGCTCCCCAGTGTCACACCCGGCTTTAAGGAACAAAGCCAGGTGCATCTCATACATGCGCCAAGAAGACAACATATATAATAACAGAGTGTATAGAGATAAATGTCAATAACATCAGAGTATTTATTACATAGCGGAAGACTTATTACAAAATAAAATAATAAAAATAAAACGAACTAAGGATCGTCGGCGCCAATGTCAACTGAGAAACGCCACCTAGATCAGATCATACTCCTCGCCATATGGCTCCTCCTGAACCACCTGTTCTTCTCCTGTGGGGGGTGTGAGACAGCAAGGGTGAGCTCACACATGATCATAGCTCAACAAGTTGTGGGGAACCAGTGGACATAAACTCACAAAGGTGTGAGTTCATGTGATGTGTAAGGCTAATCAATGATAGGGGTTAAAGCTGAGCATTGCTTTTAAGTAGTTGGTCAAACTTTTATTAGCAGTTACTAAGTGTAAGTAAATACCAAACCATAAGTAAAGTAATAGAACAAAATTAATAACAAACCCATGCAATGCAAATGACAAAATTGAATTTAAGTTCCATAATTTAAACATCAGAGAGTCCTGAGCTGCTCATGTCCGTGAGTTCGGCTAGTATACCAGTTTTACACTCTGCAGAGGTTGTACCCTTTACCCACAAGTCATGTTACCCATCTGCCAAGGGGTCGCGAATCCCATACACCTCTACCTAGGAAGCGCGGCAGGGCAACACTACGAGGCATTTACAAAGTTCCACTAGCTTCCGAAAACCCGCTACAGTTTATAGGAAGTTCCAATGCAGGGTTCTTGCATGACCGCCATCGCAGCAAAATCAAGCAAGGACCTCCCTACACTGACCACTCCCCTACTGCCCTTGCCCCTTTCGGGTAAGGTAGTCTTCCACTAGCTTTCCTAATTAGTCAGCCAAGGGCGTCCCATTAAACCCTTGTGGTGGCACGTGGTTCTCAAGTTAAGCTCTATGTTCCAATTTACATTAATGAACTTGACATGAACATAAATAGAATAACAACAGAAATAGAACATAGAGGTAATAAATGATTATCCCAAAACCCGGTAAAGCAATAGCAAACTACCCAAGTGATTCAGGGGTAAACAAGGTAATGAGATAAACAATCTAGAGTAACCTATTGGGTCCCATCAAAATTAACCTATGCATGGATAAGTGATATTAAAGAACATTATTGGGTAAAAAGTGGTCAAGGGCACAACTTGCCTTCAATGAGCTCCTGCTCAGCTACTTCAACCTGCTGCTCACCAGGATCCTCAGCAACGGGCTCTTCTACTCGCCACAATACAAACAAGCACAGTGCATATAGAGAAATTAACATTACACCAAACATATAAATAAAATACACAGTAGTAATCTACACATTAAAATAAAATTCTAGGAACAGGAATCATAATTTTTGGAGTTATAGAATTTAAGTTATGCCTTTTCAAAGGTTTTATGTGTTTTAAATAAGATTAAGTGTGAGATTAATTTTCTTTCTGGTTTCATGATAAAACAGAGGCTCTAGGTGATAGATAATAAAATTACAAAATTTTAGGAACTGGAAGGGATTAATTTGGAGTTAGTATGAATTTTCTATGAATTTATAAAGTTTTAGTAATTGTTTTTCTATTAAAAAATCCATTTATAAATTATTTTCTTTGGTTTTATAAGGTTCTGGACTGGGCGCACTATTTCCAGAGAACTCAGGGGGCTCGGGGTAAAAATCCAGAGACACAGAGAATAGTCCCTGTGGATGGCGGGTTGATTCTCTGGAATCTCAGGGGCTCTTTAATAAAACTGACCCGCGAAGGGGTATGGACTAACGTGGGCCGTTCGATTAGAATTCTAGGGCGCAGATTAGATCTAACTTCACTGAAGCGGTACCCGATACTAGCCGCCGGATCCGAGATCCACGGCCACGGTTTAATGAGACCCGATCTAATCTGATGCGCACAATACGGGATCAACGGCTCGGATCAACGCAGCGAAGGGGTAAGATGCGATCTAATCTCAACCGCTCAACTCAGATCGAACCGCGCAGACGCAGCCGGCCGACCTCCATCCCTGCCGACGACGAAGACACCCCGCACGACGGCGCGCTCGCCGGAGACCGGCCAACCGGCGCTACGGAGGTCCATTTCCTACCCCGACTAGTGCTACGCGAACAGGAGTACATAGCGAACTGATTGAGGTACATCATACCGGCGTTGTAGTAGGCGGTGACCACTGGCCACGGTACGGGCGGATCTGCGGCGGAGCGCGGGTCGACGGCGAGAAATCGCAGCGCCGCAGAGAGCTCCCACACGCCTCCTCCACCACGAAACGCCTTCGCTTGATCACGTGAAGCCCCGACCTTGCCTTGAGGGTTGCCAACGACCGCGAATCGCGGATTCGCCCACAAACGCACGCGGCGGCGGAGGTGAGCTCGGTGTTTGGCTTCGCGAGAAGGACGGGCGACACTATAAATGGAGAGCACGGAGGGATAGCGCCGGGTCAAACGCCACGCCGTTCGGAGAATCTGGCCGGGCCCCCCCCCCCCATAGCACCCAGGAATCTCGGTATTCCGCTGCGCGCGCGCGGTCACCGCGGGGAAGAAGTACAGGGCCACGCTCGCAGTCCCTGGCGCGAGGACCCCACACGGCAGTGGCAGGGTAGAACCCGTGAGCGCGCGCGAGAGCACGAGGGGCTGGCCCGTGGGCCCTTGCTGTCGGCGCACGCGGGGACGCTAGGCTTCCGGGACCCACCTGTCAGAAGCAGAGAAACCCCAGGGCGCGCGCGCGGTGAGCGGAAGCGACGTGGGCCGCGCGGTATCAAAGGAAGGTTGGGCCGAATTCAAGGTTGGCGGCCCAGTACCAACGTTTTCCCTTTTTCTTTTATGTTTTGTTTTCTATTTTCCCCCATTATTTTACCAATTCAAATTTAAATCTTAATTTAAATTCAAACTTGTGACAGATTTATACTTAGATTACATGGCGCCATAAAGAAATTTCAAATTTGGAGATATATTTATATATCATTTATATTCTTACATCATTTCTCTCTTTCTTCCTCTTATTTTAAATTCTTGAATTTCCCTTTGATTCTTAAGTTCTACTTTGGACTTGAGTATATTTCACATTATTTTATATTGTCCCAAAATGCACACAAAATAAAATTCCAGCATGATGCATATTTTTGTGGCTTTTATGGTATTAATTATTTGTTTTTTTCTTTTTACATAGAGTGTTCACATGTGATGAGGCATAAAGGTCAACTCACATAAAGTGAAATTACTTCTCCATTGATATTATTTCTAACCAATTACAAAGTGGGTATTACACCCAGCCTTCATAACCCTGGGGTTGGACCGTACGAGTTCAGATTGAGTGACTGCCCACACAGTCTCGAGTGGTTGTACTTATCATGAGTACAGGTAGTGAAAGATGACAAACCGGTCCTTATACGAGGGGACAATCCTTCTGCTCATGCCTAAACCAACTGAGCCATCACCTTAGGCCCTCCCCTAAACCAGGGAGTCCCTGATCATCCCACTCCCAAGGTGATGAGGGTGAATACCCTTCATCGCACATCCCTTTTTTAAAAGAAACCTTATTTAAAGAAACCTATTGCCCTTTCTCCCAATCCACGTTTCGTATCGAAAGATATATGTTAATGTGGGCTATCTCTCTACTCACAATGCAAATATCCCACCCTGAAATCCCGGCCTAGGTAGTGGTAGAAAGAATAGGTAATTTGTGCATCAAGGGAAGGATGGACTTGCCTTCGTCGAAGCTTTCCTGGCACAAAAGGTCTACCTCCGGGAGATCGGGCTTCGACCCTTCTTCCGAGGCTACGGGTTCCGGATCGATGGTCCCCGCTTCTTCTAGTAAATAGGCAATAAAACAATACATCAACAGTGGTTTACTAATTGTAGTGTGTCATTTTCTAACATTATTATTACATGTGACTTTAGAAATTATTTTTGATAATTTTTGGTGCATAAAATATTAAGAAGTACTAATTAAAGGAGAAAAGGCTGAAAAGGAAAAAGAAAAGGGTTTCAGGTCTGGTGGGCCGTGGGGGGGATTCTGGCCTAGCCAGGCACGACGCGCGCGGGGGCGCGAGTGCGTCGGCCCAGTTGCGGCCCAAGGCAGCAGACGGCGCGGGCGCGCGAGGGTGACAGCGTCTCCATGGGGCCCACACGCTAGAGAGAGAGGAAGGGGGGAAACGACGCCAGCGGTCGACGGTGGGGCGAACCGGCCGTCCGCGGGGGAGAACCCGGCCGCCGGTGGGCTCGGCGGCGATTCGCCACCGGTGACCCGGTTCTTAGGCAACGGGTAGGTGCCTTAGCACGGTGAGAAGCTGGCGAACCTAGGGGCAGGCTCAATTTTGCTAGAGGGGGCCGGGAGGGGCTGTCCGCGGGGAGGTGGCGGAGCTCCGCGGTGGGAGTTGCCGCCGGTGAGCTTCGGGCGGGGATTGGGGGTAGGGGAGCGGTGTTCCAAATTCGCGGCAGTGTGGCGAAGCTGGTAGGCCTAGCTAATTGCTTGCTACACAACAGAGGGGGAGGGAGAAGAGGGGGAAGGGATTACCAGAGAGGAAGGAGATGGCGGCGCTTCCACGAATTGAGCTCGGGCGAGGGGAGGAGAGGGGTGGCTGAGGCCGGTGCGGGGAAGGAAGTGCTCGGGGCGACCCTTTTATAGGTGCTCGAGGGGAGGGGAGCGGCGGAGCTCGGCGGACGCCGGTGAGGTGCACCGCGCCGGAGTTTAATGCCGCACAGCGGCGACGACGAGACCGCACAGCGGGGCGGTACCAGGCAAGGACGTGGTCAAGCGGCGAGGACGGGGCGGTGCCAAACTTCTCTGTGCGGCGAGGGGACGGGGCGATGGAGGGGACGGTGGTTGGAGGTGACTGCGACGAGCCGTACGTGGGGAGGATGACGGGGCGGCTGACCGGTGGGGTCGGTCTGCCAGCGGGAGTGAGCGCGTGAGAGAGCGATGGTGAGAGCAGCTGACGGGTCGGGTCTGCTCGTCAGCGAGAGCGAGAGCGAGAGAGAGCGCAGGGCGGGCTGGCGCGCGCGTGGAGGCAGGCCGGAGATGGGCCGAAAGGGGGAGTCGCGGGCGCGAGGGGGGAGGAGGCGGCCGCGGCATGGGCTAGATTTTGCCCGGCTAGGGGGGGAGAGGGTTTCTCTTTTTCTTTTAATTTCTAATTTCCATATCCATTTTTATATCCTTTTTCTTTTGAACAATTAATTTAATAGATAATCTTAGGTGCTAGAAAATAAAATCTAAGTGAGGTGTTCATATTCAAACTAAGTGTATGCATATGATGGGAAGACCTAGGGGAGATTTGGGATAGATAATAAGAAGGGGGGGGGGTTAGATTAGGGTTTCAAACCTGGGTTGAAAATTGGGATGTTACAACATATAGGAACCGAACCCGAACCCGAAAACCCGAATAGACCGACAATTCGGTCTATTCGGGTTCGGTTCGGGTTCGGGTTCGGTTTTCGGTATTAAAATGCCCACCCCTACATACGGTGAGCTCTACAAGCTAAGTACACTTATACTTGACAAAATACATGCTTATCTTCCACTAATCCTCGCCTCCTCCCCCCTAATCCCCCTACCTAGCCCATAAATAGAAGGGCAAGGGCCTCCTCAAGCCACCCCAAACCATTTCATGGTAACTCTCTCCCTCTCCCTCCCCCCCACACGCCCACTCCACCTCCCACACAAGCACACACTAGCACAAGGATCATTCGGTCGTTCTTCAATCGTTCGTCCACCTGTTCTTAGTTTGTTCGTTTGTTCGTCCGATTGTTCGTCCGATCGTTCATGGTTCATTCGTCCGTTCGTCCGATCGTTTGATCGTTTATCCGTTCGTTCATCCAAATAATATTTGTTCACCCATTATGCTGCCGAAATTCTGATCCTTCGTTCGATCGTTCGTCCATTCGTTCATAGTTCCTATTTATCGTTCATTGTTTGTTCATAGTCCCTATTCATTGTTCGTCCGTTCGTTCGTCCAAATAATCTTTGTTCAGCCATTATGCTGCCGAAATTCCGATCGTTCGTTCGTCCAATCATTCGATCGTTTGCCCGTTCGTTCATAGTTCCTATTCATCGTTCATCGTTCGTTCATAGTCACTATTCATCGTTCATCGTTCATTCATAAGAATTATTCACTGTTACTATTCACCATTACTATTCATCATCGTTACTATTCATTATTACCGTTTCATCGTCACTTTTAATCATTACTATTCATCATTACTATTCAACGTTGCTATCCATCAATCTTCCGATCACCCCAAATTTTAGCTACTCATCCATCATGCTGTCCAGCTCACCTAAGGCCTGCCAGACCAATATTCCAGTCATACGAACTCCGGTGACTGTGATTTTCCTTCCAGTAAGAACTTTCCATCTGGTCACCCATCCCAGATTTCTCCAAGTTGAGCACACTTAACTTTGAGATTCTTTCGAACCAGGCTTCCAAACTCAGATTCCAATAATTCTTGTTTCTAAATTCTTATCAAATTCCAGAAAACTCCCAAAATACCCTTGTCCCATATTCTGCTTATAATTTCCCTATTCAGACTAAGTCAGATGATTCATTTGTCACTATTATCACCAACAGTGAACTCTACTATACTACACCACATACACCCAACTATAAATAGACCCAGTTACCCTCTCCCTCTCCACACACTCAACACCCTCAGCCAAGGCAAACACCCCACCCACTCAGTTACTTCGCTCTGCCGGCTACATGAATAGTGTCGCTTCGCCTCCCATCCACCCTCCTAGTAAGCACCTCCACTTCACCACCAGTAATATTGAAAGTCGCCTAGAGGGGGGTGAATAGGCGGAATCTGAAAATTGTAAACTTAAGCACACACTACAAGCCGGGGTTAGCGTTAGAAATAAAATCGAGTCCGAAAGAGAGGGCAAAAACAAATCACAAGCAAATAAGAGCGGATGACACGGTGATTTGTTTTACCGAGGTTCGGTTCTTGCAAACCTACTCCCTGTTGAGGTGGTCACAAAGACCAAGTCTCTTTCAACCCTTTCCCTCTCTCAAACGGTCACCTAGACCGAGTGAGCTCTCAATCAATTGGGACACTTAGTCCCCACAAGTACCACCACACAATTGGTGTCTCTTGCCTTGATTACAATTGACTTGGGAACAAGAAATGAGGAAGAAGAAAAGCGATCCAAGCGCAAGAGCTCAAAAGAACACGACAAAACTCTCTCTTCTAGTCACTATTGCTTTGAGTGGAATTGGGACTTAGAGAGATTTTGATTCACTCTAATTGTGTCTTGTATTGAATGCTATAGCTCTTGTATTGAATGTGTTGGCTGAAAACTTGGACGCCTTGAAGTGTGGTGGTTGGGGGGTATTTATAGCCCCAACCACCAAAGTGGCCGTTGGGGATGGCTGCTGTCGCATGGCGCACCGCGTCACCCAACCGTTAGGGTTCGACCGTTGGAGCTCTGACTTGTGGGGCCACCGGATAGTCCAGTGGTGCACCGGACAGGTCCTGTTCACTGTCCGGTGCGCCTTCTGGCGCCTGCTCTGACTTCTGCGCGTGCAGTTACACTGTTCACTATTCACCGCAGACTTTTGCAGACGACCGTTGGTGCAGTTAGCCGTTGCTCCGCTGGCACACCGGACAGTCCGGTGTTACACCGGACAGTTCGGTGAATTATAGCGGAGTGGCTCCCCAAATTCCCGAAGCTGAGCAATTGAGAGAGGATCTCCCTGGTGCACCGGACAGTCCGGTGCGCCAGACCAGGGCAGCCTTCAGTTGTCTTTGCTCCTTTTGTTTTGAACCCTTTCTTGGACTTTTTATTGGTTTGTGTTGAACCTTTGGCACCTGTAGAACTTATAATCTAGAGCAAACTAGTTAGTCCAATAATTTGTGTTGGGCAATTCAACCACCAAAATCATTTAGGAAAAGGTTTGACCCTAATTCCCTTTCAATCTCCCCCTTTTTGGTGATTGATGCCAACACAAACCAAAGCAAATATAAAAGTGCAGAATTGAACTAGTTTGCATAAAGAAGTGCAAAGGTTGCTTCGAATTAAACCAATATATTATTTCTACTAGATATGCATGGATTGTTTTCTTCTTATTAAAATTTTGGACCACGATTGCACCACGAGTTTTGTTTTTGCAAATTCTTTGGTAAATTCTTTTCAAAATCCTTTTTGCAAACAGTCAAAGGTATATGAGTAAGATTGAAAGAAGCATTTTTAAAATTTGAAATTTTCTCCCTCTATTTCAAATGCTTTTCCTTTGACTTAAACAAGACTCCCCCTCAATGAAATTCTCCTCTTAGTGTTCAAGAGGGTTTTACAAATTTTTGAAGATACTTTCTCCCCCTTTTGAAAACTCATTAAGAAACAATTTGAAAACTTTATTTTTAAAATTCATAGGTGGTGGTGCGGTCATTAAGAAACAATTTGTAAACTTTATTTTTAAAATTCGTAGGTGGTGGTGCGGTCCTTTTGCTTTGGGCTAATACTTTCTCCCCCTTTGGCATGAATCGCCAAAAATGGATACTTGTGAGTGAAATATAGGCCCTTTTACTTTCTCCTCAATGGCAAACAAATAGATATGAGTGAAGATTATACCAAAGTGGAGAACTATGCGGAATACCGGCAAATAGTAGATAATACCGCTGGAGTTGAGTGGAAGCGTCGTCTTTGCCGAATACTCCATTTCCCTTTCAATTCTATGACTAAGCATAAGATTACACTTGAAAACACATTAGTCATAGACATAAAAGTGATATGGTCAAAGGTATATAAATGAGCTATGTGTGCAAAGTATCAATCAAAATTCTGAGAATCAAGAATGTTTAGCTCATTCCTAAGTTTGGTAAAGGTTTTCTCATTTAGTGGTTTGGTAAAGATATCGGCTAATTGTTCTTTGGTGTTAATATAAGCTATCTCGATATCCCCCTTTGTTGGTGATCTCTCAAAAAGTGATACCGGATGGCTATGTGCTTAGTGCGGCTGTGTTCAACGGAATTATCCGCCATGCGGATTGCACTCTCATTATCACAAAAGAGAGGGACTTTGCTAAATTTGTAGCCATAGTCCCTGAGGGTTTGCCTCATCCAAAGTAATTGCGCGCAACAATGGCCTGCGGCAATGTACTCGGCTTTGGCGGTAGAAAGAGCTACTGAGTTTTGTTTCTTTGAAGCCCAAGACACTAGGGATCTCCCCAGAAACTGACAAGTCCCTGATGTGCTCTTCCTATCAATTTTACACCCTGCCCAATCAGCATCTGAATATCCTAATAAATCAAAAGAGGATCCCTTGGGGTACCAAAGACCAAACTTAGGTGTATGAACTAAATATCTCAAGATTCGCTTCACGACCCAAAGGTGAACTTCCTTAGGATCGGCTTGGAACCTTGCACACATGCATACGGAAAGCATAATGTCCGGTCGAGATGCACATAAATAGAGTAAAGATCCTATCATCGACCGGTATACCTTTTGATCTACGGATTTACCTCCCGTGTCGAGGTCGAGATGCCCATTGGTTCCCATGGGTGTCTTGATGGGCTTGGCATCCTTCATTCCAAACTTAGTGAGTATATCTTGAATGTACTTTGTTTGGCTGATGAAGGTGCCCTCTTGGAGTTGCTTGACTTGAAATCCTAGAAAATACTTTAACTCCCCCATCATAGACATCTCGAATTTTTGTACCATGATCCTACTAAACTCTTCACATGTAGATTTGTTAGTAGACCCAAATATAATATCATCAACATAAATTTGGCATACAAACAAATCTTTTGCAATAGTTTTAGTAAAGAGAGTAGGATCGGCCTTGCTGACTTTGAAGCCATTAGCAATAAGGAAATCTCTTATGCATTCATACCATGCTCTTGGGGCTTGCTTGAGCCCATAAAGCGCCTTAGAGAGTTTGTAAACATGGTTAGGATACTCACTATCTTCAAAGCCGGGAGGTTGCTCAACATAGACCTCTTCCTTGATTGGTCCATTGAGGAAGGCACTCTTCATGTCCATTTGATAGAGCTTAAAGCCATGGTAAGTAGCATAGGCAAGTAATATACGAATTGACTCAAGCCTAGCTACGGGTGCATAGGTTTCACCAAAATCCAAACCTTCGACTTGTGAATAACCCTTGGCCACAAGTCGGGCTTTGTTCCTTGTCACCACACCATGCTCATCTTGCTTGTTGCGGAAGACCCACTTGGTTCCTACATCATTTTGATTAGGACGTGGAACCAAATGTCATACCTCATTCTCGTGAAGTTGTTGAGCTCCTCTTGCATCGCCAGCACCCAATCCGAATCTTTAAGTGCATCCTCTACCCTGTGTGGCTCAATAGAGGAAACAAAAGAGTAATGTTCACAAAAATGAGCGACTCGAGATCGAGTGGTTACCCCCTTATGAATATCGCCGAGGATGGTGTTCACGGGGTGATCTCTTTGAATCGCCTGGTGGACTCTTGGGTGTGGCGGTCTTTGATCTTGTTCATCTTCCTTGTCTTGATCATTGGCATCTCCCCCTTGATCGTTGTCCTCCTCTTGAGGTGGCTCATCTTCCTGATCTTCATTTTCATCATCTTGAGCTTGATCCTCATCTTGAGTTGGTGGAGATGCTTGTATGGAGGAAGATGGTTGATCTTGTGCTTGTGGGGGCTCTTTGGATTCCTTAGGACACACATCCCCAATGGACATGTTCCTTAGCGCGACGCACGGAGCCTCTTCATCATCTAGCTCATCAAGATCAACTTGCTCTACTTGAGAGCCGTTAGTCTCATCAAACACAATGTCACAAGAAACTTCAACTAGTCCAGTGGACTTGTTAAAGACTCTATATGCCCTTGTGTTTGAATCATAACCAAGTAAAAAGCCTTCTACAGCCTTAGGAGCAAATTTAGATTTTCTACCTCTTTTAACAAGAATAAAACATTTGCTACCAAAGACTCTAAAATATGAAACATTGGGCTTTTTACCGGTGAGGAGTTCATATGATGTTTTCTTGAGGATTCGGTGAAGGTAGAGACGGTTGATGGCGTAGCAAGCGGTGTTGATTACTTTCGCCCAAAACCGGTCCGAAGTCATGTACTCATCAAGCATGGTCCTCGCCATGTCAAGTAGAGTTCTATTCTTCCTCTCCACTACACCATTTTGTTGTGGCGTGTAGGGAGAAGAAAACTCATGCTTGATGCCCTCCTCCTCAAGAAAGCCTTCAATTTGAGAGTTCTTGAACTCCGTCCCGTTGTCGCTTCTAATCTTTTTGATTTTCAAGCCGAACTCATTTTGAGCCCGTCTCAAGAATCCCTTTAAGGTCTCTTGGGTTTGTGATTTTTCCTGCAAAAAGAACACCCAAGTGAAGCGAGAATAATCATCCACAATAACTAGACAATACTTACTCCTGCCGATGCTTATGTAAGCTATCGGGCCGAATAGGTCCATGTGGAGTAGCTCAAGTGGCCTGTCGGTTGTCATGATGTTCTTGTGTGGATGATGAACACCAACTTGCTTCCCTGCTTGGCATGCCCTACAAATCCTGTCTTTCTCAAAATAAACATTTGTTAGTCCCAAAATGTGTTCTCCCTTTAGAAGCTTGTGAAGATTCTTCATCCCAACGTGGGCTAGTCGGCGATGCCAGAGCCAGCCCATATTAGTCTTAGCAATTAAGCAAGTGTTGAGTTCAGCTCTATTAAAATCAACTAAGTATAGCTGACCCTCTAACACTCCCTTAAATGCTACTGAATCATCACTTCTTCTAAAGACAGTAACACCTATATCCGTAAAAAGACAGTTGTAACCCATTTTGCATAATTGAGAAACTGAAAGCAAGTTATAATCTAAAGAATCTACAAGAAAAACATTGGAAATAGAATGGTCAGGTGATATAACAATTTTACCAAGTCCTTTAACCAAACCTTGATTTCCATCCTCGAATGTGATAGCTCTTTGGGAATCTTGGTTTTTCTCATTGGAGGAGAACATCCTTTTCTCCCCAGTCATGTGGTTTGTGCACCTGCTATCAATGATCCAACTTGAGCCCCCAGATGCATAAACCTACAAACAAATTTAGGCCTTGTTCTTAGGTACCCAAACGGTCTTGGGTCCTTTGACATTAGAAACAAGCACCTTGGGTACCCAAACACAAGTCTTGGAGCCCTTGTGTTTGCCCCCAACATATTTGGCAACTACTTTGCCTGATTTGTTAGTGAGCACATATGAAGCATCAAAAGTCTTAAATGAAATACTAGGTTCATTTGATGCAATAGGAGATTTCTTTTTAGGCATTTTAACATGAGTAGAACGCCTAGAGCTAGAAGCCTCATTCTTATAAATAAAACCATGGTGAGAGACAGAATGAGTCTTCTTAGCATGAATTCTCCTAATCTTATCCTCAGGATAACCAGCAGGATATAAAATGTAACCCTCGTTATCCTGAGGCATGGGAGCTTTGCCCTTAACAAAATTAGACAATCTTTTAGGAGGGGCATTAAGCTTGACATTGTCTCCCTGTTGGAAGCCAATGCCATCCTTAATGCCAGGGCGTCTCCCACTATAGAGCATACTACGAGCAAATTTAAATTTCTCATTTTCTAATTCATGCTTGGCAATTTTAGCATCTAATTTTGCTATATGATCATTTTGTTGTTTAATCATAGCAATGTGATCATGGATAGCATCAATATTAACATCTCTACATCTAGTGCAAATAGAAATATGACTGACAGTAGATGTAGAGGGTATGCAAGCATTTAATTCATCAATCTTAGCATGTAAAATGGCATTTTCATTTCTAAGATTGGAAATAGCATCATTGCAAACATTTAAATCTTTAGCCTTAGCAATTAATTTTTCATTCTCAATCTTAAGGCTAGCAAGAGAGGCATTCAATTTATCAATCTTAGCAATCAAACAAGCATTATCATTTCTAAGATTGGCAATTGAATCATCACATACATTTGATTTCTCAACCTTAGCAATTAATTTAGCATTTTCATTTCTAAGGTTAGAAATAGTGTCATGGCAAATGCTAAGCTCACTAGTTAATTTTTCACATTTTCCTACTTCCTAAGCATAAGCATTTTTAACCTTAACATACTTCTTATTTTCTTTAATTAGAAAGTCCTCTTGGCTATCCAAGAGTTCATCCTTCTCATGAATATCACTAATCAATTCATTCAATTTTTCTTTTTGTTGCATGTTTAGGTTGGCAAAAAGGGTGAGCAAGTTATCCTCATCATCACTAGAATTATCCTCATCACTAGAAGTTGCATACTTAGTGGAGGATCTAGATTTTACCTTCTTCTTCTTGTCGTCCTTTGCCATGGGGCACTTGTGGCCGACGTTTGGGAAGAGGAGACCCTTTTTGACGGTGATGTTTGCGGCGTCCTCATCGGAGGAGGAGTCGGTGGAGCTCTCGTCGGAGTCCCACTCCCGGCAAACATGGGCATCGCCGTCCTTCTTCTTGTACTATCTCTTCTTCTCCTTCTTCTTCCCCCTCTTGTCATCGCCCCTATCACTGTCACTAGAAATATGACATTTTGCTATAAAGTGACCGGGCTTACCACACTTGTAGCAAACTTTCTTGGAGCGGGGCTTGTAGTCTTCCCCCTCCTTTGCTTGAGGATTTGGCGGAAGCTCTTGATGATGAGCGCCATCTCCTCATTGTCGAGCTTGGAGGCGTCTATGGGGAGCCTACTTGATGTAGACTCTTCTTTCTTCTCCTCCGCCGCCTTGAATGCGACGGGTTGTACCTTGGGTACGGAGGAGGTGCCTTGCTCGATGATTTTCTTGGAGCCTTTGATCATCAATTCAAAGCTCACAAATTTTCCTATCACTTCCTCGGGAGACATTAGCTTATATCTAGGATCACCATGAATTAATTGAACTTGAGTAGGATTAAGAAATACGAGTGATCTAAGAATAACCTTGACCATTTCATGGTCATCCCATTTGGTGCTCCCGAGGTTGCGCACTTGGTTCACCAAGGTCTTGAGCCGGTTGTACATAGCTTGTGGCTCCTCTCCTTGGTTGAGCATAAAACGACCGAGCTCCCCCTCGATCGTTTCCCTCTTGGTGATCTTGGTCACCTCGTCTCCTTCGTGCGCGGTCTTGAGCACGTCTCAAATCTCCTTGCGCTCTTCAACCCTTGCACCTTATTATACTCCTCTCGACTTAAAGAGGCGAGGAGTATAGTGGTAGCTTGGAAGTTGAAGTGCCGGATTTGGGCAACCTCGTCTGAATCATAATCTTCGTCCCCCGGCGATGGTACCTGTACTCCAATCTCAACAACATCCCAAATGCTAGTGTGGAGTGAGGTTAGATGGTGCCTCATTTTGTCACTCCACATATTATAATCTTCACCATCAAAAACAGGTGGTTTGCCTAATGGGACGGAAAGTAAAGGAGTACGTTTGGAAATGCGAGGATAGCGAAGGGGGATCTTACTAAACTTCTTGCGCTCATGGCGCTTAGAAGTGACGGACGGCGCGTCGGAGCCGGAGGTGGATGGCGACGAAGAATCGGTCTCGTAGTATACCACCTTATTCATCTTCTTTTTCTTGTCGCTGCTCCGATGCGACTTGGTGTGTGAAGGGGATGCCTTCCCCTTGTTGAGGGACTCTCTCGATGGAGCCTTCTCATGGCTTGTGGCGGGCTTCTCGCCGGTCACCATCTCCTTCTTAGCGTGATCTCCCGACATCACTTCGAGCGGTTAGGCTCTAATGAAGTACCGGGCTCTGATACCAATTGAAAGTCGCCTAGAGGTGGGGTGAATAGGCGGAATCTAATAATGGTAAACTTAAGCACACACTACAAGCCGGGGTTAGCGTTAGAAATAAAATCGAGTCCGAAAGAGAGGGCGAAAACAAATCACAAGCAAATAAGAGCGGATGACACGGTGATTTGTTTTACCGAGGTTCGGTTCTTGCAAACCTACTCCCCGTTGAGGTGGTCACAAAGACCGGGTCTCTTTCAACCCTTTCCCTCTCTCAAACGGTCACCTAGACCGAGTGAGCTTCTCTTCTCAATCAATTGGGACACTTAGTCCCCACAAGGACCACCACACAATTGGTGTCTCTTGCCTTGATTACAATTGACTTGGGAACAAGAAATGAGGAAGAAGAAAAGCGATCCAAGCGCAAGAGCTCAAAAGAACACGACAAAATTCTCTCTTCTAGTCACTATTGCTTTGAGTGGAATTGGGACTTAGAGAGATTTTGATTCACTCTAATTGTGTCCTATATTGAATGCAATAGCTCTTGTATTGAATGTGTTGGCTGAAAACTTGGATGCCTTGAAGTGTGGTGGTTGGGGGGTATTTATAGCCCCAACCACCAAAGTGGTCGTTGGGGATGGCTGTTGTCGTATGGCGCACCGGACAGTCCGGTGCGCCACCGGACACTGTCCGGTGCGCCAGCCACGTCACCCAACCGTTAGGGTTTGACCATTGGAGCTCTGACTTGTGGGGCCACCGGACAGTCCGGTGGTGCACCGGACAGGTCCTGTTCACTGTCCGGTGCGCTTTCTAGCGCCTGCTCTGACTTCTGCGCGCGCAGTTACACTATTCACTGTTCACTGTAGACTTTTGCAGACGACCGTTGGCGCAGTTAGTCGTTGCTCCGCTGGCACACCGGACAGTCCGGTGAATTATAGTGGAGTGGCTCCCCAAATTCCCGAAGCTGAGCAGTTCAGAGAGGATCTCCCTGGTGCACCGGACACTGTCCAGTGGCACACCGGACACTGTCCTGTGGCACACCGGACAGTCCAGTGCGCTAGACTAGGGCAGCCTTCAGTTGTCTTTGCTCCTTTTGTTTTGAACCCTTTCTTGGACTTTTTATTGGTTTGTGTTGAACCTTTGGCACCTGTAGAACTTATAATCTAGAGCAAACTAGTTAGTCCAATAATTTGTGTTGGGCAATTCAACCACCAAAATCATTTAGGAAAAGGTTTGACCCTATTTCCCTTTCAAATATCACAACACCCCAAGACACAGATTCTGCTCAAGGCTCTACCCATCCATATATCATTATTCTGACCACTATACTAAATATTTGTTGATATACTTGTTGGTTTGTATGTTTGCTTGTTCATGTTGAATAGTTATCGGAGCGTTCGTGCTGTCTCGTGAAGGCCGGATCTGCAAGTCTACGCCAGACGGTGAAGCTAGATATGATTTTGATGCATAAATTACATATGCTTTTTCAACCACAACCCTCAGCCTATTATTTTATGCATGATATGATTTTGAGACAAGTTATTATGGCCACCCAGCCTTTTGCCGCAATCAATCTTTATACTCCTTGATATCTTTGTCACAAAGGATTTGAGAAAAGGTGTGAGTTTTCAAAAGAAAATGCTTTTCAAAATGGGTATGATGAAGGGTTGTCACCCTTATCACCTTTGAGCGGGATAATCAGGGACTCCCTGGTTTAGGGGAGGGCCTAAGGTGATGGCTCAGCTGGTTTAGGTGTGAGCATGAAGGATTGTCCCTCTCGCCTAAGGACCGATTTGTCATCACTCCTTAGCTATACTCTTGACAAGTACAACTACTCGAGACTGTATGGGCAGTCACTCAATTTGAACTTGTACGGTCCGAACCCTAGGGTTATGATGGCTAGGGAGCACCTAGAGGATAAGGAGGGGGAATGTTTTGTCCGGTTTGGGCATGGTGGTGCCCTGACTCCTTCTAGTATAATCGTTAAGGTAAGGATGTGCGAGGAAAGAGAGAGATTTGGCATTCAGATCTCACGACGGTGAGATTGCAGAAACCGAACTAGTGGGTAAAGTGTACACCTCTGCGCAGAGTTTGAAAACCTATTCGAATAGTTCGTGTCCACGGATATGGATGAGTCATGGCATGGATTTGACAATTAGTGTTTTGTTTTCCAAAAATGGTTTTGAAAAGTGGTTTTAAAAGGTCCGGCGGTTGAGCCGTGAGCTATGGTGGACGGGAAGTCCAGTAGCTGTTTTTGAAAATGAAAACCAGTGGGAAACTGCTGAGATACCTGGATGGTTTAGTCCAAGGGATTTTGTTCTATATTGAAAAACTTCCTGCTCCTTTGGGAGAGGATGCGCTTTAAAAAATATAAAATGTTTTACAAAATAACCCTGCATCAAATATTGCTATTTCTGCAAAATATCCTGAGCTCCACATACTCCATGCATTATATCTGATTTCCCCATTTCGCGGGTGAAGGTGGGCTACTGAGTATGTAAGTACTCACCCTTGCTTATTTGTTGTTTTTCAGAGAAGGAGATCGTTGATCGGGTAAGAGTTACGCCTGTTCCCAAACTTGCTTGTGGTTGTTGGACCGTTGATTTGCTTCGTTGCGTATATCGGGCTGCTTTAGCCCCACTCTGATGATATGTCCCGAGTTGTGGACCAACTCTTAAAGTTGATTGTCACCTTTATAGGTTTGTCTCATTTAAGCAGATCTAGAATCATCTGATGTATAAATGTGTTTACTAGCCTCCTGGGACTAGTAATTGTATCACATTTGAGTCCCAGAGGATTGGGGCGCTTCAGGTGGTATCAGAGCTGTTAGGTTAGCCGCAGGACGTAACCCTTAGGCTTGATCCAAAAGTTTTTGAGTCCAAACTATTTTCTAAAAAATTCTTGCTCTTATCCCTCCATTTCAAAAATGTTTCCCCCTTTTCTTCTCTCAGAAGTCAGATGGAGGTCCACTACCAAACCAGCTTTTGCTAGAATGAAGATGGTTTCCCCAAGTTGCTGAGAGCATGCACAGTTTGCCTCGAATTCAGGAGCCAGCCAGAGTATGATGGTCGTGAATTCGTCGAGCATGGCACAGAGAAGTGTGTCATGACTGTATACATTGGATCCAGTCCACACCATGTGGAATGGAGTGTCACTGCTGCGTGGCACAGATTCAGAGACACCTGCCAAGTCGTCGCTCGCAAGGCATTGAGGACCCTGTGTCAAATTTATGAAGAATAAGTGGCCGACACCCCGCTCAGATTCTTTCCGCCCTTTTAGAGAGACTGTCCCGTTTGGATGGCCAGGATGCGTGCATTGGAAGGGCAGCTGCTGCTTGAGGATGACCCCACAGTCGTGTACCTCACTGCATTCCTACTCACCCTGGATGCACAGTATGATTTCTTGGCTTGGCACCACCGTCAGATGATTGCCCGAGCAGAAGATGCAAAGAAGCACAACCGTAAGCTCCATGTGGATCTCACCACAGCTCAAGCCTGTGCAACTGCCTTGGAAAATCGTGAAGTCATTGCTGTTGAAGCCCTGAAGCAAGCCAAGGATGAGCACGTCCAGAAGTTGATGGAGGCCTACTTGGTCACCCACAACCAACGTAGAGCCCTGCGGATCCAAGGGCCCGCTTCATCCAACCCAGTTCAACCCATGAGAGCTGAAGATCCCCAGATTCTTGAAGGTCACCCGGTCTCCATCAGAGGAGTAAAGAAGACTTGGGAACTCCCGGAAGGAGCCATAGTCTTGGAAGGAATGTAAGTCTCCCCTAAGGCTATGGATAAGCAAGAGCACCCTGAATCCTCTGAAGATCCCTCGCCAAAGTTGTTTGAGCCCCTCACCATGAAGAAGATTCCAGCACCATCTCGTGAGATCAAGGAAGAAGCTGCAAGCACCCCACCAGCACCGCCGCCCTCCGAGGAGCTACAAGATCCAGTCCAGCTTGAAGAAGAGTTCAACCCCATGATGCCATCCCAGTTGCCGCCAGAAGAAGTCATCAACATCAGCTCCCTCTTGACCCATCCAGGAGATGTCTCAGATTGAAGTTGTGTGCCAGCCTTGCTAGAAGAGAAGCTGCCTGGTCTAAAGTTAGTTATGCCCAGTCCTCTGCATGCATTGGGTAGTGAAGCTTTTCTTCACTTTGGCTAGAGCCCTGCATGTGTAAGAGGTAACCGTGTAGCCTCGTGTTTTGAAAAACTCTAATTGTGTGGCCCCCTAGGGCATTTCAAAATGAATTTCGCTTGATGTTTTCTCCCCTTTCATGTGCATATGTGATGCTTTAACATTAGTGCTCATAAGTTGCATTTAGCATAGTTCTCAGTTCAGGAGCCGAACAATAGTAGTTATGCTTAGCCTATGAATCTGAGTAGTTTGTGCTTTGGAAAAACTCTATTCTTCCCCTATTCAAAACATTTGATTTGTTTGTGCTTATCATTGCTGAGCTTATGTGTTTTCTTTCTTTTTAAGAAAGGTTTTCTCTAAAAACATAGATCACAAATTAGAGCTAATCCTCACCTTATGCTTCCATTCTCATCTTAACCCATATCAAGAGAAAAGCACCTTACCCAAGAAGATAAAGGGAAGCTTACCCTTGAAGCTTAGAATAAGGTACAGAAGAAACCTATCTAGCCGCTCAGTCAAAAGGACCGATCGTGAGAATCAAAGCACCGCCCCTGAGTCAAAGTAAATAGAAAAAGAGGACAGAAGAAGTTATTACCATACAGAGAGGCAAAGATTCTTGGAACCAGATACCACAAACATCAGGGTCGTCGACCCCACCACTCACCCGTGCCCCCTGCACGCGTGCCCCACCTCCATGTGCACTACCGTCGCCCACGCCCCCTTTGCAGCGCACCCACCGCCATTTCCGCCGGCAACATGCCCCCCTTCCCCTCCATCGCACCTGCTGCTGCGTGGCACCTGCTCCATCACCACCACTTCGCACCCGAGCACCCCCACTCGCCTATAAAACTCCCGCACTAGCTCCCTCAGTTATCATCCCAAGCAAAGCACACACCTGATAAAATCCCCTCTACCAAATCGCAAGCAACTCCAATTTCCACTCCCTCGCCCCTAAGATCACAATGCTTGGTTCTTGGGTTGAAGACTGTTGTACGTGGTTCATAGTCTTCGGTTTCCTCCTCTGTATGATGGTAATACTCTTTGATAGAATCCTCCAGTGGGAAGAGCAAAGAGAAAGAAAGATGCAGTGAAAAGTGAAAGGAAAATAGTGAAGAGAAGATGAGAAGAAGGTTCTCCAAAAATCAACTCTATGTCAGTCATCTCTCCGTAGTCTGCCCAAGCAGCAACATCAGAAGAAGGCCCCGTAACACCCGTGTTATGAGGTACTTCAAGGAGTTCAAATCCCCAAGATTCAAGAGTTCTACCCTCATTCTTTTTAAGTGGGGTAGTGTTCCAGTAAGGCTGATGCTATGAAGAAAAAGAAGAAGGCATGTCCATGCAGCAAGCTTGTGGAGGACCAGATCATCGAAGCTTATAAGTTTCTGGATGAGAAGTGGTCACCCAAGTTTTGTTGACGAAGCACCAGAAGACCAATCAAGGAAGGAATCCATGTGGGAGTTCGCAAGAGGAAGGTTTGCGTGTTGGCATCGTTGCTTCTTCAATAAGCTAGCTGCCAAGCAAAAACTAGAAGCCTGAAGATGATCTTTGAGTAGCCAGAATCAGTGTTTGCAATCAGCAACCGGATGCTCCTCAAAGGCCAGATTTTGTTGAAGCTCCATCTCCTCGAAGAGTCTGTAAAGTGAAGATATGTAGCTGAAGTAAAGCTATACCCATAACCCTTCTAAGCCGAATCTCGAGGACGAGATTCATTTTAAGTGGGGTAGATTTGTAGCATCCCAAAAATTCAAATCTTGAAATTTTCTCAAACTCGCTCTAAATTCAAAATGATTTTTAAATTTTGTTTCAAAATGTTTGTTTGTGAGTTGATATCAACAAATAAAATATAGTGGTCTATATTCTCTCCAAAATCCTCCTCAAAATATCCTACAAATATTTCCCAGTAACCCCCCTCTGATTCTTTCCAAAAGTACTGCCCAAATATTCCACCGATAATCCTCCAAATATTTTCCTCCTAAGAAATACTTTCATAATCATTTTTGAAGTTTTTACAAATATTTTCTTCATAATTTTCCTCGTGCTCATACGTATACGTACGCCTCAGGTGTCATAAGGTGAGCTCTACAAGCTAATTACACTTATACATGACAAATACATGCTTATCTCCCACTAATCCCCGCATCCTCCCACTAATCCTCGCCTCCTCCCCCCTAATCCCCCCACCTAGCCTATAAATAGAGGGGCAAGGGCCTCCTCAAGCCACCCCAAACCATTTCATGGTAACTCTCTCCCTCCCCCCCACATGCCCACTCCACCTCCCACACAAGCACACACTAGCACAAGGATCGTTCGGTCGTTCTTCGATCGTTCGTCCACCTATTCTTAGTTTGTTCGTTCGTTCGTCCGATCGTTCATGGTTCGTTCATCTGTTCATCCGATCATTCGATCGTTCGTCCGTTCATTCGTCCGAATAATCTTTGTTCAGCCGTTATGCTGCCGAAATTCCGATCGTTCGTTCGATCATTCGATCGTTCGTCCGTTCGTTCATAGTTCCTATTCATCGTTCATCGTTCGTTCATAGTCCCTATTCATCGTTCGTCCGTTCGTTCGTCCAAATAATCTTTGTTCAGTCGTTATGCTGTCGAAATTTCGATCGTTCGTTCGTCCGATCTTTCAATCGTTCGTCCGTTCGTTCATAGTTCCTATTCATCGTTCATCGTTCGTTCATAGTCACTATTCATCGTTCGTTCATATGAACTATTCACCATTACTATTCACCGCTACTATTCACCATTACTATTCATCATCGTTACTAGTCATCGTTACTGTTTCACCGTTACTAGTCATCGTTACTATTCATCATTACTATTCATCAATCTTCCGATCACCCCCAAATTTCAGCTGCTCATCCATCATGCTGTCCAGCTCACCTAAGGCCTGCCAGACCAATATTCCAGTCATACGAACTCCGGTGACTGTGATTTTCCTTCTAGTAAGAACTTTCTATCTGGTCACCCATCCCAGATTTCTCCAAGTTGAGCATGCTTAACTTTGAGATTCTTTCGAACCAGGCTTCCAAACTCAGATTCCAATAATTCTTGTTTCTAAATTCTTATCAAATTATTCTCTATCCAGCCATATCATCCCTTAAGCATGGTTCATATTCCAGAAAACTCCTAAAATACCCTTATCCCATATTCTGCCTATAATTTCCCTGTTCAGACTAAGTCAGATGATTCATTCGTTACTATTATCACCAACAATGAACTCTACTATACTACACCACATACATCCAGCTATAAATAGACTCAGTTACCCTCTCCCTCTCCAAACACTCAACACCCTCAGCCAAGGCAAACACCCCACTCACTCAGTTACTCCGCTCTGCCGGCTACACGCATAATGTTGCTTTGCCTCCAATCCACCCTCCTGGTAAGCACCTCCACTTCACCACTAGTAATATCACAACACCCCAAGACGCAGATTCTGCTCAAGGCTCTACCCATCCATATATCACTATTCTGACCACTATACTAAATATTTGTTGATATACTTGCTGGTTTGTATGTTTGCTTGTTCATGTTGAATAGTTATCAGAGCGTTCGTGCCGTCTCGTGAAGGCCGGATCTGCAAGTCTACGCCAGACGGTGAAGCTAGAAGCCAGTTCCGCGAGCTCTCACCCTTTCGCCGGATAAGCAACGGCAAGCTCACTGGATCCCTTTGATGCATAAATTACCTATGCTTTTTCAACCACAACCATCAGCCTGTTATTTTATGCATGATATGATTTTGAGACAAGTTATTATGGCCACCCAGCCTTTTGCCGCAATCAATCTTTATACTCCTTGATATCTTTGTCACAAATGATTTGAGAAAAGGTATGAGTTTTCAAAAGAAAATGCTTTTCAAAATGGGTATGATGAAGGGTTGTCACCCTTATCACCTTTGAGCGGGATAATCAGGGACTCCCTGGTTTAGGGGAGGGCCTAAGGTGATGGCTCAGCTGGTTTAGGTGTGAGCATGAAGGATTGTCCCTCTCGCCTAAGGACCAGTTTGTCATCACTCCTTAGCTATACTCTTGACAAGTACAACCACTCGAGACTGTATGGGCAGTCACTCAATCTGAACTTGTACGGTCCGAACCCCAGGGTTATGATGGCTGGGGAGCACCGAGAGGATAAGGAGGGGGAATGTTTTGTCCGGTTTGGGTATGGTGGTGGCCTGATTCCTTCTGGTATAATCGTTAAGGTAAGGATGTACAAGGAAAGAGAGAGATTCGACATTCGGATCTCACGACGATGAGATTGTAGAAACCGGACTAGTGGGTAAAGTGTACACCTCTGTGCAGAGTTTGAAAACCTATTCAAACAGTCCGTGTCCATGGATATGGATGAGTCATGATATGGATTTGACAATTAGTGTTTTGTTTTCTAAAAATGCTTTTGAAAAGTGGTTTTAAAAGGTCCGGCGGTTGAGCCGTGAGCTATGGTGGACGGAAAGTCCAGTAGCTGTTTTTGAAAATAAAAATCAGTAGGAAACTACTGAGATACCTGGATGGTTTAGTCCAGGGGGTTTTGTTCTATATTGAAAAACTTCCTGCTCCTTTGGGAGAGGATGCGCTTTGAAAAATATAAAATGTTTTACAACATAACCCTGCATCAAATATTGCTATTTCTGCAAAATATTCTGAGCTCCACATACTCCATGCATTATATCTAATTTCCCTATTCCGCGGGTGAAGGTGGGCTGCTGAGTACGTAAGTATTCATCCTTGCTTATTTGTTGTTTTTCAGAGAAGGAGATCGCTGATCGGGTAAGAGTTACGCATGTTCCTAACCTTGCCTGTGGCTGTGGGACCACTGATTTGCTTCGCTGCATATATCAGGCTGCTTCAGCCCCACTCTAATGATATGTCCCGAGTTGTGGACTAACTCTTAAAGTTGATCGCCACTTTTATAGGTTTGTATAGTTTAAGCAGATCTAGAATCATCTGATGTATAAATGTGTTTACTAGCCTTTTGGGACTGGTAATTGCATCACATTTGAATCCCAGAGGATTGGAGCGCTTCAGTATAGGACGCTATTTCTCAAAAGATGTTCATGTGATTTAGAATAGTACCATCTCCTTTATATATTTTCTAACCCCATTTTATAATTTTTATACTATCCTGAATTTTTTATAGTAGCTACTGAATACTTAAATTCCAATACAGATGTAGTCTCGTTGTTTTCATCTCCCCGCGAGTTTTTAATAGGCTTGGTGTTCATGAACTACATAGAATCTCATAGTTAGGTGCAGGTGCATTGCTACGGTTTCTATATATCACGTAGGTAGAAATTGTCTATAAATCATCCATTTTGTGTTCATACATAGATAATGAGGGAGCAAATTGCTTGACAATAGGTCAGCTTAGCTTGGGCCTCTTGTATCCTAGTTTCTTCACCGGCAGCTGCCATGTTTACCTGAAAAGGATGATAACCATGTTTTCAGTAAAATTTTAGTAAAATTAAACAAGAACAGAACAATGAGAGGATTATGTGAGATATTATGAGTTTAAATAAGAATGTACAGATTGCTAAAACACTTCTTTGTAAACCATGCAACTCAGTAACAAGAATTGAATTAGAGGTTGAAACCGTGTTTTAGCGTTTTGGCGTTCTAAACTGTAAAACGCAGTGTGTTTCACGCGTTTTAGACCATTAGCTGCTTTTGGGCCCAGTTTATTAGTTTCTTTTGGGGTCCAATCTGGCTCATAGGTGAAGTTTTGGTAAGCCACTAACTTATCTGTTTTGATATTTTACTTTATGTTATTGTCCGAAATTATGATATATTGGTATTTTTCTTATGTTGCTTAAAACTATGTTTAAACTTTGTTTAAACGTTTAAAAGTCCAAATTTCACCCATGACCGTTTCAACATTTTATTGTTTTAATATCCTTGATTTTGAACAAGCCTACAAGAACATACTTCCTTAAATCATGAAATGGTTGGAATAGAGAAAAATAGGAAGATCGTTAGAAACTATGAAAACGGTATTCTTTAAATACCTCCAATTCAAAACTCTTAACAAGGTTTTTTTTCTTTCCCACCTATTTGTCAAATTGAATGCTAGCTTCCCACTTGACCGAAAGAAATAAATCACTACAGGAAATGCATAAATTTTCGTGGGCCGGGCTATTTTCGTCGGCCCTCGTGACGACTTCCTCGTCCATGGTTCTGGAGGGAGTGGCCAAAACTCCCACAGCCCGTAGGAGTGAGTAGTGAGTTTGTTTGAAACTATGGACTTATGGTATAAAACTATGTATGGACTATGGACTTATGGACTATGGACTATTTATGTATATGTGAATGTGTTTTGTGATATGTATATGTGAATGTGTTTTGTGAATTGTTTATTTTGCTTGTGAATCTGTATATGTGATATTGTGAATTGTGTATTTTGCTGTCAATTAAAAGGTGCAGAAAAATCTGTTTTGTGGGGGGTATCATGAATTTTCGTCGACCTCGGTGGCCGACGAAAATAAATGCAGATATTTTCGTGGGCCGCCACCGGGGCCGACGAAAATAAATGCAGCTATTTTCGTCGGCCACCGAGGCCGACGTAAATAGTTAGCCGACCACTTATTTTCATCGGCCTTGGCGAAGCCGACGAAAATAGGTCGTTTTCGTTGGTACCGACGAAAATAGTTGCCTGTTTTCGTCGAACTTATTTTCGGCGGCTATTTTCGTCGGTATGCCGACAAAAATAATATATTTTCGTTGGTTTGCACTTATTTTCGGGGGTTTTTGGCCCACGAAAATTTAGGCGTTTCCTGTAGTGAATATTAAGGTGAGAAAATTATCTTACACTTTCTTTGGATGTTGCCATGGCAAGAACTCCAGCACCCATCTCGACCTCTTGCAAACCAACCACCACCAACCCAACATCAAAAAATGCACCACCCAACCATGACCTTAGTGCTTCAGGGCAAGCTTTCTCTTGTGCAACATTCCAAGTCCCAACCAATATTTTAAGGTTCTTTAGCCTTGTGTATGACAACTCCCTGCTAGCCAATTCATAACGTAGAACATCATCAAGAGGGCTAGGGGAACTTAGAGACCATCCACGAATGCCACCATGATGTGCCAAAGAATAACTATAAGAATCATCGATTGCCATGTTTATGACTAGACATCTATGACCAATCTATCCTACCTGAAGGTTACCTTCAACATCCATAACTTGAATAGTACCACTTGCATAGCCCATCCAGATCTTTTCTCTAAAACACCATCTTACACACCAAATTGACAGATGTCCGAAATATGTTTCAGTCACCTCCAGTCACCCGTGGCATTGCCCATGGCCTGTGCTCCAATGGCGTTGCTGAGGTTGGAGAGTGGCATGAGGACGATGACGTCTTGGTAGATGCCATCGTACCTGTATAGCAGTGTGAGGCGAAGGAGGTTGGAGAGGTTCTGTCCGAGTGGGACACTCCCGAGACTGTCGCCGCCCCGCTAGACACTGCAGAGCCACGCCTCGGCGGGCGTAGATATGGAGATATCGTCGTACCTATATAGCAACGTGAGGCGGAGGAGGTTGGGGAGGTTCTGCCCGAGGCTCCCTACTGCCCCTGGAGTCCATGGTGGACGAGTGAAGAGGGCTCGTGCGTTGAAGGAGCGGAGTAAAAGGCGAGCACAAGATGGCACAACTCCCGATAATCGCGGACGCGAGGTGCTCGCCTAAATCATCCTAGAGGTTACTGCCTCGGATAGGGTGGAGATGGTGGTGGATACCTCAGGGGAGGCAGCGAGCTTAGACAGTTGCTTGATGCTGCCCACCTCGCCAGCGTCGAACCAAACGAAGTCACGAGATTGGTGGCCACTGGCCACCATTGCTGATAGCTCTTGCAAACTAACCCAACCCAGAGGTTACTCCCGCTATAGTTGGCCAAATGGCACTAACACGGTGGGCCGGTACGGGCACGACACTAAAAAGCATGGCACTGGCACGGCACGACACGTTCCTTTTAGTGCCAGTGCCGGGCACGACCCGTACATAGTGCCATGCCTGGGCCACCAATTGGGCCCGTAGTGTCGGCCCAGGCACGACACGGCTAACTGGGCTGGCATGGCCTCGGCACGGCCCATTTGCCAGCGCGCTGCGCGCGTGGCCCACTGCCTAGGAGCCGCGTGACCGCGAGTCCGCGACCGCGTGTAAACCGCCTACCGCCCCAGCGTCCGCATCACTCAAACCCTAACTCGCTCTCGCTCACTGCCTCACTCGCTCTCTCTCAGCCGCGGGCGATTCGGCGGCGACCGGCGAACTCTCCTCTCCCCCATTCCCTCCGCCTCCGCTAAGCGCTCCGGTCTCCATCTCCGCCTCTGGTCTGTGGTCTCCGGCTCTCCGCCTCCGCTCGGATCGATCGTCGCTCGTCGGAGATCCTCTCCGGCTCTCCCCCGCTCGGATCTGCGCATTTGTGAACCGGGTAACTCAGATCCATAACCCCCGCTCAGATCTCCTGTCTTCTTCTCCCCCTCCGGTGTGATCTGCGGAGATCCCGGTGCTCCGGCTTATTAGGGTTTACACGCGCATTTGTGAACCGGTGCGATCTGCGCTTCTGCGGAGATCCCAGTGCTCCGTTCTCCCTCATCTCTCTCCTCTCTCCTGTCTTCTTCTCCCCCTTCGGCCTCCGGTGTGATCTGCGCTTCTGCGGAGATCCCGGTGCTCCGGCTTACTCCGTTGAGGAACCGGGACTCTGGGGTCCGGTACGGCGGCACTGGCACTGGCACTGGTACTCTCCTCTCTCTCCTAGCTCCAGTCTCCCTCTCCTCTCTCCTAGCTCTGGTCTCCCTCTCCTATCTTCTTCTCCCCCTCCGGTACTGTCCGGCACTGGCACACAGATCTGGTCTCCCTCTCCCCCTCCGGCCTCCGGTGTGATCTGCGCTTCTGCGGAGATTCATCCCGGTGCTCTGGCTTACTCCGTTGAGGAATCGGGACTCCTCTCTCCTATCTTCTAGCTACGGTGCTCTGGTCTCCCTCTCGGCCTCTCCTCTCTCCTAGCTCCTGTCTCCCTCTCCTCTCTCCTAGCTCCTATCTCCCTCTCCTCTCTCCTAGCTCTGGTCTCCCTCTCCTTACCGGCCCCTGACACCTAGCTCCGGTCTCCCTCTCCTCTCTCCTAGCTCTGGTGCTCCAGATTCAAATTCGTGGAGGAACCGGTTGGCCGGACCGGTCGTCCCCTCCTCTCTCCTAGCTCTGGTGCTCCGGCTTACTCCGTTGAGGAACCGGGACTCCGAGTCCGAGGTGGGTCGATGGCCGTCTCCGACGATGAAACTATTGAGATCGACTGCAACGAGGAGCGATGGTTGTGCGGGTTGGCCGGAGATGACGATGACCTCCGGGAGGATGCTGCAGCGCTCTTTGTGTCACACCCGGCTTTAAGGAACAAAGCCAAGTGCATCTCATACATGCGCCAAGAAGACAACATATATAATAACAGAGTGTATAGAGATAAATGTCATAAAACATCAGAGTATTTATTACATAGCGGAAGACTTATTACAAAATAAAGATAAAACGAACTAAGGATCGTCGGCGCCAATGTCGACTGGGAAACGCCACCTAGATCAGATCGAACTCCTCAGTGTTAGGCGGCTCCTCCTGAACCACCTACTCTTCTCCTATGGGGGGGTGTGAGACAGCAAGGGTGAGCTCACACATGATCATAGCTCAACAAGTTGTGGGGAACCAGTGGACATAAACTCACAAAGGTGTGAGTTCATGTGATGTGTAAGGCTAATCAATGATAGGGGTTAAGCTGAGCATTGCTTTTAAGTAGTTGGTCAAAATTTTATTAGCAATTACTAAGTGTAAGTAAATACCAAACCATAAGTAATGTAATAGAACAAAATTAATAATAAACCCATGCAATGCAAATGACAAAATTGAATTTAAGTTCCATAATTTAAACATCAGAGAGTCTTGAGCTGCTCATGACCGTGAGCTCGGCTAGTATACCAGTTTTACACTCTGCAGAGGTTGTACCCTTTACCCACAAGTCATGCTACCCATCTGCCAAGGGGTCGCGAATCCCATTCACCTCTACCTAGGAAGCGCGGCAGGGCAACACTACGAGGCCTTTACAAAGTTCCACTAGCTTCCGAAAACCCGCTACAGTTTATAGGAAGTTCCAATGCAGGGTTCCTGGCTGACCGCCATCGCAGCAAAATCAACCAGGGACCTCCCTACACTGACCACTCCCCTACTGCCCTTGCCCCTTTCGGGTAAGTTAGTCTTCCACTAGCTTTCCTAATTAGTCAGCCAAGGGGTCCCATTCCTCCCTTGTGGTGGCACGTGGTTCTCAAGTTAAGCTCTATGTTCCAATTAACATTAATGATCTCAACATGAACATAAACAGAATAACAAGAATAATTGGAACATAGATATAATAAATGATTATCCCAAAACCATGTAAAGCAATAGCAAACTACCCAAGTGATTCAGGGGTAAACAAGGTAATGAGATAAACAATCTAGGGTGACCTATTGGGGTCCCATCAAAATTAACCTATGCATGGATAAGTGGTATTAAAGAACATTATTAGGTAAAAAGTGGTCAAGGGCACAACTTGCCTTCAATGAGCTCCTGCTCAGCTACTTCAACCTGCTGCTCACCAGGATCCTCAGTCACGGGCTCTTCTACTCGCCACAATACAAACAAGCACAGTGCATATAGAGAAATTAACATTACACCAAACATATAGACAAAATACACAGTAATAATCTACACATTAAAATAAAAACCTAGGAACAGGAATCATAATTTTTCAAGTTATAGATTTTAAGTTATGGATTTTCAAAGGTTTTATGTGTTTTAAATAAGATTAAGTGTGAGATTAATTTTCTTACTGTTGTCATGATAAAGCAGAGGCTCTAAGTGATAGACAATAAAATTACAAAATTTTAGGAACTGGAATGGAGTAATTTGGAGCAAGTATGAATTTTCTATGAATTTCACAAGTTATAGGGTTTATTTTCATATTAAAAATCAAATTTCCAATTCATTTAATCAAATTAAAACAGCTCTGGACTGGGCGCACTATAACAGAGAAACCTAGGGTGCTCGGGATAAGATTTTCTAAGAGACAAGGAATAACACACTCTGGACGGCGGGTTTATTCCAGAAATCCCCAGGGTCTCTTTAGCAAAATGTACCCGCGAAGGGGTATCGGAAAGATCTGGCCACAGGATATCGCGCGAACGGCCCAGATTAAAACAACCTCACCCGAAACCGGTACACAATAACTGCCCTTGGATCCGAGATCCACGGCGCAGATTTAAAATAACCGAATCATTTTCTATGCGCCCGATCTAGATCGAACGGCGCGGATGAATCCTATGAATAGATATGCAACAATCTAATCTCAGCCGACCCCCGGCCATCCAACGGCACACATCTGATTTCCCTGAGATCTAATCGTGACCGTTGAATAAGATCCAACGGCCCGAGCGGCTTCACCTCCCTCCATCAGAAGCGCGGCGGCGCAGACGTCATGCGCGGTGGCGCCATGGGCGCAACGCCCCAAAGCTCCAAACCGCGGACACGCTTCGGATCCTAGCAGCCTAAAATGATGCCTTAAGAAAGATAAACGCGATGAACGTAGTCTTACCCTACTGGGTGTCGCAGGAAATCCTGGCCACGGCGGGTAGCGGGTCTGTGGCGAAGGCGCGATTCCGGCGACGAATTCTCCGTTCGCAATGGCCACCCACGCCAAATTGGTGGTCGCCCCAGCACCCAGACGTCCCGGAGATGGTCCTGGCCACGTTCCGCGAGCTCGGCACTGCCCAGATGTCCGAATCGACCGCGGCCGCCTGCATCTCCAATCTCACCCCTCTGCTTTTGTCGTTCCGCGCGGCTACGAAGAGAGGAAGCAGCGGTGTCGAAGGTGGCCCGGTTATATGGGAGATCGGGTCGCGCGGGCGCAGCTGAAGAATCGGTCGCGATCTCAGCGCGGATTTCGGAGTCGCGGCTGCGTCGGCGCGTTTGGTTTGTTAGCGTCCTCCACGAAGCGAGATCCGCGCGAGGATGGCCAGGCGTTGGAGAAGCAGCTGACGATCGGGCCCAGGCTTCCAGTGGCGCACGACGAGGGGAGAGAGACCCTGGCAGGAGGGGCCATGGTGTCAGCGGCACAGACGCCACGCGCGGATGCGAAGCAGAGTGGGCCGCGTGGGGCGATTCGGTGGGTGGGCCGAAAGTGAGGCTAGCGGCCCAACAGCGGGTTTTCTTTTCTCTTTTTTTTTCTTTTCTATTTCAAATTCAAGTGTTCAAACCGAATTTAAATCCCTGTTTTGAGCTTCAATTTCCAAGGGCCAAATATTCTTTAATATGAATATAACTTTAGTGTTTTAAAATATTATGATTCATTCTCTTCCCTTTTATTTATGGGAAGATTAAAAGGGTTTCATGAACTTTTCCTTTCCCATTTATTTGTTCATTTGACTTTCAAATTTCTATTTTAACTTCAAATCAATTTCAAGTTTGAGTTCCAACTTTTACCTTCAGATGCACAAACAAAAATCCCAATATGATGCATATTTTTATTGAAGTGTCTTATTTAATTTTTTTTAAATGTGATTATTTCCATGAGTTAATAATGTGTGGATGGCACAACACATAACGAGATCAACTCTTATATAATTTTGGGTATTACAAATCCTACCCCCCTTAAAAATAATCTCGTCCTCGAGATTTAGGAAGAACGAGGGAAAAGATGGGGAAAATCTATGTGAAGCTCTTCTTCTCTTTCCCAAGTTGCTTCATCTTCACTGTGGTGACTCCATTGCACTTTGCACATCTTTATCACCTTATTTCTTGTAACTCGAGTCAAAGTATCCAAAATCTTGATCGGGTACTCCGTGTAAGTTAAATCACCTTGAACACTGAGCTCTTCCATGGGTAACTGTTCCTCAGGAACACGGAGACACTCCTTTAGCTGAGACACGTGGAACACATTATGCACATCCGATAGACTCGCAGGTAACTCGAGTTGATATGCCATCTCCCCAACTCTCCTAAAGATCAAGAATGGTCCAATATAACGAGGGGACAATTTGCCCTTAACTTTAAATCTCCTCATTCCACGAAGTGGTGACACCTTGAGATACACATAATCTCCTTCTTCAAATTCCAGTGGTCTCCTTCTATTATCAGCATAGCTTTTTTGCCTGGTTTGAGCCACTCTCAAATTCTCTCGAATTATACGAACTTGTTCTTCTGCTTCTTGAATCAATTCAGGCCCAAAGAACTGTCTTTCTCTAGTCTGATCCCGATATAGAGGAGTCCTGCACTTTCTCCCATATAAAGCTTCGAAAGGTGACATCTTCAGACTGGCCTGATAGCTATTATTATAGGAGAACTCAGCATAAGGTAGACTTTTATCCCAACTACAACCATGCTGAAGGGCACAAGCTCTCAACATGTCCTCCAATACTTGATTAGTCCTTTCAGTCTGTCCATCAGTCTGAGGGTGATAAGCTGTACTAAAATTCAACTTCGTACTCATGTTCTCATGAAAGCTTCTCCAAAATCTTGAGGTAAACTGCGAACCTCGATCAGACACGATCTTCTTTGGTACTCCATGCAAACACACAATCCGAGCCATATATAACTCTGCTAGTTGAGAACCTTTATAAGTAGTCTTGACCGGAATAAAGTGAGCCACTTTAGTCAATCTATCCACAATCACCCATATAGCATCATATCCTTTCTGGGTGCGAGGCAATCCAGTAATGAAATCCATACCAATCTCTTCCCATTTCCACTCGGGTATCTTCAGTGGATGCAATAATCCAGCTGGCCTCTGGTGTTCAGCCTTAACTCTTTGACATACATCGCACATAGCCACATGTGCAGCTACATCTCTTTTCAATCCATACCACCAATATTTCCGTTTCAGATCCTGATACATCTTGGTACTACCAGGATGAATAGAATTGTTGGGGGCTTGTTCTCAAATGCTTCGGATTAAGAACAAGGCAACATAAAAATGTTAAGGCCCTTCATCCTACCAAACATTATTCCCCTTCGGGAATAATGAGTTCCGGACGAAGGTCACAAGAGACATACCTTCGTAAATTCAACAAGTAATAACGAAGGATTCATATAAAACATGAAATGCAAATCATAGAATCATTTCTATTTTATTAACACAGAGAAATAGAAATGATTACAAATTACAAATGTACCTTCGGTCTTGAGAGAAGGTAAAAAGTACAAGCGTGACGCAAATGCCAGTGTCAAGTCAGCGTGAACAGTACGGGAGTACTGTTCATCTATTTATAGACGCGGGACGCAGCCCACGTAAAATTACATTCATGTCCACTACATTTGTTAATGACTTATGGAAATCTGTCGAGGCCCACGTAGTCTTTTCATCTTTAAGTCGGTTCCCCTTTCTGCTACCGTGACGAAGCTTCTCCGCACACAGCTTCGGCTGCGCTCGTGCTTCGTCTGGTTCAGGCTTCGTCCTGGCCGTGCTTCGTATTCATAATTCTGAGTCCGAAAATACCTGTTCACATAATCCACTTGGAAAACATTGTCAAATCATGTTTTTGAGGACCTTCGGAGGACGAAGGCCCCCAACAGTAGCCCCTCGCAATATTAATTTGTTAATAATAAATTCAGATTGCGATATGGACGAAGGCCTTGAGCCGAAGGTCCGAAAAAACACCTTCCCCTTTGCTAGAATAGCAACCTTCACTGACAAGCGGGACCTTTCAATTGCCAACGCCCTGGGCGTATAAATAATATCGCACCGCAAACTCATTTGGTACGCACACTTGCCATTTGCTTCGGCCCACTAAAATTTTTAGCTCTTGCACTAAGATTTGCTGGTCTTTTTGATTTTGAAGCTTCGGCCTCGGGAACAATTTTTTAGCGTTTCCGAAGATGTCTGAAGGCAAGAAGATCCCTGCTGAGACGAAGCTGAGTCTTGAGGAGGAGAAGAATCTGGGGTTCCTGATAGCGATGGCAGAGACGAATACAGAGAAAATCACCAAGGAGATTCTCGAAGGTTTGTCCGAAGATACTGGTGACAGCGACAGCTATGATGTGGAGAGTGGTGGTGAAGAGGCCGAAGATCGTCCATGGCGGCCAAGCCACACGGTTTTCGGGAAAACCACTATCAAGCAGAGCCATATTGATAATATGAGGGGGCGGTACTTTCGAGATTTATCTATTGTGAGGGCTGACGCTGGAGAAAAGACTTCTCCCACCCCCGAAGAAGATGAAGTTGTGATTTTCCAAAGCTTTCTCAAGGCTGGGCTTCGATTCCCCCTGAGCAACTTTGTTGTCGAGGTACTGAAAACATTTCAAGTCTACCTTCATCAACTTACTCCCGAAGCTATCATAAGAATGGGGATTTTTGTCTGGGCTGTGAGAAGCCAAGGTTTGGAACCAGACGCTAAAAGCTTCTGCAACATTCACGAGTTATTGTACGAGACGAAACCCTGGGGAAAAGAGCAATATCACAACAATTTTGGGTGCTACAGCTTCGGCGCCCGCTCCGGGTCAAGCTGCCCTGTGCGGACCTTTCGGAAGAGGTGGCCCGGAGCCTGGATGACTGAATGGTTTTATGTGAAAAATGACCTAACAGCGCAAGATAATGTCAAAAGTATCATTATGCACCCAATCTGGCAACGCTTCGGACTTCGAAGGCCGAAGGTTGAAATGGATGAGGCAGCCGAAGAGTGCCAAAGAGCCTTCGGCGTAGTTTGCTCCTTTATTGGGACAAGGGACTTAGTCCAAGAGCACATTGCCTTCAGGGTATGGCCACTTGCAGAAAAGTGGGAAATGCCGAAGGAAACTATTAAAGAGTCCGACGAAGGCGGACTAGTTAGACTGAAATACACATTCAAATATGCGGATAAATTTGTTGAACCTGATGATGACTGGCTGAAGAGCATTGAAACTTTAAGCGACGAACTACTTGGAGCATATTCGAAGGCCGAAAATACTGCGCTATCAGCAGCCTTCGGAGGCCGAAAGAAGAAAAGACTCAACCGTGTGTTTGACGCAGTCGGGTTTATGTACCCTGACTATCATTATCCGGTATTGGGTCGCAAAAGGAAAAATACTTCTCCTGCGACAGAAGCCACCACGAGTGCCCCTAGTGAGCCAGCGCCTCAAAGAAAAAAGTTGAAGGTGCTCACCCATCGGACACGCTTTATTGAGCCGGCCACAGTGCCAGAATTCGTTGGTGAAGTCTCTTTGGCCTCCGAAGCTACCGAACCAGCTTCAGTGCCGAAGATGGAAGAAAAGATTGAAGCGCCTTCAGCGGAAAAATCAAAGAAACCGAAGGTTGACGAGCCAAAAATGTCTGAAATCTTAAGTCCTTCGGTAAATGTCGAAGCAATAAAAAACCAAAAGGGGCCATCAGTGACCCCAAAAAGGAAAAGAATGGTAAACGTGCTAGATGTCTTGGAGACAATTAAGTCTTCAAGCACAACTCCAAAAAAGAGTGTTGAAATTGCCGAAGCTTCTACTGAAACTTCGACGCAGCAGGCTGAAGCTGAAGCTGGGCCTTCAGTGCCCTACGAGGAGCAACCTTTGGAAGCCGAAGCAATAAAAATATCAGAACCAGTTTTAGTTGAAGAAATTAACACTGCCATCCCCGAAGCTCCCTCCAGCGTATACGATTACATTATACGACATGCTTCGGGGAAGAAACTATCTGCAGAAGAAACTTATGAAGCCAACCATTATGCGAAAGAGCTAAAGTATCCGAAGGGGGCAGTAATATTCAATGGGACAAATGAAGATGACTTCCTATACTGCCTACCTGATAATAAAGAACTATCTGTCTACCGAGAGATGGCTAAGAGTATAGGCTTCCCGAAGCTCGAAGCTGGATTAAGCGCCATGACGAAAGAGGATCTCGCAGACAGTCTTGCATACAATAGCCTAAAGGTTTGGTTATTAAGCATTTGAAAAAACTTTTTTAATACGTAATTCATTCCTATATTCTTATATAGACTCTCTCTTTTTTTTTATAGGGCTTAATCCTGAGCAACGCATTGAGAGCACAAAAGAGTGCCGAAGATGAGAGTTACGAAATTGCATTCAACAATCTACGATCAGAAGTTATAAAGCTGAGGAACGAAGCTCTGGAAAAGGATAAAATTCTTCTTACACTGGTAGACAAAGTAAAGAAGGACGAAGCTGCTTCAAAAACCCAGGCCGAAGCCCAAAAGCGTGAAATTAAAGATCTTCAGAAACAGCTGGCTAGAGCTAGAGAGGAGCGCGTGCTTGAGGAAACAAAACGAGAACTCAGTGATCATATGGTCAACAAATTGGAGTTAAGAGTTAAAGAGCTTCGTGCATCTCAGGGAAAATGTTATGTTAAATCTATAGAGTGCGTGAATAAAATTAAAACCAGCTTCGCCAGCGTGGGCGCCTTTTCCAGCGAAGAGAATTTCTCTTGAGGCAATCCCGAAGGTCCATTGGAATGGATTAGTCACGAAGCAGAGGCCTTCGAGGAGATCCTGAGCAGTCGCGGTGATATCTGCGCTTTTTCGGGCGCCAGAGGAATTGCTTCTGTCTTAGAGAAAAAAGGTTGCGAGCATGTAAAATTTCTAGCTCAGTCCGAAGCTACCTTATCTTGCGAAGACATCAAGGACCCCTCGGCCGAAGCAAGCGTGGTTGGTGGCAAATTTTTTACTGATATCTGGAACGACAGCGGCCGAGGAATGGCACAAGAAATTATCCAAAGGAGCGAAAAAGGCATCCACGATGCTAGGAAAGTGGCAGAAGCTGCCGAAAAAAGTACGGAGCCCGAAAGGCAATTAGGTATTAATTAGTCGTTCTTATTGTGTTGTAATTTTTGTTTCAAACTCTGCTCACAGTTTGTAATAGTAATGAAGTAATGTTCTCTTCCCTCAGAAGCTGCTGGGTCGACTGCCGACCCCCACACAAAAGGGGATGATGAAATTAAAGAAATGGCCGAAGCTATTATGGACAAAGTTGTTGATCAACTTCTAAATGAAGCCGCCGAAGCAGTACTAAAAGAAGACTAGATGCTATTTAGAAAAAACATTTAAAGTGTGATCTATGTAATATTTTGTACATTTGGATGTAGTATACAAGTTTCTTTTCATTATTCAATTCTTTACGATGCATGAAACTCTACCTACATACCTTTTTGAGCCTTCGGCGAAAAAACACCTTCCCTTCTTTTCATGCTTCGTGAAGAAGACATTCTCCGTTAAAATTATTCTGATGAGACATGTTCATGCTTCATGATAACATTCTCCGAAGCTATACAATTTCGATACTGCTCTGATGAAGCTTGTCCATGCTTCGTAAAAACAGCCTCCGAAGCTATTTTCCGAAGATTATCATTGCATTCCCTCGTGACTTTGCACAATTTGCACTTTCTCAAATCATTCTTCCGAAGGTTAATACTGTGTACCCTTCTTTTGCCGCATGCAACATGATGTATGATGCTCATGCTATGCGAAATGATGTGATGATGTTATGTTATGCAAATGACGTCTGTTCCGAAGATACACACAAAATACATTCGCAAGCTCTGCATTCCCTTAGGAACGTCTTTGGAGCTTCTTCGTCTTTTACTTAGACGGTATAAGCTCTGCATTCCCTTAGGAACGTCTTTGGAGCTTCTTCGTCTTTTACTTAGACGGTATAAACTCTGCATTCCCTTAGGAACGTCTTTGGAGCTTCTTCGTCTTTTACTTAGACGGTATAAGCTCTGCATTCCCTTAGGAACGACTTCTGAGCAGAAAACTTACACTGCGCTCCCTTTGGAACGGCTTTTTGTGAATTCATGAACTTACTCTGCGTTCCTTAGAACGACTTTCTGTTTCTCCGAAGGATTTTTAATACTTCGAAAGTCCTCGTTGTTAATACAAAAACTTCATCAACTGATTTTCCTCGTGGAAAACAGCGAAATTATTACATGGAAACTATCAATGTTTTTTGCTACAGAGAATAGAACTGAATAGAAAAGACTGTTATCAAAGGTAGGATATGTGTTAATAAATGTGCTTCGATTCTGGCACAGTGCTGTTGACTGTGCGAGCTTCGGATTGTTCTCTGAAGTCCCTTTGATGTGGAGCATATTGACTCCCTTCTGGCTGCTGGCCTTGTTGCAGCGGAGGTGGAGGCGGGGGCTGTTGCCATGAAACTTGAGGTTGACTTGCCGAAGCTACGGAAGCTGCAGGATGGTTGCCCACATACTCCGGGATGTAAGGCTGATGGTACGAAGCAGTATGCATGACCTGCTTCGGCTGTCCCTGTTGCGCTGCAGCTTCTGCCAGCTCCTTTTGTTTCTGGATGGTAACATGGCACATCCTGGTGGTATGGCCCTTGTTCTCACCGCAGAATAAGCAAAATGTCCTCCTTGGTTGATCTCCAAATCTCCCGCCGAAGCCCCTGGCGCCTCTGCCTCTTGGAGCTGGTGGCCGAAAGAAAGTCTGCTGCTGCCCCGAAGCCTGTGAGGAGCACTGCGGCCTGTTCTGCTGACTCCCCTTATCATCATTTTGAGTGTTGTGGATGGACCTGACATGCCTCGGATAGAAACGTCCCCCGAAGCCCCTGGTCATCTCAGAAAATCTGAAGGCCTCCTCCCTTCTTTGGCGAAAGTCGTTATCTGCACGAATGTACTCGTCCATCTTCTGGAGTAGCTTCTCTAGAGTCTGAGGAGGCTTCCTAGCAAAGTATTGGGCTGCAGGTCCAGGACGAAGCCCCTTGATCATAGCTTCGATAACAATTTCATTGGGCACCGTTGGTGCCTGTGCCCTCAAACGCAAGAACCTTCTGACATATGCCTGAAGGTATTCTTCATGATCCTGAGTGCACTGAAACAAAGCTTGTGCAGTGACCGGCTTCGTCTGAAATCCTTGAAAGCTGGTTAACAACATATCCTTCAGCTTCTGCCATGAGGTGATTGTCCCTGGTCGAAGGGAGGAATACCAGGTCTGAGCAACATTCCTGACGGCCATGACGAAAGACTTCGCCATGACTGCAGCATTGCCCCCATACGAAGACACTGTTGCTTCGTAGCTCATCAGGAACTGCTTCGGGTCTGAGTGACCGTCGAACATGGGAAGCTGAGGTGGCTTATAGGATGGAGGCCAAGGTGTAGCCTGCAGCTCAGCGGACAAAGGAGAAGCATCATCGAAAACAAAATTTCCCTGATGGAAATTGTCATACCAGTCATCTTCGTTGACGAAGCCCTCCTGATGAAGGTCTTTCTGCTGAGGCCTTCTGTTTTGCTCATCATGGGTGAGGTGGCGGACTTCCTCAGAGGCTTCGTCTATCTGCCGTTGCAACTCAGCTAGCCGGGCCATCTTCTCCTTCTTCCTTTGCACTTGTTGATGTAGGATCTCCATATCCCTGATTTCTTGGTCTAGCTCTTCCTCCTGAAGCGTCGGGCTGACAGCCTTTCTCTTCTGGCTTCGGGCCTCCCGAAGAGAGACGGTGTCCTGGTTGTGGTCCAGCGGTTGCAGTGCTGAAGCCCCAGTCGCTGAAGCTTTCTTCGGCGCCATAGCGAAGGTCTATAGCTTCCGAAGGTGTTCAAAAAAGCTCGAAGTGGAAGTGAGTTCACCGGAGGTGGGCGCCAATGTTGGGGGCTTGTTCTCAAATGCTTCGGATTAAGAACAAGGCAACATAAAAATGTTAAGGCCCTTCGTCCTACCAAACATTATTCCCCTTCGGGAATAATGAGTTCCGGACGAAGGTCACAAGAGACATACCTTCGTAAATTCAACAAGTAATAACGAAGGATTCATATAAAACATGAAATGCAAATCATAGAATCATTTCTATTTTATTAACACAGAGAAATAGAAATGATTACAAATTACAAATGTACCTTCGGTCTTGAGAGAAGGTAAAAAGTACAAGCGTGACGCAAATGCCAGTGTCAAGTCAGCGTGAACAGTACGGGAGTACTGTTCATCTATTTATAGACGCGGGACGCAGCCCACGTAAAATTACATTCATGTCCACTACATTTGTTAATGACTTATGGAAATCTGTCGAGGCCCACGTAGTCTTTTCATCTTTAAGTCGGTTCCCCTTTCTGCTACCGTGACGAAGCTTCTCCGCACACAGCTTCGGCTGCGCTCGTGCTTCGTCTGGTTCAGGCTTCGTCCTGGCCGTGCTTCATATTCATAATTCTGAGTCCGAAAATACCTGTTCACATAATCCACTTGGAAAACATTGTCAAATCATGTTTTTGAGGACCTTCGGAGGACGAAGGCCCCCAACAAGAATAATCCGAGTCATGGGCCTCCTTTAAAATAGTCTCTCGAAGGCTTTTAATATCAGGAACACACATCCTGTCCTTGAACCATACAGTGCCCTGCTCATCCTCCGTGAATTCCGGAACTCGACCTTCAGTAATCAGATCCTTAATCTCTTTTATTTTAGCATCCTCAAGTTGACCTTTGCGGATCTCTTGCTCCAAAGTAGGTTCCACATCAATAGTAACTCCCTCAGTATGAGCAACTATCCCCAGGTTAAGTCTCCTGAAATCCTCAACAATCTCATCGGGTAGTTGGGCAACAATAGCTGAATGAACATGCTCCTTGCGACTCAAGGCATCTGCAACCAAATTTGCCTTGCCCGGGTGATAGTGAATCTCCAAATCATAATCCTTAATAAGCTCCAACCAACGACGTTGCCTAAGGTTGAGATCCTTCTGAGTGAATATATACTTCAGACTCTTATGATCCGTGTACACTTGGCACTTGGTCCCCATGATATAATGTCTCCAAATCTTAAGTGCATGCACAACGGCTGCCAATTCCAAATCATGAGTAGGGTAGTTCAATTCATGTTTCCGCAACTGACGAGAAGCATATGCAATCACATGACCTTCCTGCATGAGCACACATCCTAAGCCTTGGCCACATGCATCACAATAGATATCAAATCCTTTCTATAGGTCTGGCATAACCAATACTGGTGGCGACGTCAACCTCTTCTTCAATAGATCAAAGCTGTCTTGACACTTCTCGTCCCACTTAAATTCTTTTCCTTTCTCCAAAAGCGAAGTCATAGGTTTAGCAATCTTAGAAAATCCTTCGATAAACCTCCGATAATATCCAGCAAGTCCCAAGAAACTCCGAATCTCAGTAACTGTAGTGGGTACTCTCCACTCCATTATCTCCTTAACCTTAGCAGGATCCACTGAAATTCCTCCATTAGAAATAATATGACCAAGAAATGGCACTTCGCCAATCCAAAACTCGCACTTGCTGAACTTGGCATATAGCTGGTTATCTCGTAGCTTCTGTAGCACCAACCTCAGATGTTCCTCATGATCGTTATCACTCTGAGAATAAATGAGAATATCTTCGATGAATACCACGACGAATCTGTCCAAATACTCCATAAACACCTTGTTCATCAAGTTCATAAAATAAGCTGGTGCATTGGTTAATCCAAACGACATAATAGTAAACTCATATAATCCATATCGAGTCGAGAAAGCCGTCTTGGGAATATCCGATGGTCTAATCCTCATCTGATGGTAACCCGATCGGAGATCAATCTTCGAGAATACTCTAGCACCTCTCATCTGATCAAATAAATCCTCAATACGGGGTAACGGATACTTGTTCTTCATAGTAACATCGTTAAGAGATCTATAATCCACACACATCCGCTGCGATCCATCCTTCTTCTGTACAAACAAGACCGGTGCTCCCCAAGGTGAGGAACTCGGACGTATGTACCCAGCCTCTTGTAACTCGGTTAACTGCTTCTTAAGTTCCTTCAACTCCTCTACGGACATCCTATATGGCCGTTTAGAAATAGGGGCAGTTCCAGGTAAGAGATCAATAACAAACTCAACTTCCCTATCAGGTGGCATCCCTGGTAACTCCTCTGGAAAGACATCCGGAAAATCTCTAACCACCCGGATATTGTCACCAACAAACTCCTCAGGCATAAAGAACATTGCACGCATGGATGAGGAGGTTACTGTAATATTAACTTGAAATCTTTCTCCTTTAGTGGTAGTGAGTTCTATGGTTCCTTTAGCACAGTGTATAAACTGCCTTTACCTTTCTTAACCACGACATACCAAGGATCACGTCTATAGTGCTCTCTTCTAACACTATAGGGGTAGCCCATGTGGGTTAGAAACATAGAGGACGAAAGAAAGGATTGTAGACAAGGCAGTGATTACGAAGCATGTTACTTTGGAGAATTTATAAGCTAAGTGTGTCACCTACTAAAGCTAATTCATTACCTTATCGTGGTACATGCTAAGATGCCCGTCTATACTATTACAATCAATCAAAGAAGCAAATCAGGCATTGATCATCAGCACAATCAACCAACATTTTTTTAATAGAGAAAATAATTTTAATTTTTGTCTTAGGTCTCCTATCTCTTAAAAAGGTTATAAATGTAGGATTCCAAGGTGTGAAATCCTTCTTGTCTTAGAGTAGAAAAGATAAGAATGGTCAGAGTAGAAAAGCAAAAGGTGAGACAAGATCAAGATGAGATAAGTATAGAATGAGTCAGAGTAAGGTAAGTAGGAAAGGGTTTGTCCATTTCTATCTAGGTTTCGTCCTACAGTCAACATTCCTCTGATACCACTTCTGTCACACCCGGCTTTAAGGAACAAAGCCAAGTGCATCTCATACATGCGCCAAGAAGACAACATATATAATAACAGAGTGTATAGAGATAAATGTCATAAAACATCAGAGTATTTATTACATAACGGAAGACTTATTACAAAATAAAGATAAAACGAACTAAGGATCGTCGGCGCCAATGTCGACTGGGAAACGCCACCTAGATCAGATCGAACTCCTCAGTGTTAGGCGGCTCCTCCTGAACCACCTGCTCTTCTCCTGTGGGGGGGTGTGAGACAGCAAGGGTGAGCTCACACATGATCATAGCTCAACAAGTTGTGGGGAACCAGTGGACATAAACTCACAAAGGTGTGAGTTCATGTGATGTGTAAGGCTAATCAATGATAGGGGTTAAGCTGAGCATTGCTTTTAAGTAGTTGGTCAAAATTTTATTAGCAATTACTAAGTGTAAGTAAATACCAAACCATAAGTAATGTAATAGAACAAAATTAATAATAAACCCATGCAATGCAAATGACAAAAATTGAATTTAAGTTCCATAATTTAAACATCAGAGAGTCCTGAGCTGCTCATGACCGTGAGCTCGGCTAGTATACCAGTTTTACACTCTGCAGAGGTTGTACCCTTTACCCACAAGTCATGCTACCCATCTGAAGGGGTCGCGAATCCCATTCACCTCTACCTAGGAAGCGTGGCAGGGCAACACTACGAGGCCTTTACAAAGTTCCACTAGCTTCCGAAAACCCGCTACAATTTATAGGAAGTTCCAATGCAGGGTTCCTGGCTGACCGCCATCGCAGCAAAATCAACCAGGGACCTCCCTACACTGACCACTCCCCTACTGCCCTTGCCCCTTTCGGGTAAGGTAGTCTTCCACTAGCTTTCCTAATTAGTCAGCCAAGGGGTCCCATTCCTCCCTTGTGGTGGCACGTGGTTCTCAAGTTAAGCTCTATGTTCCAATTAACATTAATGATCTCAACATGAACATAAACAGAATAACAAGAATAATTGGAACATAGATATAATAAATGATTATCCCAAAACCATGTAAAGCAATAGCAAACTACCCAAGTGATTCAGGGGTAAACAAGGTAATGAGATAAACAATCTAGGGTGACCTATTGGGGTCCCATCAAAATTAACCTATGCATGGATAAGTGGTATTAAAGAACATTATTAGGTAAAAAGTGGTCAAGGGCACAACTTGCCTTCAATGAGCTCCTGCTCAGCTACTTCAACCTGCTGCTCACCAGGATCCTCAGTCACGGGCTCTTCTACTCGCCACAATACAAACAAGCACAGTGCATATAGAGAAATTAACATTACACCAAACATATAGACAAAATACACAGTAATAATCTACACATTAAAATAAAAACCTAGGAACAGGAATCATAATTTTTCAAGTTATAGATTTTAAGTTATGGATTTTCAAAGGTTTTATGTGTTTTAAATAAGATTAAGTGTGAGATTAATTTTCTTACTGTTGTCATGATAAAGCAGAGGCTCTAAGTGATAGACAATAAAATTACAAAATTTTAGGAACTGGAATGGAGTAATTTGGAGCAAGTATGAATTTTCTATGAATTTCACAAGTTATAGGGTTTATTTTCATATTAAAAATCAAATTTCCAATTCATTTAATCAAATTAAAACAGCTCTGGACTGGGCGCACTATAACAGAGAAACCTAGGGTGCTCGGGATAAGATTTTCTAAGAGACAAGGAATAACACACTCTGGACGGCGGGTTTATTCCAGAAATCCCCAGGGTCTCTTTAGCAAAATGTACCCGCGAAGGGGTATCGGAAAGATCTGGCCACAGGATATCGCGCGAACGGCCCAGATTAAAACAACCTCACCCGAAACCGGTACACAATAACTGCCCTTGGATCCGAGATCCACGGCGCAGATTTAAAATAACCGAATCATTTTCTATGCGCCCGATCTAGATCGAACGGCGCGGATGAATCCTATGAATAGATATGCAACAATCTAATCTCAGCCGACCCCCGGCCATCCAACGGCACACATCTGATTTCCCTGAGATCTAATCGTGACCGTTGAATAAGATCCAACGGCCCGAGCGGCTTCACCTCCCTCCATCAGAAGCGCGGCGGCGCAGACGTCATGCGCGGTGGCGCCATGGGCGCAACGCCCCAAAGCTCCAAACCGCGGACACGCTTCGGATCCTAGCAGCCTAAAATGATGCCTTAAGAAAGATAAACGCGATGAACGTAGTCTTACCCTACTGGGTGTCGCAGGAAATCCTGGCCACGGCGGGTAGCGGGTCTGTGGCGAAGGCGCGATTCCGGCGACGAATTCTCCGTTCGCAATGGCCACCCACGCCAAATTGGTGGTCGCCCCAGCACCCAGACGTCCCGGAGATGGTCCTGGCCATGTTCCGCGAGCTCGGCACTGCCCAGATGTCCGAATCGACCGCGGCCGCCTGCATCTCCAATCTCACCCCTCTGCTTTTGTCGTTCCGCGCGGCTACGAAGAGAGGAAGCAGCGGTGTCGAAGGTGGCCCGGTTATATGGGAGATCGGGTCGCGCGGGCGCAGCTGAAGAATCGGTCGCGATCTCAGCGCGGATTTCAGAGTCGCGGCTGCGTCGGCGCGTTTGGTTTGTTAGCGTCCTCCACGAAGCGAGATCCGCGCGAGGATGGCCAGGCGTTGGAGAAGCAGCTGACGATCGGGCCCAGGCTTCCAGTGGCGCACGACGAGGGGAGAGAGACCCTGGCAGGAGGGGCCATGGTGTCAGCGGCACAGACGCCACGCGCGGATGCGAAGCAGAGTGGGCCGCGTGGGGCGATTCGGTGGGTGGGCCGAAAGTGAGGCTAGCGGCCCAACAGCGGGTTTTCTTTTCTCTTTTTTTTTCTTTTCTATTTCAAATTCAAGTGTTCAAACCGAATTTAAATCCCTGTTTTGAGCTTCAATTTCCAAGGGCCAAATATTCTTTAATATGAATATAACTTTAGTGTTTTAAAATATTATGATTCATTCTCTTCCCTTTTATTTATGGGAAGATTAAAAGGGTTTCATGAACTTTTCCTTTCCCATTTATTTGTTCATTTGACTTTCAAATTTCTATTTTAACTTCAAATCAATTTCAAGTTTGAGTTCCAACTTTTACCTTCAGATGCACAAACAAAAATCCCAATATGATGCATATTTTTATTGAAGTGTCTTATTTAATTTTTTTTTAAATGTGATTATTTCCATGAGTTAATAATGTGTGGATGGCACAACACATAACGAGATCAACTCTTATATAATTTTGGGTATTACACTTTGGCCATAGCAGTGAGCATCCTGTCCATGTCGGTGATGAACAACAAGTCGGTGGTCAGGATAACGAAGGTGAAGGGGACGAACACAGTGCCAAGCGTTGTCGTCCTTCTACTTCTGCAGTGTGGTTAGATTTCGAGAAACTTTTCAAAATCGTGAACGATAAGAAGGTTAGGTTTGCAGCTAAGTGCATACATTGCTCTAAGCAATATTCTGCTCTCTCTAGTGGTGGCACTGGCCACCTGACCCGACATAGAGATAGATGTCCCAGGAGGCGTGAAAAAACCCGCATGTCTCAGTCTCAGATATCTTTTAATCCTGATGGTAGTATGCGTAACTGGGAGTAGTGTCCTATGGTTGCACGTAATGAATTGGTTCGATTGCTTGCTAGGCTAGAAATTCCTATTAGTTTGGGTGAAAATGCTACATTTGAACACTACATTAGAACTGCTGATAATCCTAAATTTGTGCCTGTCTCTAGGCAAACCACCACCAGAGACATGGTTAAATACTTCACTGACAAAAGGCTAAGCTTGTTGAGACTCTTTCTTCTTCTGATGTTAATTGTGTGTGTTTGACCTCTGACATTTGGTCTGGTAATGCCAAAGAGGACTACCTTAGTGTTGTTGCCCATTACATAAACCCTGATTGGCAACTAGAGAAAAGGGTGCTTGCTTTAGTGCTTATTGATGTGTCACACAATGGACAAAACATTGCTGATCGTGTTGCTGGTGTGCTTGCTGATTATGGCTTGACTAATAAGGTGTTTGCTTTTACCCTAGACAATGCATCATCTAATGCTGCTGCCATGAGGTTGCTTAGACCTATAATGTCACCATATCTTGGTATTGATAATGGGGCAGATTCTGAAATGTTCTTGCATCAGCGTTGTGCATGTCATATAATCAATTTGATAGTTAAAGAGGCCCTAGATTCTCTTAAGAATTTGATTGAAACATTTAGAACTGCAATATCTTTTTTAAACTCCTCTAATCAGAGAATTGCTGCATATAAAAGTTATTGCATTGCTACTAATATTAGGCCTAGAAAATTCCAGTTGGACATGGAGGTTAGGTGGAACTCTACATATCTGATGCTTAAGCATTTGTTTCCTCATAGGATACCTTTCACTACTTTCATTCATGCAAACTATCCTAGGGCTGAAGGTGATCAATTTATTTTAACTGATGAACATTGGGTTATTGGAGATAAAGTACTTAAATTTCTTGAGCTATTTTATGATTCTACAGTTGCATTGTCTGGTGTTTATTATCCTACATCTCCACTTATGCTTCATTTTCTTGTTAAGATTGCTATACATCTAAAGAACTATGCTAATGACACTCACATCAGAGGTGTCATTCAACCTATGGTAGATAAATATAATAAATATTGGAGGAACATCCCTTTACTTTACTCTTTTGCATTCATCTTGGACCCTAGAGCTAAAATGAAAGGTTTTAGTAGAGTGCTTAGAAGATTAATGAACCTGACAAGTACAGATTATGCTGTTTATCAGGTTACCACTAGAGCTAAGCTTACTGATGTTTATAATAAATATGAAGAGAAATATGGATCTGTTAGATTGAACAGGGTTGTCCCTCCTAACTTGTCTGGTAAGAAACGATCTGCTTGGGATGAAATTTATGATGATGTTGATGATGTGGGTACTTCTGTTGGTATGCATTCTTTTGCTTCTACTCTAAACATTGCTAGAGATACCTCTTCAACTGCTCTACTGCATGCTGCAAGCTCTTTAGCTTCTACTGCTTCTGAACTCATTTCTTACTTAGATTGTGACACTGTCAACCAGTTAACTGATGATTTCAACATCTTGCACTAGTGGCATCAGCACAAACTCACTTATCCAGTACTGTCAATTATGGCTAAAGATATTTTAACTGTTCCTGTGTCTACCATCTCTTCAGAATCCACTTTTAGTTTAACTGGCAGGATCATCGACGAGCGGAGGAGGAGATTGAAGTCTGATGTGGTTGAGATGTTGACATGCATTAAAGATTGGGAGGATGCTGAAGCAAGGATGCAACACATGGTGGATGACAAAGAGCTTGAAGAAACATTTGAAAATCTTTATCTTGATTAGTCTCTAGTATCTTACTCTCTTTGTGACCATTTATGTAATGGGACTGTAATATTATGCACCTGGACTGGACTTTGTTGTAAGGACAATAAACTTTTTAATGAGCTGGGTTGTACTCTTTTTTCCTGTCTAGGGTTTCTCACAAGGGTGAGTTTTACCTAGACAGGTTTTTAACGAGGCAGCCATTGCACTACAGCTCATAAAATTGTTGTTTGATTAGTCTCTCACTCTCTTTGTGACCATTTTTATGTTGTTTGAAATTATCTTGTATCTGTTTGATTGCTAGAAGTCATAATAAAATTATTTGTTATTCTGTTTGAGTGTTTGATTGCTGTTGCTGGGATTTTATGCATAGTGCCCGTGCTGGCACTAGCACTGGCGTGCCGACGTGCCTGTTGGCACGGCACAGCACGACTAAGCACTGATAGTGTCGTGCCTGGGCCGAGGGCTCAGCACGCTGGCACTAACAGGCACGACATGGATCTTTTACCGTGCCTAGTCGTGCCGTGCCCTGTCGTGCCGTGCCTGGTCGTGCTAGTGCCAGTGCCGTGCCGTGCGGCCTGGTTGGCCATCTATAACTCCCGCATCCATCTTGACCTCTTGCAAACAACCACCACCAACCCAACATAAAAAATGCACCACCCAACCATGATCTTAGTGCTTCATGACAAGCTTTCTCTTTTGCAACATTTCAAGTCACAATTAGTATTTTAAGATTCTTTAGCCTTATGTATGACACCTCCCTGCTAGCCAATTCATAGCGTAGAATATCATCAAGAGGGCTGAATCCATGCCTCGCCCCGTGCGACGTGGCCGCCCTATCATGCAGGATTTCCGAAGAGCCCGGGTTGTCGGCATCGTCTCACAACACGCCGAGGAAGCTACCGATCCGGTGGAAGAAGGCCATCAACGACGAGGCCCAGTCGATCCTTCGTTAGTGGTGTGGTGGGAATGCCAATGTGTTAGCAACAAGGATATACAGATAGGAACAGGATCGAGAAGAGAGGAAGAAGCGAGTAAATCGAGGAATCGGTGGTAAGGGCAGACACATACCCTTGACCGGAGGATGAAGAAGGGTGGTGACCGACCCAAATTCACCCTCCTGGTTATGGTTGTTGACGCGGTGCCCGTGGGGCGAGGTGGCTGGCGATCCGACAGATGGGCGCCGAGCAGCCATAGGAGAAGGCGCGAAGATCGCCACCGAAGGCGAAGGAGCGAGAATCCCTGCCATAGAGGTTGGCTTGTCCACAATGGCACGCTCCCAGTACCGCGAAACCTTGCCCACCTCCAGCTTCAGGTCATCGACAACTCCTTCCAGTCCTTGACGCCAATCCTCGAACATGTTAGACGCTGTCTCCAGCGCCACAACGCGATCGACCTGGCCTCTGGTGAACTCCGCAAACGCCGCCTCCCAATGCGATTCCTGCTCGGACACTCGCCGATCCCACTTGGCATCGTGATCCGCAAAGCGCCGAGCGATCTCATCCAAAATGATCTGAGTTTCTGGATTCATCAGTACTTGACGCCGACGAAGACGAGTGAAGTGGCTATGAAGAGCAGAGGAATCCAGCACGAGAAGAGATCCAAGATCGTTGAATCTGATACCACTGTTAGCAACAAGGATATACGGATAGGAACAGGATCGAGAAGAGAGGAAGAAGCGAGAACGCCGGCCAGAACGCCGTGACGGCTGTAACTTGGAAGAGAAGATAAGTATCGTATATTTCTTACATGCCCTTCTATAGGCAGCTCTCAGGTATTTGTACTAGTTAGATACTTTCGCTCAGCCCATTAACCCAGGACGGCCCACAAACTCTGGTATTCCTCCTCCTCACTCTCCCAGACGTGCGTGCTCTAGCGTCGGCCTTGGTTGCAGCGGTTGGCCCGGCTTCCTGATCATCTGTGTTGCTAACACAATGGCCCGCCAAGAAAGGTCGCGACGTGTGCACATCCCCTCCCCTCCTCCTCCTTCAATGGCCTAAGACGAGGAGCTGGGAGCTACCCAGTGACGGTGAGCCCGCAGAGGCCGGACCCCGTGCCGTCATCGTACAGGAGGTCGAAGCTGGTGGCGGGGGTGGGGTGCGCGGAACACAATGACGGGGTTGAAGGGCGAGACGCGGGAGTTGTCGACGTGGTGGTGGTGCGTGCGGGGGTGGCAGAGGTAGGGCGGTCATGGCGGCAGCGTGCTCATCTTAGGAATACGTCGCCTCATGGAGAAATTTAGAATTCTGCCATTACGAAATATAGGTTAGGTTTGGTTTCGTTTAGATACTATTATTATAAACCACACGGTCTACATGCTGAAATGCCGTTTAGCTCTTTTAAAAAAAACTAAATAGGTTTAAATTAATTTTAGGAGCTTAACGGACAGTCTTGCCCCTCTCTCCATTTTCTTTATGTCTTCCCGTGCGTTTCTTCTCCGCTCGTGCGTTTCTTCTTTCTAGCCATGAGCAGAGGTAGCAGTAGCAGCGCACGCATTGGTAGGCTACCGAAGCTCTGCAGGCAAGCGAGCTTCGCGTCCTGCTCCATAGCGGCCACCTCCGACGCCCGCGCCAGCCTTAGGCTCCGGCGCTCTGTCGCCGCTAGATATCCCCGCCTCGGAGCGCTTGTGAAGCTGGTAGCTGATCGCCAGCAAGGTCGCCGGAAGGATCGTGATCTGCGGCCCTGGCGTGAACGGCCGAGCTGTTAAAGGAGAAGCAGCAGTAAACCTTACCGGAGGCACTGGAGCGATTCTGTTAGCTTAGCACAAAGGCATGTTCGACGAGCACACCGGCAAAGCTGAGCCTGGGCACCTGCCCCGGTAAGCCGGGCTCTGGCTCCGCCACTGCATGTCGGCGTCGCGCACACGACCTCCAGCTCGCCGTCGTATCGCTGCTTCCGCTGGTGACGCATGTCGGCGTCGGGCACGCGCTCGTCAACATGGTTGGCATGGGCTTCCCTCCGGTGCTCGCACGCGCCTCGAAGCCACCCGTCCCCCGTCGCCCCCTCCACACCCTCACGTCCCTAGGAACGTCGGCGGAACAAGGAGGGTGGGAGACACACATATGACTTGAATAATTATACAATTTTTAGATTAAATTTTGAATATAAATCATGACTAAATCAGAAGAACTGAAATAAAAAGTTAAATCAGATGATGCGTACTGATCAGACATACTGATAGATGACGCAGACCGAAATCAGCAGGGTCAACAATGTCGAAGCAGCGGGTTGATGACCGACAGAATCAGTGAGCAGTCGTGTGAGGACGCTTCCTAAAAACCTTATTCGTTCTCTCCCGGTGCAGGATCTAGAAGGCACTACCGGAATCCGAGCCTTTGCCGAGTGCCGGCCGCTTTGCCGAGTGCCTTTTCTTGGGCACTCGGCAAAGACGGCTTTGCCGAGAGCCGCACTCGGCAAAGCTTGACTCTCGGTAACGAGCGTCTTTACCGAGAGTAGGACACTCGGTACAGGTCCACACTCGGCAAATCCATGTTTGCCGAGTGTCAAACACTCGACAAATGGGGCTCTCGGCAAAGGGCCGTCAGGGGCCGTCCCAAAGCTGACGGCCGTCAGTCTTTGCCGAGCGCCAACGGTTGGCACTCGGCAAAGAGTCTTCTTTGCCGAGTGTCGCCCAGTTGACGCTCGGCAAAGAACTCTTTGCCGAGTGCCATCCCTAGACACTCGGCAAAGTATATTTTTATTTCTTTTATTTTGTCTCCCAAACTTTTTGTGGTATGTTCCTACACTATGTAGACCTACATGTATCATTTATGGACAATTTTAACAGAGTTTCAATCGTTAGTAGATTTAGTTCGTTTATTTGAATTTCTTCGGAAAATTTAGATTTGAACTGCAGGTCACTCGAAACTTGAAAATCCGTGCATGAAAAAATGATATTCATGTTACTTAGCATAAGTTACGACCGATTCCAGGAGCGGACCAAAAACTTCGAGCAACATGCTCACTAAACATGGTCGTGAACTTGTCATCAACATGTTTAAAACTTGTATAAAACACAAACAAAGTCAGAAAATCTTGAAACTTGTCCACGTGTCATGATATCATATGTACAGGCTGCGATAAAAAATTGAAAAAATTTCGAGAAAACTATGACGCGCTATGTGTACAAACCTAAGAGATCCACATTGAAACTCTATGATTTCATGTGTAGTTCTCTTAGGTTTCTACACATAGTGTCTCACAACTTTGTCCAAACATTCTCAATTTTTTATCACAACCTGTACATATGATATCATGACACGTGGACAAGTTTCATGATTTTCTGACTTTGTTTGTATTTTATACAATTTTTAAACATGTGGATGGCAAGTTCACGACCATGTTTAGTGAGCATGTTGCTCGAAGTTTTCGGTCCGCTCATGGAATCGGTCGTAACTTATGCTAAGTAACATGAATATCATTTTTTTCATGCACGGTTTTCCAAGTTTCGAGTGACCTGCAGTTCAAATTTGAATTTTCCGAAGAAATTCAAATAAACAAACTAAATCTACTAGCTATTTCAAACTCTGTTAAAATTGTCCACAAATGATACATGTAGATCTACATAGTGTAGGAACATACCACAAAAAGTTTAGGAGACAAAATAAAAAAAATACAAATGCACTTTGCCGAGTGTCTAGTGATGACACTCGGCAAAGACTTCTTTGCCGAGTGCTAGATGTGTGACACTCGGCAAAGCGGTAGTAAAGAACCTTTGCCGAGTGCCGCAGCGGGGGACACTCGGCAAAGAACTCTTTGCCGAGTGCCGCTGATCTGGCACTCGGCAAAGAATATTTTAATATTTTAAAAAAATCTTTGCCGAGTGCCGGATCACGGGCACTCGGCAAAGAAACAAACTTTAACCGGCCGCGCGGCCGGCTTTCTTCTTCCTTCTGCTTTGCTTTTCTTTTTTCCCGCGCCTCACCGCCGCCGCCGCCGCCTTCCCACGCCTCAACGCCGGCCGCCTCACCGCCGGCCGTGCCCGGCCGCCCGCGCGCGCGCCGTCGCCTGCCCTCGCCGCCGCACTGCCCGAGGTCTCCTGCCCTCGCGCGCTCGCCGCCCGCGCGCGCTCGCCGCCCGCGTTCGCCGTCCGCGCCCGCTCGCCGCCCGCGCGCGCTCGCCGTCCGCGCCTGCACTCGCCTGCCCTCGCCGCCGCACTCTCCTTCCCTCGCCTCCCCTCGCCGTCGCGTGCGCCCGCCTGCCCTCGCCATCGCGCCCCGCCTGCCCTCGCCGTCCGTCGCACGCGCCCGTCCGTCCACGCCGAGCTCGACTGTCCACACCGTCCGTCGCGTGCGCCCGCCGTCAGTCCACGCCGAGCTCCGTCGCGCGCGCCCGCCGTCCGTCCACGACGCCCTCGTTCCCCGCGGTGAGCCTCCCCGTCTCCCTTCTTCCCCCTCTGTCGAGAAATTTGCCATTATAGAAGGCCGCTGCGCAGTTACAGGAGATCGCCCATGGGAATAAAATTGGATCCAAGCAGAGAGCCACTTGCGTTGCGTGTTACAATGTGATTGACAGTTTTACCTTATTTTATGAATCAATTCACTGATGATTGTATCTAGCAATAGCGTATTCTGATTTTTAGCTAGAATATGCTACCGAGGAAAGCTCGCAGTTCTTTATCACCCAGCATATATTTATCTGTCAAACTCTCTAACTCATGCTCCATCGAATCTCTTTGTCACATAGATCATAGTCCAAGCTAACATTCGAACAGATCAGATAACAGGATCAGCCATGATGCTCACTTTAGTGCATGATCATTTGCCGAGCTTCAAATCCTTCAAGAACTCCTCAAACGCCACCCGCGACGGCCCGCCGTCAGCCAGCGCCTCTGCCGCCTTCTCCTTTGCCAACGTCAGCCTCTCACTGAGCTTATCCCCTTCCTCAAACTCCATCACCAGCCTCACCTTCTTCTCCACCTCTGCCGCGCTCACCAGCTCCTCGTCGTAGCCGTCCATCACCACCCCGGCCTATTTGTGCTTATTTGTTTACTCTTAATTGCAGGTTGTTGGACAAATATGGTGGGCGGTTTCCTGAGGAGGAGGAGGGGGAGGAGGAGTAGGACGGCGGACGATGCACAGCAGGCAGCGCAACAGGACGAGGCAGAGCAGGCAGCGCAGCAGCAGGCGGCGCCTCAGGACGACGACGGCCAGCAGCAGGACGACGACGACCAGCAGCAGGACGCCTCAGGTTCAGGCGGCTCTAGTTCGAGGAGAAGGTGACCAAAACTCAAGCCCGAACCATGTCGTTGACCAGGGAGCAGTACCTGCAGGTAAAGTCATGCATGTTTGGTACCAGTACTCGATACATGAATTTTATTTTATCTTCTGATATGCACTTTACGTGTTTACTTTGCAGATGATTCCACATTGGTGCGCCGCACATCCTCTGTGCTGGGAGCAGATGGTGGATAGGTGGTGTTCGGCTGAGTGGGACGAGGCGCACACAGCTAGCCGGGAACGGCGTTTGATGATGCAAGGCCCCTCCCACCACCAAGGCAGCCGGAGCCTGGGCCAATATGCCGAAGCATGGGTACGCCACCTATTTTATTTAGATATATAGCACTAAGTTAGATATTATTTCTAACTATCTCGTTGGTTTTCGTTGCAGTCGGCGTCACATGGTGGAAGGCCTTGCTCCACCTTCTCGGCCTATGCTATGGCCCATAAGGGTAAGGCGACGTCCGACGTCACCTACAACCCGGATGACGGGCCCGAGGCCTACACCAACCCCGCCGTCTACAGCCGCCTCCATGACTACACCGCCATGGCGCAGGAGGTCCATGGCCCAGACTATGATCCGAGCACCGAGCCGATCGACACCGATGTGCTCATGAGGGTCGGAGGAGGCAAGAGACATGGGCGGTACTGGATTGCCGACGGGGCAATCGACTCGTCCTCCACTCCCACTCTGTCTCAGGTGAGAGCAAGGAGCACGGGCTCGAGTCCAGTCATACGACCTCGGCACGACAGCTCACAGCATCGCATACAGCAACTCGAGGTTAGTGTAACTCGTCCTTCCTTGAGTTATATACCTACTCTTTGAGTTACTATAACGTTGGCTTGTAATATTACAGACCCAACTAGAAGAAGAGAGGAGGGAACGTCGCGAGATGGAGGCGAGGATCATGGCGGAGCGGGAGGCGGAGCGGGAGGCCCGCCGGGCAGATCAACAGAGGATGGCGGAGATGTTCCAGTACATGCAGAGCCTTGGCGCCGCACAGGGCATCGCTCCGCCACCTCCATTGTTCCCTCCAGTTGACCCTGCTCTCTTCCACACTCCTGTGAGTATCAAAATTGTAGTTAGATGTTTGTAATGCATCTGGTATAACACATGCAATCTCTTCTCTGTGCAGGGCCAATCTGGGGAGGCATCCAACAATCCTCCGGAAGGGTTCAGCCCAACGCAGCCCCGGTCAAGCCGCCCACCTCCATGAGTGTTGTGTTTTCATTGCTTTAGACTTCTGTACTTGTGTATAATACTTATGTCTGTGTTTGATACTTATGTGAGAGCTTGCGACGTTAGAGACTTATGTTTGTGTTTGATACTTATGTTGAACACTTATGTTTGTGATGGATATTTATGTTTGTGGTGACGGTTTTATGTTTGTGTTGGCTATTTATGTCTGTGATGATATGTGTGATGTATATATGTGATATCTTCTGTTTGTGTGGATGGAATACAAAAAACAAATAAAAAAGGTATATACTGGTCACTTTGCCGAGTGTAACACTCGGCAAAGAGGCTCTTTGCCGAGTGTCAAGGTCATAACACTCGGCAAAGAGCACAGACCTGGGCACCGGCTTAGGTTCTTTGCCGAGTGTTGCGTCCCTGGCACTCGGCAAAGAGGTCGCCTTTGCCGAGTGCCACACGGGACACTCGGCAAAGAACCTGACATGGGGACCCTCCCTGGCGGGTTCTTTGCCGAGTGTCCCATGTGGCACTCGGCAAAGATGGATTCTTTGCCGAGTGCTGCACGGAAGGCACTCGGCAAAACTAACTTCTTTGCCGAGTGTCAGGTGGGACACTCGGCAAAGCCGCCGTCTCCGTCACTCGACGCCGTAACGGCTGCTTTTCTTTGCCGAGTGCTCTCTGGCACTCGGCAAAGATCTTTGCCGAGTGCCCGATAAAAAGCTCTCGGCAAAGAAGGCTTTGCCGATGCACTGTTCACCGAGCCTTCTTTGCCGAGTGTAACACTCGGCAAAGCTTTTGCCGAGTGTTTTGAACGCTTCGCCGAGTGCTTCAGGCACTCGGCGAAGCGGTTGATTCCGGTAGTGAGGGCGAAGGGTTCCGGAGACCTGCTCTCCCGATCGTAGATGCACGTCGGCGGTCGGGATGAAGGGAACTGGAGGCGGCTCAGTTGTGAAGAGAGGCGAAAGCGAAACTAGGATGATTTGGATGCTGGCTGCCAGACGTCTTTTATAGAGCCGAGTCCACGATCAGATGGTCATCTTCGATCTTATCCGCCCGCGAAAATCTCACGTTCAGTTTAGATTTTATAGCGATCGGTTAGGATTCTAAACTTAACAGTCAAGTATCAAAAAAAATTCAAACGGTAAAAGGAAGCGGCGCCCCCGCAGGGGCGCCGGATTTCGGCAGACCATTCACGCGTATGTCGTGCGCTCGCGCCCTTCGTCCCGCCCATGTCATGCGCCCGCGCCCTTTGTCCCGCCCATGTCATGCGCCCGCGCCCTTCGTCCCGCCCAGGCGAGACGAGGCAAGCGAGCGCGCGTGTGGCTCTCCACACTCTCTCCTCTCATCCATGACTTGGTGAGTGAGTGTGGTTTCCATAATTAAACTAGTTCCACTCCACTAGAACTAGCAATATAGTGTTATTGGTTCCACCATCTCCTAGCCATACATTTATATGGGCTTTTGAGATTTTCTTGTGATTTATTTGAATTTCTCAATTGGGTCTAGCCCATAAATCCTAACAATGACATGAGTAAAATAGTCCACAAAATTATATTCAACTTTATTTGTTTTATTAAACTATAAAATGACATTTTAGCGCGTTTGTGGTATGATTGATAATGGCGTCTGAACGAAGCCCATTCATTTGATGGCAATCTAGTGAAGCCTATGTTTCATAAAAGGCAAGATTTCAAATTTCTCCGCTTCAGGAGGGTCTGAAGCGGGCAGGAGAACCTTCTCTATGTGGCGACATTCTTATAAGGGGACCGTGGATGGACAATAGAAGCAGGTCGTTCAGGTGTCGGGGGTACTTGCGTGTCGAGTGCAGCGGTTGCAATGCTGGCTTGGGGCGCAGCGAGAGAAGCGGGAGGACGATGCCTGTACACGTGAATCTAACGCTTGCATTGGGAAGGGACACAACACGTGAGAGAGATGGGTACCCACGCTATTATCAGAGCTGATTTGATGATAAGAGGATCATAAGGATTAGAGAGAAAATGAACTAATTTCTTCTTTAATCCTCTTCAATCCTTTTGTGACCCTAGTCACCAGACTAGCGATGGGCTGTATCGCGGACATAGGTGAGATGGCGTGCGAGAGCACCGAGGACGCGGAGGGCGGACGCCATTTGGAGGACACATGAAAACTGACGAACGCCAACTGTTGAAAGCGGTACATTATAGTAGGAGCAGTAGATAGATAGATAGGATAAAGAAAAAAAATAGAGAACATCTTGTTTTACATAAAAGAAACAATGAAAATATTTGGACTACTGAAGTAAAGCCCACAGGCCCCAGCTAGACATTTAGCCCGCAGAGGCCCGGTTCATCGAGCCGGCAGCCGTGCACTATAATTCCGCCTTCTCCCATTCTCTCTCCAAAACCCTAGCAGCCACCCGGTTCTCCCTCGCTCCAGGTGGCGGCGCGCTCCCCTCGTTTTGTTCTTACTCCTCTCGTTTCCCTCACTAGTCGTTACTGACTTTTCGCTTGCCTGCTCCAGATCTCCCTTCGCAGCCGGCCAGGGACACCCTTCACAGCGCGGGAGATGGCGTAAGTACCCCAACCGATATCTTTTCCCTGCCTGTTTCAGCAACCTTGGTTTGGTTAATAAAATTTTAGTTCCGGATTAGTATGCAGCTATAATCGTTGTACTCTATGCGTGTTTTTCGGAACTGTCGCGGGTAGAACTGTGTGATGAAATGGCTATGCGGTCTTCCAATCTTGAATGATGGCCTGGGGCACATCTACTGTCCTGGGTCGTACTTCATAAATGCACCGTATTCTGTTGACTTAGATTGTTTTGCAAGTGCGTTCGTACTTCGTAAACGCATTGTGTTCTGTTAAATTAGATTGTTTTGTTTTGCAAGTGCGTTCATAACTGCCTAACCTGGAAATGCCGCCTGCCGCGTCATATGGGTTGAGTTGTCGACTTCTAGCCTTCTAGGGTCAGCCTTTTGACGCAGGCCTCGTACGGAATCTATGCTAAATTGCTAATATATCAGGTGTGCAGTGCACTCTCTGTCCCCTTCGTTGTTCCAATACAAAAAAAGTGCGTTCATAACTTATTGGATGAAAAGTGTCCAATCCAAGCTTCCATTTGCTTGCATGCTAACTAGCAGGCTGACAAAACCAAACTGACGTTTTGATGGCTAGATGGGTTAGTAGTTAGGTTTAGTTTTCTGCTGACTCGCCTTGTATGTACCAATCTCATTGTATCAAAGACTGTAGAAATGAGCTCCATGTCCTCTTGCTTATTGATTATCCCAATACTCCCTCTGTCCCAGTATGTAAGGCATACCCACCTCTAATTCAAAGACCAAGAGATGTATAGAATTCTCTCTATTAACACTAGTACTACTGCATCGATATACACATCTCTAGAGAGAGCACACGTTATATTATTGGACTAGAATAAAAAGTGGTTACGCCTTATAATAGGGCGCCGGGAGTACCTGACTACTACTTGTAAGTTGTATCCAAATGTTTTGTCTGTATGCAGTATATGTTGATACTTTTATAGACTTTGCATTGCAAATTTGTTTGATATACTTGAAGCTTTTTGTTCCTGCATTGTCAATTCACCAAATTGTTCTTATTTGGCAGTGATCAGGAGGCCCCAGTTGCAGTTGAGGCACCAACCTCAGTTCTTGGAGAGCCAATGGACTTGATGACTGCGCTGCAGCTCGTGATGAAGAAGTCAAGTGCCCATGATGGACTTGTGAAGGGTCTTCGTGAGGCTGCCAAGGCCATTGAGAAGCACGCTGCTCAGCTTTGCGTTCTTGCTGAGGACTGTGACCAGCCGGATTATGTCAAGCTGGTGAAGGCGCTCTGTGCTGAACACAATGTTCACCTGGTCACTGTTCCTGCTGCTAAGACTCTTGGCGAGTGGGCTGGGGTGCGTTAGACTATCTTTATCTAAAACTTCTGCTCCTTTTTACATAGTATAAGTGTTGCTACCTTGATAGTGTTACTGGATTACTTATTTTAACATTCATTTTATAACTCAATGCTCCAACTTTCGTTGAACGGAGAAAATTTAGTATTCTCTGTAAATGTCAAGTTTTTACATTTAATTTTTAATCCATTTAGTTGTGTTTTGATTCTTCACTAGCTGTGTATTCTTTTATATGAACTTTCGCCTTGATCGTAACAACCTCCACTTTCACTCCTTGCAGCTTTGCAAGATTGACTCCGAGGGCAAGGCAAGGAAGGTTGTAGGCTGCTCCTGTGTCGTTGTCAAGGTAGCATATCAATCCCTTACTTTCCTACAAATTAATTATTTTTGGTTTACCTTAGGGCAGGTAACATGACATTTCACTGTTTCATTTCAATTACCAGGACTACGGTGAAGAATCTGAGGGCCTTAACATAGTGCAGGAGTATGTCAAGTCGCACTAGATGTAACACGTTTCAGTAATACTCTACATTTGGATCTGGGCTTTAATATTATGCTTGCGTCTTGGGCTTGCTAGGAGATTAGGACAATTTACTACAAGAGCCCATGAGGATATGAGCAATTTGGAATTCTAAATGTTTTGTTTGTGGTGCTGTCATCTGGTTTTAATTCAAATCGATAAGAGATGAGATTATTCTTGCTTTGCCATTAGCCCATTACCTTTTTATGTTTATATCCATGTTCCGTGGTGTATAATGTTTATACTCTCTCTGTTGCGGTTGCTCTTTTTTTTTTCTTATTTGATTTGACAAATCTTTATGCGCTTTGCGCCGAGTGCAGCTTTCCACTTTCCTAGTCTTTATTACTGGGTATGAAAGCATAATAATGAGACCACGTTGTGTCAAAATGGTTAAAGCAGACCAGAACAGGAGTTACTTGCGAGGCAGTGACACAGTTTTCTCATGTGGACATTAAGGATGGGCGTACAACACAGCTTTGGCTCGATCGGTGGGATGACAGAACATCATTAGAGACTTAGGCCTTATTGGTTATTCCCATTATATATGGATTGAATAGGAATGGAGAAAATTTAGAAGAACTTTGACTTGCTTGGGATTTAAACCCACCCATGTGGATTGAGTGGGATTGGGTGAGTTTAAATCCCAAGCAAGTCAAAGTTCTTATAAATTTTCTCCATTCCTATCCAATCCATATATAATGGGAATAACCAAACAAGGCCTTACCTGGAATTATTCTCGTTCGTCTTCAACAAAAACATTTCTGTGCGACAAGCTATGTCATTTGAACATCCCTAGGATATGTTCTATACGCCGATGCCTTTGGAGGCTTTCCAACAATATCAGCACCTCATATTATCTTTGCAAAGACTGCAGATTACTGCATAATGGGACAGTTGGGAGTATGCTTGGGGGGCTCAATGTTACTCAACCCAAAAAAAGCATAGAAGCACATGATGCATGACTGGAGGTCCAAGTGCCAACCCAAGCACAAAAATTTCCTTCTAGCTTACACATGTGAAAATTGCATAGTCCAAAAAGAAGAAACTCTTTCTCATTTGTTTTTGAAGTGCAGCTTTGCGAGAAGATGTTGGCAATTAATTGGAATCACATCACTGTGCACATCTGACCAATGCCTCGCAGTACAACGGATCCGTCTCCAAACAAAAAAACATAGAGGATGAAGGCCATAATTATCTTGACTTGGTGCATCTGGAAATGTCAAAATGGATGGATTTTCGAAAACATAGCACCCACATTAGCAGCCTGCAAAAAATATGTTTATGGAAGACATGCTTCTCGTCTGTTACAGAGTCACAGTTAGCAGATCAAATCAAGTACTGGTTGCAACACATAGAGAATAGAAAACACATCTTTATGTACATTCCCCCATCCCCATCACTCATGTACACAAACACCTCTGATCAATAAATGAATACTGTAGGGACTCCTCCCTTATGCCTCGTTTGTTCCGTTGGAATTGAATTCCATTTTAATAATTATAATTTAGACAAAACTAATTAAGTTCATATATTTATATTTATATATTATCCTAAATCATATGAGAAAAATAGTTAAATACTACATTTAGGGCCCGTTTGGCACAGCTCCAGCTCCTGATTCTAAGCGAGGATCTGGAGGAGCCGTGCCAAACGGGTATTTTTTTAAACTGATTCTCGTGTGGAGCCGAAAGATTGGGAGTCGTTTTTGTGAAGAAAGGTGGGATCTAAAAAAACCTGCTCCACCCTCTCTTAAAACAGCTCCTCAACCAACCAAATATGGACCTTCTCTTAAAGTTTGATCGAAATTACCCGCAATTGTCATTGGACAAAAACATAACGAGCCAATTTATGGATTAAACATTTGAGACCATTTTATGCATTACTATGATGGGAATATTTTATATGTTATTGTTTCATAATTTTTTTCCGTATATGCATCCTACTTATTGGTTTGTAACAAAGTTGAACCGCAAAGAGTAAAACAGACAATCGCCACATACCACCAACTCTCAGCAGACAAGAACAAATTTACTTACCAAACGGTTTTAAAAATGATTCTGATTCTCTAAGAGAATCAAGAGGATCAGCTCCTCACGAGGATCAAGATCTGGAGCTAAAGAAGCAGGAGCTGGAGCTTTGCCAAACGGGCCCTTATGTTATAGCGAAGCAAGTAGAAGAGTGTGCTATAAGTTGTACATCGGAAAAATAGTATGTAAATCTGTAGAATCAATTTCCATCCCTCGCCCCATGAATTTGAGATAGACTTATATGATAACTTTGGAAAGTGGTGGAATGCCACATTCTAAAAAAATAGTCTATTCCATTAGTAAGATTCTAATTCATCAAAATGAAAGGAAACAAACGAGACCTTACAGTAATTAAAATTTAGAAAAACATATATCAGAAAAAGTGCAAAAATAAACAAAGTTGCCCATCATGTGCTTACTTTTTTTTATCTATAACTAGCTGTATGCCCGTGCTTTGCTACGGAGTCAATATATAATGATAAGATACATTGAGATGCAGAAGCACTATTTATCGGTCTATGCTCTCGTTAGCATCTATTAAAAGTTAATTAGATTTACATACATTAAAGATCTGCTAGAGAATATAAGAACATCCTATTTGCCAGTTCAATAGAATTTTTTTGCTACAATGATTGTCAATAAATAGCATAGGCAGATATAGGTGAACGAAATGTAAACATCGCCTGGTCTGCGTCAAAGTTGTTGTTCATAGTTGTGAGAAGTTTCTCGCCAGCAAAGATTGAGTTGCCCTAGCAAGGAAGTAGAGCGTTGTATTCTACATGCTGAAAGCCTCACCATTGCCCTTGGCATCACGATTCAACCAGTAACGACTATGCGGATCTTTTCCCAGATCTCTACAGGCTGGTGTGGAAAATTAGTTAGCTTGTGCAATCTAAGACTCGTATATCGGAGTTCTTAAAAGACGACTGATTTTGTTGTGCTCTCCGAGCTTCTCGGTGCCACCACAATTTACGTCGCAGCATGCGTCCATCGTCTGCAACCTCTCTCTCACTCCCTGGCCTCCTCCGCCTCTTCCCGTTCTTGTTGTGCTCCACCGGCTCGCACCTGCAAAGGCCTCCTCTGCCTCTTCCCGTTCTTGCTATGCTCCACCGGCTCGCACCCGCAGTGGGCCTCCTCCGATCCTCCCCCACCACGCACCCGCAACACGCCTTGATCCTTAGTAAACGCGTCCATCGGGATGCTGCCGCTTCTGTCGGGTGTGCCATCACAGGACTACAAGATCCCTCAATTAAGGACTCAAATTTTCATAGCTTTTTAACCAAAATTGTCATTAACAATATATTGACATATGCATTATTAGGCTATTCAAATTTGGTTTGGTATACAAATAAGGTTTGCAAAGTAGAAATATTTCCTCCAAAAATGCGTGTCGACTTTAGCATTTCCATTTTTCTGTTTACAATCACATCCTGTTAAATGAAGTATTCTGACTCTTTCCACAATTTGCAGCAGGATTTGTAGAATCACTTAGACATGCTAGCTTGCTTTTCTCACTTGCAACAATGCAACTATTTTAGGAATTGTAGCAGATGAGGAAGGCCTGAAAGCTCCCAGCATTGATGCGGAGACATGGGTACTTAGATAGCAATCTAGAACTGTTCATATGGGCTACCATGTAATTAGCAATCTATGCCCTACCTCAATATGCATATTTCTGTTCAAACTACATCCATAGTTAAATAACATGTGCCCGCTCTACTCATTTTTCCATTGTGCATTGATTCATCTCGACAATATCCTATTTACTTACAGGTTCCATTGATGTTTCAAGCAATTCAGGTTGTCACGAGAGCAACTTGACCTATGTGCACTACCTCTGTCTTGGCCAGCTGAGGTCTAACCTGCCCTTCAAAGTTTAAACAGAGTAATCCATACATGTAATTACATCCTTTTATATAATCCGTACATGTAATTACATCCTAAACAGTCCTAGCCTATACCACTAAATGACCAGGAGAAAAAGGTACCAAAATGGATACAACACAAGCGATATGAGAACTTGCCAGCTATGCACAAGAAAAATGAGGCAATGCATTAGTGGATTAACCAGAACTCAACATGGAGGACATCAGAAATGGGCGTTGGCAGTTAACACACGTGCAAAACAATATCAACATAAGGTTATTTGCTGAAGGCAGAAGAGCACCAATCTATCCGAGCACTACAGATGCAAGACAAGTGCGCAACAGAGGCTCAAAAATTGATAAAAACTTGCAAGCGTATAATTTAATGCAAGTATAAGCCACTATATGTGAAGTGATGCAAAATAATTATGTAAACATAGATCTCAATACAACAAATCAAGGTCACACAACAAAGTGTACTTAGCATAGGCTAATGAATAAAGGTAAAGAAACAACCTTTTCAATCAGATCCAGCATATCCTGATTGTCAATGAACTCAATGTAGCTCCAATCGATTTCCTCACTTTTGTACTCCTCCTATTCCATCTTGAATACATGCTGAGAGAAGGCATTTATAGATCCCAGTGTCAAGAGAAGTAAATGAAAATGACTTATGAATCCTATAGAAAAATACAATACATACCTCATTAAAGTGTTACTGAAGTTTTTCATTTGCAAAGTTAATACAGAACTGCTCAAAGCTGCACAGGTAAATCAAGGAGCAACATCAAAACCATCCGTCAGGTACTTCTAAACTAATACTCCTTTTCAGAAAGGGATTGGAACTGCAGTCGCCTACGTCCATCAGTGGAAATGTCCTACGCAATGCCGCGGTGTATGAAGTGCTTCTCCCCTTCAGAGAGACCCACCATCGTCCTGGACACATCGGGACAAAAATGAACATAACCAGGGCCGGAGGCATTCTGTCGAACACCTAGGCTGCTACTCAGTTAGGTCTCGTAACTTGATTGCATCCCTGTACAAAAGCAAAATATCAGGAACTCGAGAGAAGGGGTGCACATACATAGTGATATTAAAGCCAGGACGGCGAGCCCCGCGCACGCCCCTAAGCTCCACGGTATGACATCGACAAGGTTATTCTGCCATAGCAGTAGGGTCTTGAGGTTCCCAAGCTTGTCGAGCTACAATGGGATGGACGCAGACAACACGTTCTCGTACAGGTAGACGTTGACCATGCTGGTGCATTACTCGAGCTCGGGAGGTATCAGGCCGAAGAGCATCACAGTGTAGATGGCGATGGTGTCGAGGCTCTTGAGTTGGCCCAGGATTGCCGAGACCGAACCAGAGATTCTGGTCTCGACGAGGCCGAGCATGGTGAGGTTGGAGCAGCTGCCGATCTCCGAAACTGGAGAGGGACCAAAACAGCAGTCACGACATGCGGGGATCACGATTCACGACCGAGGAGGTGCCCAAGGGGTTGCCGGTGGGGATCACAGCCGTGGGCAGTATCGTGGGGCGGGCTGGGTCAGGGGCGGACATCGCGAGCAGAAGGATAGGGGCTTGGAGGGCATCGACAGCAGCGGTGGGGGCGACCAGGGCGGGCACGACACTGTTGCGACGGGCAGCAGGGGGAGGGGGTGAGCGAGGGCATGGCAGGAGTCTACACTATTGACTTAATAGTTAGTCGAGATACAACTAAAAGATTAGCTCAATTTCAACAAAAAGAACCCAGATGCGATCAACTAAGCAAATTTTGCTAAAAACGAGGAATCACAAATGTCTCACCGTGGACCTCAAAACTCTACCGACTGGACCGGTCACTGTTATAGGAGTCATCGCCGCCGCGCCGGCCTACTTGCCTCCTAGACAACATGTTGTTGGAATCGATCTGGGCACCAAACACGGGAACAGACCGCCTGGCGAGGCTCTCTACGGAGGCGTGGACGATCTACGGCACAAGGCCGGACGGTCCACGATCTGGCGCAGGAGCGGCTCCTTCTCTGCACACTTCCGGATGGTCCGCGTCTAGGGCTGGACGATCCACGATAGCGCAGAGGGTCTTCTTCTCCGTGAAGAACCCTAGAACTCGCCCGAGAGAGATCCCGTCGAGGGGGAGAGTTCCAAGGGGTTGCTCTAGGTCGGCAGGTCGCCCGGTGCTCCTCTAATCGGCGTAGAGTCGAGTTGAGATTGTTGTGGAAGACTAAACTAGATCTAATCCTAATGTTAAATTACTCCTACTCCTAGGAATTGGAAGAACGAAAAGGTAAATTTATAAATAGATTTCATTTGATCGATTGTGGGGGTTCAATCGGCCATAGCCCTTCATCTATATAAAGGGGAGGTCTGGACCCATTACAAGTCATTTCTCGAGCTAATCTCGTGGATTTAGATAACAAATCTCGTAAGAAACTCGAAACCCTACTGATTCTGCGCACGCGCGGACTGTCCGCGCCACCACCGTAGACCGTCCGGACCGCGGACCATCCGGCCTCAGGGCCGGACCGTCCGCGTGGCCCTTTTCTGTGCTCAACACGTGTGACCGCTTGAAATTTTTTTTGCTTTTTGGCCATTATGTCGACTAAAATTTACATTTAGACCCCTGGCTGACTTAATTTAAGTTTTGGACCCGATACCTCGGCGCCGTAGAATGTGGCGACGAGTTAACACGCCTCGGCGCCACAGATCCTGGCTCTGGATCTGAATGCGTGACGTGGCGTCGACGTGGCTCGAGCTCGACGCCATAGATCTTGGCGCCGAGCTCAGAGAAAATATCTTTCCACGCGCCCGAGTGCTCTCTCGTTCTCTGTCTCAAAAATTCCAACGCCGCCATTTGCTCCTTGCCGCGCCGCGTCGTCACCTCAACCATGTCGAGCCTCCACCACGCCGAGCTCGCCATCGCCTACCTAGCTCTGGCCACCCCAGCTCCACCAGCCCTCTCCACCTCATCGAGCTTGCCGCGGCCGCCCCAGCTCACCACCTCTCCACCTTGCCGTCCGGTCGCCCCAGCTCCGGCGCCGAACGCCGCGCCGGGCCAACGCCACATCGCCCGCCGTCGTCCCCTCCGCACTGCCTCACCGTTCCATGCGACCTCGCTGGCCGCCGTCGCCACCCCAATCGCCGTGGTAATTTTTTATTTAAACTTAGCATATTTGGACCATATATTAATTGTTTAGCACATATAGTTGAGCTTACCATTAATCCTAAACCCATATAGTTAGTGATTACCATATAGTTTAACTTAGCATTAATTTTTTAGGCTTTATTGATTATATAAGATTAACATATAGTTTAACTTAGCAATAAAGTATATGGAGAAAACTTGTTGAGTATATATTTAATAAATTGCTAACCATACAGTTACTTAGCATTTTGTTTAACGAACCATATAGTTAGTGATTATATAGTTAGTAAATTGCTAGCATATTGTTAGTATATTGGGTGAAGGAAAGTTAGTGAGTATATAGTTAGCATATACTTGTAGCATATTGTTTATCATAGAGTTAGCATATTTTTTATTATGTACCTATCGTGCAGTTTTCTGTGTTAGCAACCATCGTGTTGTTGTTTTTTTGCAGGTTTTAGAAACATCACTTTATAGGGGAGGTGCTGCCGAATTTTTTATTGACAATAGTGTTTTTTGTACATAGGTGTCCTTCCGACTTGACCTTCTCCACCGTTAGCTTGACTCGTACGCGATCTCAGGTATACATTGTTTTCGTACATTATTCATAGATTATGTAATTTTGTTTGATGTGGTCATTTAATATTTACTATATAGTTATTAGTTAATAAGTAGTTATTATTTATTTATTACTTAGTAAGTATTGAGGCACTAGTATTTAGCCATTATTGAGTTAGTAATCCATGTTTGCAATAGATGGACACCCTAGTGACACTATACCATGGAGGAAGCATGGAGACAGATGTTTATGGGAATGCTAGTTTTTATGGTATGAAGAACATGACCATGATGTTCGATGAAAGACCATCCTTTGCCCAGATTTTCCCTCAAGCTTGTGAGGAGATTAGTTGCAATATAAATGACCCTAGAATATCAATTTAGGGTTTGTTGTCCCATATTACATCTGAGATAGTTGTCCGACAGTTGATCTCCATTGCCTCAGAAGATGATTGGGTGAGATATGTCAGAATTGTGAAGACGATTGTTCCACCATGTTTGTATGTGGTTGTTCGAAAGTTATCTGTTAGTCATTGCGATGCTCCATTCGGGTTGTCTCCACAAATGCCAAATGCATCTCATATTGAAGCTCCTTTGCCTGAGCTTCTGGAAGAAGTGGTTGTTGTGCCCGATGCTCAATCGGGCTTGAACGAGTATGAGATTTCTCGTCCTCTTCGTGGCGTTTGTGGGGCTTCTAATCTGGTGGTACCCCCCAGGAGATCCCATTGACCAGGATCCAATTCAGGATCATCTTAGTAAGTGTCTTTAACACGTTGTTCATATCCATCATTATTTCGTTTGATTAGACTTTTTAATGTAGTATTTCCTCCTTCGACGCGATGCAGGATCTCCACAACTAGTTAATGGTGCTTATCTTGATGCGCCCGCAGCATACAATATGGACAACATATGCAGGGCATCAAATAGTGTTGATGTTCAGATTGAGGATGAGGAGGAGCCATATGAGGCTGCACGGGCCTTAGATTCTGATGATGACTGTCCGGTTTAAGAAATGACCGAGCAAGAAATTGAACTCATAAGACGTTTGTGTCCCGAGCGTGACCCTGTAGTACATGAATTTAGCAGTCTAAGTCATTCCACCGGTGCATATGCAGAAGGACGTGATGATGAACTGCTAGAGGCTCCGAATAACGCCGACAGCATTGAGATTAAGGTAGGCTTACTTTTCAAGGACCTGCCTACACTGAGACGATGGCTATAGGAATATTCTGTGAACCGCAAGAGGCCCTTCAAGGTGAGACACTCGTATGCACAACGTCATTACATAGTTGTGTGCAAGGTGTCGGAATGTAATTGGAGGTATGTGCCCGAAGGCAGAAGGAAACCAGAAAGTTTAAGATCACCAAAATTGTAGGTCCACACACTTGTGCCCATACAGAGCTGAGCTCTAAGCATCGTCAGTTGACATATACCCTAATTGCGAAAAGGCTATTGGGGATATTGAAGGGTTAGCCAAACTTGAAGGTGAAGTCAATTATGACCATGACTTCGGAGCTGTTTGGTTACAGGATCAAGTATGAGAAAGCATGGAGGGAAAAGCCGCGAGCATGGAAGATGATATACAGGGATCGGGAGGAGGGTTACAAGAAGTTACCAGCATTGTTCAATGCAATCAAAGCAAAAAACCTAGGCATGCATTACAAGTACATCCCTAAACCTAATGAATGGTGGAACGACAGAGAGATCTTCTTTCGTGCTTTCTGGTGTTTCTCGCAGTGCGTAGAGGCCTTCAGGTATTGTCGTCCTGTGCTCTCTATTGATGGCACTTTTTCTGCTTGGGAAGTATAAGGGCACATTATTGGTTGCCATATCATGTGACGCAGACAACACATTGGTTCCTTTGGCATTTGCTTTGGTGGAGAGGGAGAACAAAGATAGTTGGTCTTGGTTCTTACGACTTGTTCGGATCCATGTCATGGGCCCTAGTCGCGAGGTTGGTGTCATATCTGACAGACACCAAGGTATTCTTAATGCAGTGCAAGAGCAGATTCCTGGCTACGCACCCATGCACCACAAATGGTGCACTCAACATCTAGCAGAAAATCTTCTTCGAAAGGATCGTAGCAAGGCTAACTTCCCCCTTTTTGAGGAGGTATGTCGATAGTTGGAGGTTTCGTTTTTCGAGGATAAGTTGAAGGAACTAAAAGATGCAACAAATGCTGAAGGTAAGAACTGGATTGCTGAGGGAACCACAGAAATGGACAAGGGCCTACGACGAAGGTGGTTGGAGGTTCGAGTTCCAGACTAGCAACATGGATGAGTCATTTAACAGTGTGCTCAAGGGTATACGCGGCATGCCAGTCAATGCTATAGTAACATTCACTTTTTATAGGCTCGTGGCTTGGTTTAATGATAGACACGCACAGGCCAAGGCAATGCAGACGAGAGGGCAGAGATGGGCACCTAAACCAACAACACAACTTAATAATGCAAAGGAATGTGCCCATAGACATGAGGTACAATGCTTTGATGAGGAGATCGGTAAATACGAGGTAACAACGATGGGTGGCATAACTTACGACAGTGAGGTGCGACCTTCGAGGACACATGTTGTGTTACTTGATACATTCTCGTACGGTTGTGGTAAACCTAGACAGTACCACTTTCCATGTTCTCATTATGTTGCCACCGCATGTCATCGCAACTTTGCATTTGAGAGCAGGATACCTTCGGAGTTCAGTGTGGAGAGTTTAGTACGTACCTGGAGCCCTCGTTTTGAGCCATTTCTTGACGAGTCACCGTGGCCAACATACACCGGTCCGGTATACGTTGCTGATCCAACGCATCGATGGGACAAACGTGGTACTAGGAAAAGGAGCCGGTGCAACATGGTTATGGATCAAGTTTCCGGCCGCACTAGGAGAGGTCGAGCGTCCCCCTTTCTCGTGGACCCAGAGCAGAATGAATGCGGAAAATGCGGGAGAACTCACGTACATGCATTTGGACACTTAGTCAGGTGTGATACAAAGTTTATTTCACATGTAGAGTACACAACTTTTATTGTACTATGTCAATGTTGTTGTTATATTTTAATATTTTTACTAACCTTATTATCTTAATTTGTAGGATGGCGCAGTTCCACTTGCTGGACCCTCACTACGACGAGCACCACAGGGGCCATCTCACCATAGAGGGAGAGGTAATTTTTTGCACATATATTAAAATTTCAAATTAGTAAATGCGACATATATTTGACTAAAGAAACAACCCAGCGGCATTGACGGCTCTGGTCGACAGGTAAAGACTTCAATATTTTTTAACTTTTATAGTAATCGCATCTATTTGCTTACTAATGATTTTGTATTCGTTTTTCTTCCAATAGGTGGTGGCCAGAGACTCACACTTTCCACCTTCCCTGCGGTGAGATGACCGTGACGCTGGAAGATTGTCAGAAGATTCTTGGTCTTAGCATTATGGGTCGTCCAGTGACTGGTCAGGCAGCACCAGGTGGTTGGAGGCAGAGGGTGTAGGCCTTCCTTGGGAGACTGCTTCCTGATGACCTACGAGGTAGCCACACCACCGGAGTCCCACTCACCTGGCTTAGGCAGGCTTTTGGGGAGTGTCCACCTGGAGCAGACGAGCAGACGGTTGGCTACCATTGTCGAGCTTGGATTCTCCACCTATTTGGTTCAGTTCTTTTTCTAGACGCGACAGGCGACAACGCGTCATGGATGTTTCTGCCCTGCTTGACTGACTGAGATACGACAAGAGGTTACAATTGGGCTTCTGTAGTGTTAGCCTTCCTCTACAGGCAACTTTGCGAGGCATGTCGTCGTTCGTCGAGGACCACGAGCTTAGGTGTGTGTGTACCTACTACAGCTGTGGATGTGGTCACACATACCCGTCGGTCGACCCAGAGAGTTTGCTCCTCATGAGTGGTTCGAGGTAGCCGGACATCGGCTGAAGCCCACGGCTGCCTACCACTGGGACCAGGTCGAGGAGCCCTTCGCACGACACCAGTGTGCGTACGTGGAGTACTCAAACGAGCTAGGCGCACTTATTCCTTCGATGGTGAGTTGCGTACTTGTATATCAATTTATCTTTTTTCTTAAGACGTTGGTAAAGTTACTATAAACTTATATGTGAATTCTAATACTTTCCAGGTGACCTGGTGTAACACCATAAAAGCCATCAACTAAAAATAATAAATTTGGTTATTACGTTAAATAGGGTAATAATTTTTTAAGTGTTTAATTATTTATTTGTATTTTGAATCATTTTTTATTTCGCATGATTGATTTGTGGATGTTTAATAGCATTTATTCTTATAGGAAAATCCTAGTAAATAATATAATAATTAAATAATATAGTAATTATTATTCTAAAAATAAATATTTTATTTATAAGTAATTTTGGATTAATTAGTATGAATTTTTGAGTTATTTAAAATTGTATTTTTGAAATAAAAAAACAAAACAAAAGACCTAACCTAACCCTAGCCCAACTAAGGCCCAGTTAAGCCTCCACACGCGCCGCGCCCTGGCTCTCCTTCCCAAGCCGTCGCCGCTCCCTGCTGTGTCCCTATCCACTCCCCTATTCTCTCTCCTCCCCCTGCTCTCCTCTCCCTGCTCTCTATCGCGCCCGACCCCGGCGCCCAGGCACGCAGCGCCCGCGCCCCAGCCGCCCTGCTTGCCGCGGCCGAGCCAAGCAGCAACGACCGGCGACGCGACCCGGCGCCTATTGCACGCCGCACGCCAGGGAGCCACCCGAGCAAACCGCGCCATCCCGAGCCAAGCAACCGGCCGAGCGCCCGCCCATCACGCTAGGAGCTCGACCAAAAACCGACGCCTCGTGCCCCTTGGCGTCCGCGCCCCCATTGAATTTGTAGCTGCCGTTACTGCCGTTTCATCTTCCTTCCTCCCCGTTATTCTTTTTGGTAACCGACGTATCGATGGCCATGAAGACTGACGACGCCCATTGAAGCCCCTCGGCCGTCCCTTCCACTCTCCCTCCCTCTCCCCTATAAATCAGACACTCCTCCTCTCTCCCTTCCTCCCCTACCCGAGCTCTCTCTCATTCCTCGCACTCTCTCCTTCGCCGTTCGTCACCGGAGTTCGCCGTTGTCGCCGGAGTTCGCCTTTCATCGCCGGAGCCATGCCACCCGCCATTCGAAGCCGAACCCCTGCTCTTCTCCACCCAGTCGAAACCCGTCGAGCCCTCCCCGTCACGCGTACGAACCCAAGGTTGAAGACGATCCAAAATTTATTGGTGTATTTTTGGAATTCTTTTGATTCAATTCATGAATTGTATGTTTATTTTGTTGTAATATGAACATGGTGATCCAAAATTCATATGTATGTGTGCTATGAAAATGTTGGTAGATATATGCGACACGTAGTGCACCGTGATAGTTCATGTTAGTCGATGCGTTGATTTTTGGAGTAGAGAGAAAGATGACGAAAAATTTAGTAGCCACAAGTTGGTGATAAAAACACTAGATAGGAAATTTTGTAGTTAAATTTGGTCACAATAAACTTTAGAAACTATTTGGAGCATTATAGTCATAGGTTCATTTTAATAAATTTAGAAAATGGTATAGAACTCATGTCATATAAACATTATAGGATTTTAGATGATTTATCTCTGATTATTTTATTAATATTTTCTTTTAGAAAGAAAGGAGAAAATACCACCTGTAGTATGGAAAATAGATTTGACTAGCCAAAATAAACATGTTCGTGAGTATAGCACTTAAATTTCTTAGAGTTAGTAAAATACATGTTTATGTCAAAATAATCCTGCTTATGTTATAAAAAGTCCAATTAGTAATTTATATGGATTTTTTAGAATATTAATATTAATAGATTCATTTTTTAGCTATACTCAATAATTCAAGTTAGAAATAAAAAGGATAAAATCTATTAATCTATTTATTAGTATTAAAGACAATAACTACCATTTATTTTTGATGATGTTAATACGGATTAATACTAGTTAAAACTATATTTATAGCACCTACTCATAATTTCACCATTTATGACTCGCAATAATAGTCATAAATGAATTAATAAGCATTTATGCGCTAAGATGTATTTATTTGTGTATTAAGTGCGATGTGTTAATGTGAATGTAATGGTGCGTGTTTATTTATTGGTGAATGATTTCTTTTGTATGTACGATATGCGAATCGATATTAGAAGCTGACTGTGTGGTAGAAGATCCAAATTTGTTTGAGAATGATCCGCAGGACACTTTTGAGCAAGGCAAGTGGATTCTTCCTCTGCATATTCTATTTGTACCTAATTAATGCATATAATAAGTTTTACTTTTTGAATACACTGCATAATTTGATGGGATTTACCTAATTAAGGATTTCCTAGATTTACCAACTATATTTCTTAATTACCCTGGGAAATTATTAAGCTTTGCAAATTTGTGCTACCGCTCAACTTAATTATTTTTATGTCACTCATCATTTGATATTAATGTCCAAAAATGAAATTGGCTTTATGATATTAACCCGATGGTTAAACAAGATTACTTCGTATTAATTGGAACATGGAGTGACCACCCAGGATAACAGTGCAACCACGAGTGCTATCATGGCTCTGGCTTTGGTAATTAGCTTTATATGCTTAGTACCTAACAACCTTACCTGAAATATGGGCAAGAGGGGGAGCGGCAGTGGTGGCAGCTCACGTTAACATGGGGACGTATTCTTGGCTAAGGTACCTCGCCCAAAGGGCCTCCACACTGACTTGGAAACCTTAGAGGGTTGCTTTGTATTAGTGTATTTTGTGAAAGCCTCATAATGGATCCCTAGCCATTCACCATGGTAGTGTTTACGGGTCCGATCAACCCAGGGTAGATGGGATACATGGCTTGTAGGTAAAGTTGTACCACCTCTGCAGAGTGTAAAACTGAAATATCAGCCGTGCTCCCGGTTTTGAGCAGCCTGGACTCCTCACATGATAATTAAACTTAAAGATGGACAATAACTCGAGATCCGATGATCTGCCAATGGTTCGCTTAAGTGGTTTCACTTAAGTATTTTTGATACACTCTTATACCTTTGTTAAATGGGATACTTGGGATTCACACTTATTAGTAAGACAGGTGTTGTTAATAAAATGTTGACAAACTAAAATGCTTACTGCTCAACCTTAGCCTCACCTTGTTATACCTGCATTAATTTTCCCCCAACTTGCTGAGCCCCGACCATAAGTGAGCTTACCCTTGCTAATATTTTGATTAGAGGGTGATGCTGAAGACTTTGACGAAGATTTTGATGATAATGTATTCTAAGCCTAATGATGCGCCGATCATCTTCCTGTGGGAGATTGCCCATGTTATTTAATTCTGCCTTACTTTGATGTGATACTTGTTAAAGATACAATGATTCAGATGATGTAATAAATTATTCTACTCTCTTTACACCTTTATTACATTGTCTTTTGATATATTACACTTGTGACATCAACATATGTGTGGAAATGGATCTTGGCACACATATGCTATGCGCTCGGTTCTGCCCCCTGGAACCGGGTGTGACAGAAGTGGTATCTGAAAGTCGCCTAGAGGGGGGTGGATAGGCAAAACCTGAAAATTAAAACTTTATCCCCCAACTAGATCACTTGATTAGTGGTTAGAACAAGATATACAATTGTCGGAGTATAAAAACTAAGTTCTTGCTAGTAAAGAGTATAGCTTTCAAATAATGCGGAAGTGATTAATCAATGCAACTAATAAGTCTATGGTAATAAAGCAAGAAGGCTTAGATGAGAAGAGTAACGACTTAAGTTCTGTCTTGCAAAGTGTTGCTTCACTAAATGAGAATTTATCTTAAAGCAACACCAAATGGGTTAGCAAAGAATAGTGCAAGAAAAACTTAGAGTGGAGGAAAACAAGCAAATCACAAGCAATAAACACAATGGACATGGGTGATTTGTTTTACCGAGGTTCGGCCCTCGAAGGCCTAGTCCCCGTTGAGGAGTTCACTAAGGTCGGGTCTTTTTCAACCCTTTCCCTCTCTCCACCGATCACTCAAGACCAGCGAGCTCTTCTTCTCAAGGATCACTCTCAATCCCGCAAGGACCACCACACTCTTTGGTGTCTCTTGCTAGCTTTTACAAGCCTCCAAAACTTTGGAGGAAGTTCAATGGGAGTCAAAACTCCACGCGCAAAAGAACACAAAGATGTAGTACACACTATCTCTCAATGAATCTCACAAGGCACTAGAGCTAAATCACACGAGAGGCTTTCTTTTTCTTTCTCTCGCTTTTGTGGCACTTGTGTGGGTTGTAGTGGTCTATATCTTGTGTATAGGATGGATCAATGAATATATGTGGTTGGGAGGGCTTGAGTATGTCAACTAGATGACTTGGAATGTTGCTTGGGCTCCCGCCTCTTGAAGTGGCCGGTTGGGGTGGTATTTATAGCCACCAACCAAATTGTAGCCGTTGGAGAAGTCTGCTGGCGATGGGCGCACCGGACAGTCCGGTGCGCCACCGGACACTGTCCGGTGCGCCAGCCACGTCGGCCAGCCGTTGGGGTTCGACCGTTGGAGCTCTGTCTTGTGGGCCCGCCTGGCTATCCGGTGGCGCACCGGACAGGCCCTGTAGGCTGTCCGGTGTGCCACCCGCTCGTCCTCTGCTCCTCTGAGCGCATTTAATGCGTTGCAGTCGACCGTTGAGCGCGAAGTAGCCGTTGCTCCGCTGGCACACCGGACAGTCCGGTGTGCCACCGGACACTGTCCGGTGCTTCACCGGACGGTCCGGTGAATTATAGCGGAGCGGATTCCCGAAGCTGGCGAGTTCAGAGTCGCTCTCCCCTGAGGCACCGAACACTGTCCGGTGGTACACCGGACAGTCCGGTGAATTATAGTGGAGCACCTCTAGAAATTCCCGAAGGTGAAGAGTTCAGCTTGGAGTCCCCTGGTGCACCGGACAGTGTCCGATGGCACACCGGACAGTCCGGTGCGCCAAACCAGGGCAGCCTTCGGTTGTCCCTTGCTCTCTTTGTTCGAACCCATCCTTGGTCCTTTTTATTGACTTATTGTGAACCTTTTGCACCTGTAGAACTTATAGACTAGAGCAAACCAGTTAGTCCAATTACTTGTGTTGGGTAATTCAACCACCAAAATCAATTAGGAAATAGGTGTAAGCCTAATTCCCTTTCAATCTCCCCCTTTTTGGTGATTGATGCCAACACAAACCAAAGCAAGTATAGAAGTGCATAATTGAACTAGTTTGCATATTTGTAAGTGCAAAGGTTACTTAGAATTGAGCCAATAGAAATTCATAAGATATGCATGGATTGTTTCTTTATAATATTAACATTTTGGACCACGCTTGCACCATATGTTTTGTTTTTGCAAATTCTTTTGTAAATTCATTTCAAAGTCAAAGGTAAATGAATAAGATTCCTGAGAGGCATTTATAAGATTTGAAAATTTCTCCCTTGTTTCAAATGCTTTTCCTTTGACTAAACAAAACTCTCCCTCAATAAATTCTCCTCTTAGTGTTCAAGAGGGTTTTAAGATACCAATTTTTGAAGGTGCTACTTTCTCCCCTTTTTGAACATAATGAAATACCAATTTGAAAATCATGAGTTTTAAAATTAGGTGGTGGTGCGGTCCTTTTGCTTTGGGCCAATACTTTCTCCCCCTTTGGCATGAATCGCCAAAAATGGATACTTTGAGTGAAATATAAGCCCTTGGGAACTACTTTCTCCCCCTTTGGCAAACAATAATATGAGTGAAGATTATACCAAAATTGGAGAGTTGCTCGGAGTGACGGCGAAGGATGAGTTATGGAGTGGAGTGGAAGCCTTTGTTTTCGCCGAAGACTCCAATTCCCTTTCAATATACCTATGACTTAGTTTGAAGTATACTTGAAAACACATTAGTCATGGCATATAAAAGAGATATGATCAAGAGATATGTCAATTAAGAATGATCATAGTTCTATACAATATAGATTGCTCCCCCTAAATATGTGCCTTGATAGGAATCCATATTTGGGCCTTGAAATGCCAATTGCACATAATGAGGTAAATGAGAACATATCTATACCATACAGAATGTGAAGTGCATTGTGTCATAGTATAAGTGTGATGCTCATAACAGTTTATGCACTTACGAAAGCATGTTATAAATATCTTAAGCATTTTTTCTTAAGGATTTCAAAGAGGCTTAAGGACCATCCACCTTTGAGACAAAGGCATCTTATCCTCGTTACAAGGTTAAGCTTTAAGCTCTTTGACAATAAACTTACTTCACCCAGTTTTAACAAAGATGCATAAGTGCGGGAATGAAATATTTGAGAGGTCAAACTAGGTATGAAGCAGGAAAAAATGCAAAGGACATGCTTTCTCTTCCTTTTATATAAGATATGCAAAGAATGCTTATAAGAGGAAGATTTAGGTACATGTTTGAATGAAAGGAAGTAGTTTTACCCTTTTTGTACCTTTACTTGGAGATGCTCTCTTCATTGTGCTTTGTTCTTAGTCTTGTTTGCTGAAGACCTATACTCAATGACAATGAATGAAAATATTTTGCACAAGAGAGAGTTCTTACAACTAGTGATCCTTTTCTAACTCATGGTTAGCATATAACAAGTGGATCACCAATTGTATAAATGAAACATGAATTCTCCTTTTAACTTAGTGCATATCAAGAGAGATATTGATTGAAAGAAGAATATGAGGCACTAAGAGGCATATGCATAAATTGATGTTATTCAATGATCAAATAAACAACAGATGTGATCAAGAAAACAACATATGCATTAGATTATCAAAAGCTTTATAGGAGAACCCAGTAAATATGCTACTTTTTAAAAAGAAAGCTACAATCCTTAACAAAGATGACATTATTTAACCAAGTTGGATTGACAAATAGTAGCATACTTCATGAGAGACTCATCCTCATACATGAAACTATATGAGATACTAAGATAAAACGATAATCTCAACATAATCAAGATATAGAAATAGGCTCCCCCTAAACATATGCATCAAGCTTTTGAGTGAGATAAAGTAAATGGGGAGAAGCACAATACATCTTGATCAAGGCTTATAAAATTTGCAATAAATAACTTGCGCCTTGCATTTCTCATAATGAAGAAGGATTTAGAATACTTACAACCACACCATTGATCCAAGTAGGTGTTGTTGCTCTTGATGTCTTCCTTTTTCACTTGAGTGTCCTTCCTTGGTAGTTGTCTCTTCTTCTTTTCAAACTGATTGAAATTACTCAAGAGAGATGTTAGTAGCACAAGGGAGTATATGATAGATGATGATTTCTTTTAGATAAGAAGTATAAACAATTCATCATCCACAAGTTATATAGACATGAAGTAAAATCCTTAGTATTAGTGCACATTATTAGAAACGTGGGATATGCACCTTTTAGACAATTATAGTCAATCATAGGAATTTTACTTCTTCATATTGAACTTTAATATCATAATTTAGGTTAAATAGCCATTGAGATGGGAACTAAATTTGATTAAGAAGATGAGTTCCCATACCTTTGCTTCTACCTTTCTTCTTTTGGGTGAAGAGCAACCCATGAGGCTTGTGCACTTTCTCTTTTGTAGATATTCATAAGTAGGCTCAAGAGATACTTTGTTAGTAACACAAGCACTAGTTTCCATTTTTGTAATCATTTTTGATAAGGAATGAAAAGCTAGATTACTAAAACATGGAAACTTCATAGCATGAACTAGATTATCCATAGATGATGTTATGCTTAATTTTAACTCATAAAATAAGCACAAATAATACTTTAAGATTACGGGTATAAATCTAATTCATGATATGGAAAGTGATACATGTGTAAGAATCAAATCCAATTTAAGCAAGTAGAAACACATCACAAATCATTGGATTGATTTTTCTTTTCATGTTAGATTACACATTTCCAAAGAGAAACTTATTCTCTATAAGTGAGACTACTTGGGTTACTTAGATAAAATCATTAGTCTCACTATTCTAGTTATAGAGAGAGTTTTCCTTTTATAAGTGTCCTAAGGATTTGAATTCCTTACATGACACCTTATTCTTTTAAGAACTTGAAATATCTCTCTATATCTAGAATCATGGCAATAATAGAATGACTAGCAAAAAACATGCCATTAGACTTGCAATAATTTAAAGCATGTAGATTGCCATAGGATGGAAATGATGAGTATGCAATCTACCATATGAGAGGAAATTCTTCAAAAAATGGTAATATAAATCTAAAGACATTTGAAGTGCTACACATTTCTATGTGACTACACAAGACACCTAAGAAATGATAATTTAAAATACTTGCACTTAAAAGCATAGAAGTTACCATCCTTTGACTTTCCTCCATGTTGTAGGCCTTGATTTTTCACACATGATAATTCTTTTATTTCCTACAACATCAATGTCTTCCTCAAGATGATATGAGTTTAAGACATAGTAATTTAAAGAATAACCTCGGGTCAATCACGGATATAGATCATTGAAGATTGATAGCTTGAGTTGATAAGAAATGAATGGACTCTCTCAAGCACCCCAAAGCTTCATATCATCTCCTTCTCCTACAAAGCTTGTCAAGCATATTTTGGTACCCACCTCTTGATGGGTCCATCAAGGTTAGTCAACAAAGATCTAGGAACCCAAACGTTCTTTGTGTTAGCATTAGGTAAACTCATTAACTTTCTAGCACAAGTTGCAATTTTAGGTTGCTTAGTGTCATGAGAATTAATTGACAAGCTAGGAGTGGGAGATTTACCTATGGGACAATCCTTGTATTGATGTCCCTTCTTTCGGCATATGTAGCATAGGCGATCTTCAACTCTTGAAGACTTCTTCCTTCCTTGGTTTTTGCTTGCTACAAGGTTAGTGAATGTTTTCTTTTCTAACCCTATGCCTTTTTGTTTTAAATGGGGACAAGATCTAAATAAGTGTCCCTTCTTGGAGCATTTAAAACAAAGTCTATTATCCTTGTTAATAATCAAGCCATTTTTAATGTAGGGACATGACCTAATCAAGTGCCCCTTTTCAAAGCATTCACTACACCTCTTATTTCTCTTAGTGTGAAGTGTGGCTTGATCATTACTGTAACACCATAAAAGCCATCAATTAAAATAATGAATTAGTTATTATATTAATTAGGGTAATAATTTTTTTAAGTGTTTAATTATTTAATTGCAATTTGATCGTTTTTCTTTGTATGCGCTTGATTGATCGGATGATAGATATTAACTTCCTTTTAAAAAGAAATCTTAGTAATTAAACAATAATTAGGAAATATAGTAATTATTAGTCTAAAAATGAGTATTTTGTTTATAAATATTTTTGGTGAATTTTTATGAATTTTTGAGCTCTTTAAATAAGCGTTTCGGAATTTAAAAAAAACACCCAACCGACCGGCCCACTTAGGGGCCCAAAAACCCCAAGACCCCCCTAACCCTAACCCCAGCCTGCGCGCGCGCGCCCTGGGATTTCTTCCCAGGCGCCGCCGCCCTCCCTGCTTCTCTCCCTCACTTCTCTCTCTCTCTCTCTCTCTCTTTCACTCTCTCTCCCGCACGAGCCCAGCCGAGCGGCGCGCGCAGGCCGTGCCTGCTCTCCGCCGCGCCGAGCGCCGCCCAGGCGCGCACGCCTGCCGAGCCGGCCGCGACACCGCGCGCCCAACGCAGCCGGCCCCACCGCGCCGAGCCGACCTGCACGGCCCCGCCGCGAGCCCTGCCGCACTGCAGCGATCGAGCGCGACGCCCGAGCCGCCTCTGCATGACCCTGCACGCCCAGTGCCGACCGAGCACCCAAGCGAAAACCGCTGCGACCGTCCGTTGTTCTCCCTGCGTAATGGAACTTCAAAGCAGCTGTTCTCCTCCATTACTTTCTCTGTGAAACCGACGCCATCAATGGCCAGTGATGACGCCGATGCCCTCTTTCTCTCCCTGGCAGACTCTTCTTCTTCCCTCCTGCTCTCTATAAAAGGCAGCAGAGCCTCTCCTTCCTGTCTACTCGAAATTTCCTCTCTCTCTAGCACTCCTCGCTCATAGCTAGTGCCTTTGCCATTGTTGCCGTTCGTCGCCGGAGTTTGCCGCTCGTCGCCGGAGCCCGTGGAGTTCGCCGGAGCGTGCCGTTCGTCGCCGGAGTTCACCGGAGTCACGTACTCGCTGTCCGTAGTCGAGCCCCGCTCTCCGTCCGGCCGAACCCCGTCGATCCATCCCCGTCACACGCACGAACCTAAGGTTGATGACGACCCAGATTTATTTTATGTATTTTATAAAGAGCTTTTTGATTCGATTCAGGAGTTGTATATTTTGTTTGTTGTAATATGAACACATGTGGTTCCGATTTATGTATATATGAGCGTTATGAAATTGTTTGGTAGATTCATGCGATTATTAGCACTGTGTTATGTCATGATAGTCGTGGCGTTGAATTTTGGATTAGAGAAATATGACAACATTTAGTAGTCACTTTGGCGATAAAATGCTAGATAGGAATTTTTGTAGTTAAATTTGGTCACGATAAATTTTAGAAACTACTTGGAGAATTATAGGTGCATTTTAAATGGATGTGGAAAATGGTATAGATGTCATATGAATATTATAGGATTTTTAGATGATTTATCTAATTATTTTATTAGCATTTTCTTTTTTTTGAAAGAAAAGGGAAAAGATCACCGGTAGTGTGGTAAATAGATTTTTACTAGTTAAATAATCATGTTCGCAAATTGAGCACTTAGATTTTTTTAGAGTAAGCAAAATACTAGTTTATGTCAGATTATCCTCACTTGATTTATAAAAAGTACAAATACCAATTTATGTAGACTTTTAAAATATTAATATTATTAGATTCATTTTTGGTCATACTAGACAATTTGAGTTAGAAATAATAAAAAGTTATTAATTCATTTATTAGTATTAAAAGATGATAATTATCATTTAATATTATTAAGGATGTTAAAATATATTAATATTAGTTAAAATTATATTTATTGCACCCACTCATAAATTCACCATTAGGATTCACATTAATAGCCACAATTGAATTAATAAGTATTTACGCGATTAGTACGTAATTAAGATATGATTAGTGCGATAGGTTAATATGTGCTTAATGACGTATTGGTGTATGTTTATGAATGGTGCATGTTTATTTATTGGTGTATGTTTTATTTTTGTATGTGCGCTATGCGACCCTATTAGAAGCGGATTGTGCGGTAGACGATCCGAACTCGTTCGAAGACGATCCGCAGGACTCGCTTGAGCAAGGCAAGTGGATTCTCCCTCTGCATATTCTGTTTGTACCTACTCATTGCATATAATAATGTTTACTTTTTGATATATTGCATAATTTGATGGGCTTACCTAATTAAGGATTTCCTAGATTTACTACCTGTATTCCTTGTTTAACCTGGGAAAAATAATTAAGTTGTGCAAGGTTCATGCTACCGCTCAACTTAATGATTCTTAATGTCACTCTTGAATTGGTTTTAATGTTCCAAAAATGTTAATTTGCAATTATGACATTAACCCGATGGTTAAAGGTAACTTTATTACAAATTAATTGGAACATGGAGTGACCACCCAGGATAACAGTGCAACCACGAGTGCTATCATGGCTCTGGCTTTGGTAAATAGCTCTATATGCTTAGTGCCTAGCAACCTTACCTGAAAGATGGGCAAGAGGGGGAGTGGTAGGTGCTGGCAGCCGATGTTAACATGGGGTCGTATTCTTGGCTAAGGTACTTCACCCAGGGGGCCACCACCATCGTCTTAGAAACCTTAGCGGGTTGCTTCGTATTAAGTGTATTTTGTGAAAACCTCATAATGGATCCCTAGCCATTCACCTCGGCAGTGTCTAAGGGTCCGATCAACCCGGGCTAGATGGGATACATGGCTTGTGGGTAAAGTTGTACCACCTCTGCAGAGTGTAAAACTGATATATCAGCCGTGCTCCCGGTTATGAGCGACCTGGACTCCTCACATGATAATTGAACTTAAAGATGGACATAAATTGAGATCCGATGATCTGCCAACAGTTTGCTTAAGTGGTTTCACTTAAGTGTTTTTGTTATATTCATAATCCTTTGTTTAATTGGGATATTTGGGATTCACTCTTGTTAGTAAGACAGGTGTTGATAATAAAATGTTGACCAACTAAAATGCTTACTGCTCAACCTTAGCCTCACCTTGTTATACCTGCATTAATTTTTCCCCCACTTGCTGAGCCCCGACCATAAGTGAGCTCACCCTTGCTAATATTTTGATCAGAGGGTGATGCTGGAGACTTTGATGGAGAATTTATCGACGAGGAATTCTAAGTCTAACGATGCGCCGGTCAACTTCCTGTGGAAGATTGCCCAGTTGTTTATTTCCGCTTTACTTTGATATGATACTGGTTTAAGACACAATGTTTCAGATGATGTAATAAAGTTTTATACTCTCTTTACGCCTTTATTGCATTGTCTTTTGATATATTACACTTGTGACGTCAACATATGTGTGGAAATGGATCCTGGCACACATATGGTATGCGCTCGGTTCTACCCCCTGAAACCGGGTGTGACAGAAGTGGTATCAAAGCTATGCTGACCTTAGGTCGTTAGATTAGTTAGAAATGGAAAGCCTAGTTGTTCAAAACTTGCTAATTTCATTCCTATAGATTCCTTTATCAGTCTTACCTCTTTGAAATTCAACTAAGTTGACTCTTCTCTTGTAGATGGTTTGCACTCTCCAAACCACCCGCGTCAACACCAGCTACGCCCCTCAGCCCCGGCAGATCCCGGTCTACCCAGTGGTAGTCGAGGATGCTCCAGCGAATCTCCCTCCCGTCCGAGTGGAGAATGTGATCAACCTGGAGGACAGCTCGGAGGAGCAGCTGCCGACCCCCACCCCGTTGGCCGAGTCCCTGGCCTTCGCAGCTGCGTCATCGACGTCAGCATCGTCGGCACCAGCCTTCCAAGCACCTGCACCTGGAGGCGACGACCCCGATGACTCCGGAGACGGCGACGACGAGGATGATGACGACGACGATGATGGAGAGGACGAACACGTCCACGAGGAAGCTGACTACGCCCAGCAGGACCACTTCATGGGGATTGGTCCAGTTGTCGAACATTACACATCAATGTTCGAAACAGGGCACTTCCCCAACCTGCTGCAGGAGGTGCTGCACGAGCTAGGAGCCTACGTCCGCCCCCTGTACGAGACGAGGAGAGTGAGCGAGCCTCCCCGGGCTTGCTATTACATCACTCGCATCCATGTCAGGGTGATGGATGCAGGTGACAGAGGATTCAGGACTCTGTCTGCTCACGAGTCCCTGATACCACTGTCCACCTACGCTGCCTCTGTCAGCGACGCTGCCCGTCGGACCCTGTGGTCGCTTAGCCACACCTACCGGCAGCAGCTGCAGAACACAAGGTTCAGGCATCTTCCTCAGCGCCTGCGTGGAGAGAACCAGACTAACATTGTCCCAGGTGAGCCTGGTGAGGACCGCCTCAACACCCTAGCTGGTGTCGTGGCCGGTCTCAACACCGACCTGGACAGTGCCACTCTGGACCTCTACAGTGTGCACTTGGAGCTGGAGAATGCCCACGCCAGGATTGCAGCCCTAGAAGCCCAACTGCAAGGACTGAATCCGCCAGAAGCTCAGGTTCTCGCCGTGGCGTTGTCTCCTCCCCGCAAGAGGCTGCGCTATGGAGAGCCCGGATCCGTCACTAGGCTGCTTTAGGAATGTTGATCATGATGTAATAAGTTACGCTTCGCGTTAGACGATGAAACTATCTTTAAATTTTTATATTAATAAATATCAACCATGTGATGGTGATTGGTTGAAATGCTTGATTTGAATCTTTGTTTGAGTGCTATGGTCTTATGGAATGATGGCCATAAGAACATATAAAATTTGTAAAACTTAAGCTATTTTCCCTCTAGAATCTTTTCTACTCCTCACTTTTCTAAGGACTTCACTTCCTAACAAATCAGATGGTGAACCAACGTCAAGGACCTAACAACCGGAACCAGTGTGGACAACAAGCACCACCACCACCGCCACCAGCAAATCCCAATATGGAGCAGTTCATCGCCGCCCAAATGCAGATTCTGCAAGGACTTACTGCTGCGGTTTAGCAATTACAACAGAACCAACAGAATCAGCAACCCCAGCAGCAGTAGTATGCACCCCCGGCCAGAGATAAACACCGGGATTTCATGAGTCATCACCCGCCGACATTTTCCCATGCGGTTGATCCTCTTGATGCCGATGACTGGCTCAAAGTCATTGGGAATAAGCTGGACATCACTCAGTGCAACGACCGAGAGAAGGTCTTGTACGCCTCGGGAAGACTCGAGGGAGCTGCGTCCGATTGGTGGGATGCCTTCACAACGGCACATCCCAACGCTGATACCATAACCTGGCAGGAGTTTCAGTAGAACTTCCGCGCTCACCACATCCCCTCTGGAATCATGAAGCTGAAGAAGAAGGAGTTCCTTTCCCTTACTCAAGGGAATATGTCTGTCAGTGAGTATCGTGATCGCTTCACTCAGCTTTCATGTTATGCCCCTGAGGAAGTGGACACTGATGAGAAGCGCCAAGAGCGTTTCCTGGAAGGGTTGATTGGACCTCTGAACTATCAACTTCAGAGTCACACATTCCCCAACTTCCAGACACTCCTGAACAAGGCAATTGGCCTTGAAAGCAAAAGGAAGGAGCTATCTGACCATAAGAGAAAATTCCAAGGTCAGTCCAGCAGGAACACCCGGCCAAACAATGCTCAAGGTTCGCAGTTCCGCTCTGGAAATCAGGGAGGAAATAATTATCAAGTGCAACGCTCTGGACAGCAAGGCCAGAGAAATAATCAGAATCAGAATCAACAAAGGAGCAACCCCCAGACCAACCAGAGGTCTGGTGGAAATTCACAGAACCGTCAGGGTGGCACCAACAACACTCAGGCCAGAAACAACGCACCTGTCCAACCCAACGGCTGTTTCAAGTGCGGTGAACTAGGCCACTATGCCAACAATTGCCCAAGGCGCAACCAGCAAACACCCCAAAGGAGCAACACTCAGAGAAATGACCAGAGCACCCCCGCTCGTGGATCTGCTCAGAACAAGACTCCGCAGAACCAGAGCCGAGGAAGGGTCAATCACGTCACTGCGGAATCAGTGCCTAAGGATGCCGACATTGTGTATGGTATGTTCCTTGTTAACTCCATACCTGCATCAGTTTTATTTGACTCTGGAGCATCACATTCATTTATAACTGAGTCATTTGTGGAAAAACAAAACATACCTAAGTACCCTCTGAAGAGAATATTACACATTAGTTCACCAGGAGGTGACATGAAGGCCACACACTCATGCCCTCATGTTAATATCAAGATTCAAGGAATAGATTTTACAGTCGACCCAGTGGTCCTAGGATCCAACGGGATTGATGTCATTCTTGGATGCAACTGGTTGAAAAGTTGTGATGGAGTGATACGGTGTGCCAACGGAACAATTACGTTGACAAGTCCTCAAGGTGAAAGAATCCAAGTCAACATAGACAAGTCAACAGGTGAAAAAGGGAAGACAGTGATCAATCACTTGGAAGAAAAGCCCTTGGAAAATATCAAAGTAGTGTGCGAATACCCAGACGTATTTCCGGAAGAATTACCAGGTATGCCACCTGACCGTGATATAGAGTTTTCTATTGAATTAGTACCCGGAACCGCGCCTATCTCGAAAAGACCTTATAGAATGGATGGCAAAGATTTAGTAGAACTGAAGAAACAAATAGAAGAATTACTAGAAAAAGGTTTTATTCGTCCAAGTTCATCCCCTTGGGGAGCCCCAATGCTGTTTGTGAACAAGAAGGATGGTTCGAGAAGAATGTGCGTTGATTATAGAAGTTTGAATGAAGTAACCATCAAGAATAAATACCCACTACCTCGGATTGAAGATTTATTCGATCAAATGAAGGGAGCTAGGATATTCTCGAAGATAGATCTGAGATCGGGATATCATCAGTTAAAGATTCGAGCAGAAGATGTACCGAAGACAGCCTTCACGACGAGATATGGATTATATGAGTTTTTGGTCATGTCATTTGGACTGACTAATGTACCAGCATACTTTATGAACTTGATGAATAAAGTATTCATGGAATATCTGGATCAGTTTGTGGTCGTATTCATTGACGACATACTGATATATTCTCTGAATGAAGAAACACACGAAGATCATCTAAGGCTAGTCCTACGAAAGCTTCGTGACAACCAACTGTACGCAAAATTCTCGAAGTGTGATTTTTGGCTTAAGGAAGTTGCTTTCTTAGGGCATATTGTTACCGATGGTGGAATTAAAGTGGACCCAGGAAAGATAAGTGAGATACTAAATTGGAAGCAACCCACAGATGCGTCCAAGATCAGAAGTTTTCTTGGATTAGCAGGATACTATAGAAGATTTATTGAAGGTTTTTCCATGTTAGTGAAGCCTCTTACCTCTCTACTGGAGAAAGGCAAAGAGTTCAAATGGGATGAAGCTTGTCAGAATTGTTTTGAGGAACTCAAGAAGAGGTTAACCACTGCACCAATACTGGTAATGGCAGACATCCACAAGGGATTTGATGTGTATTGCGATGCATCACACCTTGGACTTGGATGTGTGCTAATGCAAGAAGGAAAGGTGATTGCTTATGCTTCAAGACAGTTGAGGAAACATGAGAAGAATTATCCTACACATGATTTGGAACTAGCGGCCGTAGTGCATGCTTTGAAGATTTGGAGGCACTATATGATTGGAAACAAGTGCAAAATCTTCACGGATCACAAAAGCCTGAAATATATATTCACTCAGAAGGAACTCAACCTCAGACAGAGAAGATGGCTTGAGTTGATTAAAGATTATGATTTGGAAATACAATATCACCCCGGAAAGGCAAATGTAGTAGCTGACGCTTTGAGCCGTAAGGGTCAAGTGAACAACATCACTACTCATTTGATGTCACAAGAATTATGCTGGGAAATGGAACGACTCAACCTTGGATTTCTCTTGCAACAGTGATGGAGGTCGAATCTACTTTGGAAGAAGAGATCCGTAAAGGACAAGAGTCCGATGAGAAGATTAAGGAAATTAAAACTTTGATTAGTTTGGGTAAAGCCCCAGATTTCATGGAAGATGAACAAGGCACAATATGGTTTAAGAAGAGAATCTGTGTACCGGAAATCGAGCACTTACGCCAACTTATTTTGAGAGAAGCTCATGATTCAGCTTACTCTATTCACCCGGGAAGTACAAAGATGTACCAGGACCTTAAGGAAAAGTATTGGTGGTACGGTCTGAAAAGAGATGTTGCCACTCATGTTGCACTATGTGACGTGTGTCAGCGAGTTAAAGCCGAACACCAAAGACCAGCAGGATTGCTACAACCTCTCAAGGTACCGGAATGGAAATGGGAAGAAATCAGTATGGATTTCATAGTTGGACTACCCCGTACTCGAGATGGCTATGATTCAATATGGGTCATAGTAGACAGGTTAACTAAAGTAGCACACTTTATACCTGTGAAGACAACCTACTCAGGAGCCCAGTTAGCAGAGTTGTACATGTCGAGGATTGTTTGTCTGCATGGAGTACCGAAGAAGATCGTATCCGATCGAGGAACCCAGTTTACCTCGCGCTTTTGGAAAAGACTTCATGAGTCCATGGATACCAAGCTAAACTTTAGTTCAGCTTATCATCCTCAAACGGATGGGCAAACGGAAAGAACAAACCAAGTCTTGGAAGATATGCTAAGAGCTTGCGCTCTAAAGCATGGTAGAAGCTGGGATAAAAGCTTGCCTTATGCAGAATTTTCGTATAACAACAGTTATCAAGCAAGTCTCAAAATGGCACCATTTGAAGCACTCTATGGACGAAAGTGTAGAACACCGCTTTATTGGAATCAGACTGGAGAAAATCAAGTATTTGGTCCAGAAATTCTCCAAGAGGCGGAAAAACAAGTGCAGATTATCAGAGAAAATTTGAAGACAGCACAGTCAAGACAGAAAAGCTATGCTGATAATAGAAGAAGAGAGTTGATGTTTGAAGTAGGAGACTTTGTCTACCTTAAAGTTTCACCGATGAGAGGAATGAAAAGATTTAAGGTTAAAGGAAAACTATCTCCTCGCTATATTGGCCCATTCAAGATTTTGGAAAGAAAAGGTGAAGTAGCCTATCAGTTAGAGCTACCCGATAGATTATCAGATGTGCATGACGTATTTCACGTATCACAACTCAAGAAGTGCTTAAGAGTACCAGAAGAACAGTTACCCATGGAAGGACTGAATGTTAATGAGGATTTGACCTATTCGGAGTACCCGGTCAGAATTGTGGAAACATCTCGCAGAATTACACGGAGTAAAGTCATTAACATGTGCAAAGTTCAGTGGAGTCATCATTCGGAAGATGAAGCCACTTGGGAAAGAGAAGATGAACTCAGAGCAGAATTCCCCCAGTTATTCTCGGAAGTTTCTTAATCTCGAGGACGAGATTCTTTTTAAGAGGGGTAGGTTTGTAACACCATAAAAGCCATCAATTAAAATAATGAATTAGTTATTATATTAATTAGGGTAATAATTTTTTTAAGTGTTTAATTATTTAATTGCAATTTGATCGTTTTTCTTTGTATGCGCTTGATTGATCGGATGATAGATATTAACTTCCTTTTAAAAAGAAATCTTAGTAATTAAACAATAATTAGGAAATATAGTAATTATTAGTCTAAAAATGAGTATTTTGTTTATAAATATTTTTGGTGAATTTTTATGAATTTTTGAGCTCTTTAAATAAGCGTTTCGGAATTTAAAAAAAACACCCAGCCGACCGGCCCACTTAGGGGCCCAAAAACCCCAAGACCCCCCTAACCCTAACCCCAGCCTGCGCGCGCGCGCCCTGGGATTTCTTCCCAGGCGCCGCCGCCCTCCCTACTTCTCTCCCTCACTTCTCTCTCTCTCTCTCTCTCTCTCTCTCTTTCACTCTCTCTCCCGCACGAGCCCAGCCGAGCGGCGCGCGCAGGCCGTGCCTGCTCTCCGCCGCGCCGAGCGCCGCCCAGGCGCGCACGCCTGCCGAGCCGGCCGCGACACCGCGCGCCCAACGCAGACGGCCCCACCGCGCCGAGCCGACCTGCACGGCCCCGCCGCGAGCCCTGCCGCACTGCAGCGATCGAGCGCGACGCCCGAGCCGCCTCTGCACGACCCTGCACGCCCAGTGCCGACCGAGCACCCAAGCGAAAACCGCTGCGACCGTCCGTTGTTCTCCCTGCGTAATGGAACTTCAAAGCAGCTGTTCTCCTCCGTTACTTTCTCTGTGAAACCGACGCCATCAATGGCCAGTGATGACGCCGATGCCCTCTTTCTCTCCCTGGCAGACTCTTCTTCTTCCCTCCTGCTCTCTATAAAAGGCAGCAGAGCCTCTCCTTCCTGTCTACTCGAAATTGCCTCTCTCTCTAGCACTCCTCGCTCATAGCTAGTGCCTTTGCCATTGTTGCCGTTCATCGCCGGAGTTTGCCGCTCGTCGCCGGAGCCCGTGGAGTTCGCCGGAGCGTGCCGTTCGTCGCCTGAGTTCACCGGAGTCACGTACTCGCTGTCCGTAGTCGAGCCCTGCTCTCCGTCCGGCCGAACCCCGTCGATCCATCCCCGTCACACGCACGAACCTAAGGTTGATGACGACCCAGATTTATTTTATGTATTTTATAAAGAGCTTTTTGATTCGATTCAGGAGTTGTATATTTTGTTTGTTGTAATATGAACACATGTGGTTCCGATTTATGTATATATGAGCGTTATGAAATTGTTTGGTAGATTCATGCGATTATTAGCACTGTGTTATGTCATGATAGTCGTGGCGTTGAATTTTGGATTAGAGAAATATGACAACATTTAGTAGTCACTTTGGCGATAAAATGCTAGATAGGAATTTTTGTAGTTAAATTTGGTCACGATAAATTTTAGAAACTACTTGGAGAATTATAGGTGCATTTTAAATGGATGTGGAAAATGGTATAGATGTCATATGAATATTATAGGATTTTTAGATGATTTATCTAATTATTTTATTAGCATTTTCTTTTTTTTGAAAGAAAAGGGAAAAGATCACTGGTAGTGTGGTAAATAGATTTTTACTAGTTAAATAATCATGTTCGCAAATTGAGCACTTAGATTTTTTTAGAGTAAGCAAAATACTAGTTTATGTCAGATTATCCTCACTTGATTTATAAAAAGTACAAATACCAATTTATGTAGACTTTTAAAATATTAATATTATTAGATTCATTTTTGGTCATACTAGACAATTTGAGTTAGAAATAATAAAAAGTTATTAATTCATTTATTAGTATTAAAAGATGATAATTATCATTTAATATTATTAAGGATGTTAAAATATATTAATATTAGTTAAAATTATATTTATTGCACCCACTCATAAATTCACCATTAGGATTCACATTAATAGCCACAATTGAATTAATAAGTATTTACGCGATTAGTACGTAATTAAGATATGATTAGTGCGATAGGTTAATGTGTGCTTAATGACGTATTGGTGTATGTTTATGAATGGTGCATGTTTATTTATTGGTGTATGTTTTATTTTTGTATGTGCGCTATGCGACCCTATTAGAAGCGGATTGTGCGGTAGACGATCCGAACTCGTTCGAAGACGATCCGCAGGACTCGCTTGAGCAAGGCAAGTGGATTCTCCCTCTGCATATTCTGTTTGTACCTACTCATTGCATATAATAATGTTTACTTTTTGATATATTGCATAATTTGATGGGCTTACCTATTTAAGGATTTCCTAGATTTACTACCTGTATTCCTTGTTTAACCTGGGAAAAATAATTAAGCTGTGCAAGGTTCATGCTACCGCTCAACTTAATGATTCTTAATGTTACTCTTGAATTGGTTTTAATGTTCCAAAAATGTTAATTTGCAATTATGACATTAACCCGATGGTTAAAGATAACTTTATTACAAATTAATTGGAACATGGAGTGACCACCCAGGATAACAGTGCAACCACGAGTGCTATCATGGCTCTGGCTTTGGTAAATAGCTCTATATGCTTAGTGCCTAGCAACCTTACCTGAAAGATGGGCAAGAGGGGGAGCGGTAGGTGCTGGCAGCCCATGTTAACATGGGGTCGTATTCTTGGCTAAGGTACTTCACCCAGGGGGCCACCACCATCGTCTTAGAAACCTTAGCGGGTTGCTTCGTATTAAGTGTATTTTGTGAAAACCTCATAATGGATCCCTAGCCATTCACCTCGGCAGTGTCTAAGGGTCCGATCAACCCGGGCTAGATGGGATACATGGCTTGTGGGTAAAGTTGTACCACCTCTGCAGAGTGTAAAACTGATATATCAGCCGTGCTCCCGGTTATGAGCGACCTGGACTCCTCACATGATAATTGAACTTAAAGATGGACATAAATTGAGATCCGATGATCTGCCAACAGTTTGCTTAAGTGGTTTCACTTAAGTGTTTTTGTTATATTCATAATCCTTTGTTTAATTGGGATATTTGGGATTCACTCTTGTTAGTAAGACAGGTGTTGATAATAAAATGTTGACCAACTAAAATGCTTACTGCTCAACCTTAGCCTCACCTTGTTATACCTGCATTAATTTTTCCCCCACTTGCTGAGCCCCGACCATAAGTGAGCTCACCCTTGCTAATATTTTGATCAGAGGGTGATGCTGGAGACTTTGATGGAGAATTTATCGACGAGGAATTCTAAGTCTAACGATGCGCCGGTCAACTTCCTGTGGAAGATTGCCCAGTTGTTTATTTCCGCTTTACTTTGATATGATACTGGTTTAAGACACAATGTTTCAGATGATGTAATAAAGTTTTATACTCTCTTTACGCCTTTATTGCATTGTCTTTTGATATATTACACTTGTGACGTCAACATATGTGTGGAAATGGATCCTGGCACACATATGGTATGCGCTCGGTTCTACCCCCTGGAACCGGGTGTGACAATTACCTTGGATGTTACCTTTTATGGAGGAGTGGTTGAGGCTTTTGGAGGAGGTATTGAATTTCATCTTTTGTTTCTTCCTCTTGGCAATCCTCAAGTCCTTGACATTTTCTTCAAGGGATGTAGTGCATGCCATGGTTGTTCCCGTCTCAAGCTTCTTCACCATGTGATCACGGTTATCTTGAGAAGGTTGAGCAATGCATTTCCCTTTTAGTTGTGTCAAGCTCATTTTTAGCCTCTCAATTTCTTCTTTGAGCTTTTGATATGTATCATCATTTGTTCCTGCAAATTCTAGCTCAAAGGAAGATTTGCTTGTCGACGGACAACAAGCATTAGCACATGGTGATGTAGTTTTGATTTGAATACATGTGCATGAGTGAGGTTGTTGAGATTTTAAGTTTTCTATCACAACCTCATGAGCAATATTCAATATGATATGATCATCCATAAGATTTTCATGAGAACATAGAAGCATATCATATTTTTCTTGAAAAGCTAGATTTTCATTTTTTAGCTTTTCTACTTGGTCCTTAAGCAAGGTATTCTTATTTACTAATTGAGCGATACAATGTAAAGCGTTATCTTGCTCAATTGAAATAGTTTCATACCTTTGGACCAAATCAACATGAGAGCACTTTAGCTCCTCATGTTCTTTAGTCAACTCATCAAAGCATTGCATTTTCATGGAGAGAATACTTTCTAGCCTTTGACGAGCTTCGCCTTGCTCTCTCGCTCTTTCTAGAAGTTTGAGCATGACCGCCTTATCTTCTTGGCTTAGGCGAGCGTAGAGTTGCATGAAGCTTCTTTCTTCCTCCTCATCCTCATTTGTGCTTCCGCTATCATTTTCATTAGCCACACAACATATGTGGGAATCGAAATAGGAAGATAAACCTCTTGGAGAGGTGGATTCATCGTTTGGTCTCCATCGTTCATTTTCTTCTTCTTCCTTGCAAGGGTTAGTATCACAAAGACCAAAGGAAGTAGAAGCACACAATGAACTATCATGTTTGGACTCATCAAATTTGATTTTAATTCTAGTCCAAATATCATGCGCATCATGAATGAATTCATTATAATTTGATATGAAAGCACGATAATCTTCATTGCTAAGAGAATTACTTAAGATGTCATAAGCTAGGTAGTTTAAGCGTATACATCTTTGATCTTCCTCGGAAGCATTTTTCTTATCATAACTAGGAGGAATAATACTCTTGTATAAGATTTGTTCTAAGCGAGGATCTACGGTTCTAAAAGCATTTATCACACTAGTAGACCATGAATCATAGTTAGAACAATCATCAAATAAAATCTCAAGAGTTACCTCCTTCCGAGTTGTGTTCTCCTGGGTCTTCTTGTTCTTTTGGGATCTTCTACGAGCCATTCGAGTTGTTAGACTCAAGATGAAGTGCCTAGCTCTGATACCAATTGAAAGTCGCCTAGAGGGGGGGGGGGGGCGTGGATAGGCGAAACCTGAAAATTAAAACTTTATCCCCCAACTAGATCACTTGATTAGTGGTTAGAACAAGATATACAATTGTCGGAGTATAAAAACTAAGTTCTTGCTAGTAAAGAGTATAGCTTTCAAATAATGCGGAAGTGATTAATCAATGCATCTAATAAGTCTATGGTAATAAAGCAAGAAGGCTTAGATGAGAAGAGTAACGACTTAAGTTCTTTCTTGCGAAGTGTTGCTTCACTAAATGAGAATTTATCTTAAAGCAACACCAAATGGGTTAGCAAAGAATAGTGCAAGAAAAACTTAGAGTGGAGGAAAACAAGCAAATCACAAGCAATAAACACAATGGACACGGGTGATTTGTTTTACCGAGGTTCGGCCCTCGAAGGCCTAGTCCCCGTTGAGGAGTCCACTAAGGATGGGTCTTTTTCAACCCTTTCCCTCTCTCCACCGATCACTCAAGACCGGCGAGCTCTTCTTCTTCTCAAGGATCACTCTCGATCCCGCAAGGACCACCACACTCTTTGGTGTCTCTTGCTAGCTTTTAGAAGCCTCCAAAACTTTGGAGGAAGTTCAATGGGGGTCAAAACTCCACGCGCAAAAGAACACAAAGATGTAGTACACACTATTTCTCAATGAATCTCACAAGGCACTAGAGCTAAATCACACGAGAGGCTTTCTTTTGCTTTCTCTCGCTTTTGTGGCACTTGTGTGGGTTGTAGTGGTCTATATCTTGTGTATAGGATGGATCAATGAATATATGTGGTTGGGAGGGCTTGAGTATGTCAACTAGATGACTTGGAATGTTGCTTGGGCTCCCGCCTCTTGAAGTGGCCGGTTGGGGTGGTATTTATAGCCACCAACCAAATTGTAGCCGTTGGAGAAGTCTGCTGGCGATGGGCGCACCGGACAGTCTGGTGCGCCACCGGACACTGTCCGGTGCGCCAGCCACGTCGGCCAGCCGTTGGGGTTCGACCGTTGGAGCTCTGTCTTGTGGGCCCGCCTGGCTGTCCGGTGGCGCACCGGACAGGCCCTGTAGGCTGTCCGGTGTGCCACCCGCTCGTCCTCTGCTCCTCTGAGCGCATTTAATGCGTTGCAGTCGACCGTTGAGCACGAAGTAGCTGTTGCTCCGCTGGCACACCGGACAGTCCGGTGTGCCACCGGACACTGTCCGGTGTGCCACCGGACGGTCCGGTGAATTATAGCGGAGCGGATTCCCGAAGCTGGCGAGTTCAGAGTCGCTCTCCCCTGGGGCACCGGACACTGTTCGGTGGTACATTGGACAGTCCGGTGAATTATAGTGGAGCGCCTCTGGAAATTCCCGAAGGTGAAGAGTTCAGCTTGGAGTCCCCTGGTGCACCGGACAGTGTCCGGTGGCACAGCGGACAGTCCGGTGCGCCAAACCAGGGCAGCCTTCGGTTGTCCCTTGCTCTCTTTGTTCGAACCCATCCTTGGTCCTTTTTATTGACTTATTGTGAACCTTTTGCACCTGTAGAACTTATAGACTAGAGCAAACTAGTTAGTCCAATTACTTGTGTTGGGCAATTCAACCACCAAAATCAATTAGGAAATAGGTGTAAGCCTAATTCCCTTTCAGTATCAGAGCCAAGTTGACCCTAGGTCGTTAGACTAGTTAGAAATGGAAAGCCTAGTTTGTTCAAAACTTTCTAATTTCATTCTTATACATTATTTTATCAGCCTTACCTCTTTAAAATTTTAACTGAGTTGACATTTCTCTTGTAGATGGTTCGTACTCTCCAAACTACCCGTGTCAACACCAGCTATGCCCCTCCGCCTCGGCAAATCCCTGTCTACCCAGTGGTAGTCGAGGAAGTTCCAGTGGATCTCCCTCACATTCGAGTGGAGAATGGAGTCATCCTAGAGGACAGCTCGGAGGAACAGCTGTCGACACCCACCCCGTTGGCAGAGTCACTGGCCTTCGCAGCTAGGTTGTCGACATCGGCACCGCCTGTACCAGCCGTTCAAGCTCCTGCACCCGGAGGCGATGACCCAGATGACTCTAGGGACAACAATGATGAGCATGATGATGACGACGAAGGAGAAGACGAACACGTCAACGAGGAAGCCAACTACGCCCAACAGGACTACTTCATGGGGTTTGGTCCTGTTGTCGAACATTACACATCAATGTTCGAGACGGGGCACTTCCCCAACCTACTACAAGACGTGCTGCACGCGCTAGGCACCTACGTCTGCCCCCCTGTACGAAACAAGGCGAGTGAGCGAGCCTCCCCGGGCTTGCTACTACATCACTCACATCCACATCAGGGTGATGGATGCAGGGGATAGGGGATTCAGGACTCTGTCTGCTCACGAGTCTCTGACACCACTATCCACCTACGCTGCCTCGGTTAGTGACGCTGCCAGACAGACCCTATGGTCGCTCAGCCACACCTACCGGCAGTAGCTGTAGGACACGAGGTTCAGACATCTTCCTCTGCGTCTGAGTGGAGGAAGTCAGACCAGCATCGTTCCAGGTGGAGCTGGTGAGGATTGCCTCAACACCTTAGCCGGTGTAGTGCCGGACTCAACACTGACCTAGATAGTGTCACCCTAGATCTCTCTAGGGTGCACTTGGAGCTGGAGGATGCCCATGCCAAGATTGCAGCCCTGGAAGCCCAATTTCAAGGACGGGATCCGCCTGAAGCCCAGGTCCCCACCATGGCGTTGTCTCCTCCCCGCAAGAGGCTGCGCTATGGGGAGCCCGGATCCGTCACTAGGCTGCTTTAAGTGTTTTAAGTTATGATGTAATAAGATAGTCTTTGCGTCAGACGTTGAACACTCTTTTTAAGTTATCTTATTAATAATAACAACCATGAGATGGTGTTGGTTGCTATGCTTGATTTGGATCTTTGTTTGAGTGCAATGGTCTTATGGAATGATGGCCATAAGAGCATAAAAACATAAACTTAGGATATTCCCCTCTAAAATCTTTTCTACTCCTCACTCTTCTAAGGATTTCACTTTCTAACCAATCAGATGGTGAACGCTCGCCAAGGACCCAACAACAACCGGAACTAGCGTGGTCAACAGATACCACCACCACCACCAAACCCCAACATGGAATAGTTCATTGCCGCCTAGATGCAGCTTCTGCAAGGTCTCACTGCAACTATACAACAGATTCAGTAGAACCAGCTGAATCAACAGCATCAGCAGCAACAACAGAATGCACCCCCGGCTAGAGATAAGCACCGAGATTTTATGAGTCGTCACCGCCAACGTTCTCTCATGCGGTTGATCCTTTAGATGCCGATGACTGGCTCAAGGTCATTGGAAAGAAGTTGGACATCACCCAGTGCAACGACTGGGAAAAGGTCTTGTACGCCTCGGGAAGACTCGAGGGAGCCGCATCCGACTGGTGGGATGCCTTCACAGCGGCACACCCCAACGCGGATACAATAACCTGGCAGGAGTTCTAAGTGAACTTCCGCGCTCATCATATTCCCTCAGGAATTATGAACCTGAAGAAGGAGTTCTTTCCCTTACTCAAGGGAATATGTCTGTCTGTGAGTATCATGATCGCTTCACTCAGCTTTCACACTACGCACCAGAAGAGGTGGATACAGATGAGAAGCGCCAAGAGCGTTTCTTGGAAGGACTGATTGGACCACTGAATTATCAACTTCAGAGTCGTACCTTCCCTAATTTCTAGACTCTACTGAACAAGGCAATTGGCCTTGAAAGTAAAAGAAGGGAATTGTCTGACCACAAAAAGGAAGTTCCAAGGTCAGTTTAGCAGGAACACCCGCCCGAACAACGCTCAAGGTTCGCAGTTCCGCTCTGGAAATCAGGGTGGAAATAGTTATCAAGTGCAACGCTCTGGACAACAAGGCCAGAGGAACAATCAAAGCCAGAACCAGCAGAGGAACAACTCTCAGACCAACTAGAGGTTTGGTGGTAGTTCACAGACTCGTCAAGGTGGCGCCGTGAACACGCAGGCCAGAAGCAACAACGCACCAGTCCAACCCAATGGCTGTTTCAAGTGCGGTGAGCTTGGCCATTATGCTAACAACTGCCCTAGGCGCAACCAACAGACACCTCAAAATAGCAACAATCAGAGGAATGATCAGAACACCTCGCTCATGGATCTGCACAGAACAAGACTCCGCAGAACCAGAATAGAGGAAGGGTCAATCACGTCACAGCGGAATCAATGCCTGAGGATGCCGACGTGGTGTACGGTATGTTTCTTATCAACTCCATACCTGCATCAGTTTTATTTGACTCTGGAGCATCGCATTCATTTATAACTGAGTCATTCGTGGAAAAGCATAACTTACCAAAGCACCCTCTTAAGAAGATGTTACACATTAGTTCACCAGGAGGTGACATGAAGGCCACACATTCATGCCTCCATGTTAATCTCAAGATTCAAGGAATAGATTTTCCAGTGAACCTAGTGGTCCTAGGATCCAATGATATTGATGTGATTCTTGGATGTGACTGGTCGAAAAGTTGTGATGGAATGATACAATGTGCCAACGGAACAATTACATTGACAAGTCCGCAAGGCGAAAGAATCCAAGTTAGCACAGACAAGCCAACAGATACAAAAGGAAAGATAGTGGTGAATCATTTGGAAGAAAGCCCTTGGAAAATATCAAGGTAGTGTGTGAATATCCAGACGTATTTCTAAAGGAATTACCAGATATGCCACCTGACCGTGATATAGAGTTTTCTATTGAATTATTACCCGAAACTGCACCTATCTCGAAAAGACCTTATAGAATGGATGTCAAAGATTTAGTTGAACTAAAGAAACAAATAGAAGAATTACTAGAAAAAGGTTTCATTCGCCCAAGTTCATCCCCTTGGGGAGCCCTAGTTCTATTTGTGAACAAGAAGGATGGTTCGAGGAGAATGTGTGTTGATTATAGAAGTTTGAATGATGTTACCATCAAGAATAAATACCCATTACCTCGAATTGAAGATTTATTTGATTAGATGAAGGGAGCTAAGATATTCTCGAAGATAGATCTGAGATCGGGATATCATCAGTTAAAAATTTGAGCAGAAGATGTACCCAAGACAGCCTTCACGACGAGATATGGATTATATGAGTTTTTGGTCATGTCGTTCGGACTGACTAATGCACCAGCATACTTTATTAACTTGATGAATAAAGTATTCATGGAATATCTGGATCAGTTTGTGGTTGTATTCATTGACGACATACTGATATATTCTCTGAATGAAGAAACACATGAAGATCATCTAAGGCTAGTCCTACAAAAGCTTCGTGACAACCAGCCATATGCGAAGTTCTCGAAGTGTGATTTTTGGCTGAAAGAAGTTGCTTTCCTAGGACATATTGTTACGGATGGTGGAATTAAAGTGGACCCAGGAAAGATAAGTGAGATACTAAATTGGAAGCAACCAAAGGATGCGTCCAAGATCAGAAGTTTTCTTGGATTGGCAGGATACTACAGAAGATTTATTGAAGGTTTTTCCAAGTTAGTGAAACCTCTTACCTCACTACTGGAAAATGCTAAAGAGTTTAAGTGGGATGAAGCATGTGTGGGGGACAGATATCCCTGGGTCCACTGGAAGGGTAAAAGACCTCACTAAAGGCCCAAGGACCCAATAAATCGTAAGGTCATTCCTTCATGGGCCTGGGGAGGGACAATCAGTAAAGCAGATCGATATAAGGCCGGATCGACGAGAGTCCAGATGGCCCCACAACGTTGAGCAAGAAACCACAATAGAAGATCCGACTTTCCCGCGCTGGAGCCCCATGCAGCAGAGCCAAGCGAGGATAGGTCGGCTGAATCATAGGAAGATAGACTCAAACAGTTCACTATCCTTTAGGCGCACGTTGTTATCATATCCGTATGTATTGTCCCACGGTCGAATATTTAAGGCCCAGGGGGCACCCCTTCAGAACGATCGATTCCAACTCTACACTACCCCGCCATCTACCTCAACCCTCCACGTCATCGCTCTAGAAAACTACCTTGTAACCCATTACACAAAGCATCTTCGCCAGGACGTAGGGTGTTACGCATCTCTAAGCGGCCCAAACCTGTAAACATTGTCTATTGTCTCTCGTGCATCTGGCACGAACCATTTTGCTACAGTCGGCGACACTGTCCTACTCCTAAAAACACCTCGAGGGGCAACCCCGGGTGTGCGGTCGGACCCAAAACACCGACAGCTTGCGCGCCAGGTAGGGGGGTGTGTCGACGATCTAAGCTAGCTCAATGGCCGTCACCTTCCATGACAAGATCACCTTCCGTCCCGGATCCACGTTCTGCTTCGGAACGATCTCGTTCGTAGCAGACGAAGAGGGAACTCTACACCGAATTGCAGATCCGCCAAGAAAGAAGTCTCCTCCAACGAACTCCGAGGATATCGGAAAAGCGCAACCTCCAGCTCTCCGAAGGAAGATCGCCACGACAGCCACGCCGTTCTACCCCGACGTTCTTTTCATCGGGAGAGCGGAGTCGCCTCCTGTCTCCGACGACGAGCCGACCGCGCCCGGGGAAGAACCACCTCAGCGGGAGTCCCGTCGACGAAGAAACCGGCGCCGAAACATCCGGCAACATCACCAAGCCGAAGAACGGGATCCGGAGCAGCCTGTCTCGCGAGACGAGGTCTTGGAGATGGGAGAAACTCCGGAAGAACGCGTCTTCAGAGAACGAAGGAACTCCCGACGGTGTGATCGTCGACGAGCTCAGGAACAAGCCGAGCAAGACGCAAGGCAGCGCCGAGAAAATCCACTCTTCGGCCACAACCTGAACCCTGACTTCGCCCGAGCCATGAACACGCCGAGTGAAGACGGAGGAGTACTAGCTCGGATAGCTGACGGACTCCCTCGGACTCCCGATGCAGAGGGCTATCGATGCCTGTTCACCCAAGCAGCCAACCATCTTCTACCTCTCGCTCACCCGCCAAACGACTTGCGACACGCCATCAACAGTCGCCGAGACGCGCGGAGCTCCATCAACGCTTCGCGTGAACGACGACATGAGAACGAGATCCGCCGCCGAGAAGAGTACGACAGGGATCATGGCATCCCAACTCGGAGCCAAGCCACCAGAGCCGAATCAACGACGGCCTCGACTGGTGGAACTACCTGGGGACGGTCGAGGAACCACAACAACTACTCCCCTCCTCGGGACAGGCATCATCCCCGATGACAAGAGGACACATGCGGGGTGTCCGCCCTTACTCCACGCCTTAGGGCCATTCAATGGCCCCCTAACTTCAAGGTATCCAATGTCGATAAGTAAGAACCTAAGCAGCACCCAGGAGGCTGGCTGGCCGTCTACACCACCGCCGCTCGAGCCGCCGGAGCATCTGAAGACGTGATGACCGTGTATTTACCCATTTTCCTCGGGCAAGACGCACTGCAATGGCTACGACATCTACCTCGACACTGCATCGACGACTGGAGCGACTTCAGTCGGCGCTTCACTGCCAATTTTCAGTCCCTCTCCGACAAACCGGCGCAACCATGGGACCTCAAATCCATCAAGCGTCGGGGGGACGAAACTCTCCGATCATACCTCAAAAGGTTCCAGACCATGAGAAATCGTATCGTCGAGGTCACGGAGGCGGCCGTGATCGAGGACTTCTACAGAGGATCCAATGACTCGGCCTTCGTGCAAGCCATACTACATAAGGCGCCAACTACCTCCGAGGAGCTGTTCCGAGAAGCCGACCTCTACATCACCGCCGACGAGCGAGCCTAGGACCTCATCAGAGGAGTGAAGCCCGCACCAGCAGCGCCACGATGCGACGCGAACCAGCAACCTGACAAACGCTAGGAGAAGAGACTGCGCAAAGAGGTGCATGCCGCCGGACCACCTGCCTCTCACGCCCGGGGAGGACCTCGCGGAGGCGAGCGCACGCTGGACGACATCCTCGACGCCCAGTGCCCGTACCACAAGGACATGCGCCACACCCTTCGGAACTGCCGGGACTTCAAGCATTCCGTTGGGCACGGCCGACCCTTCCAACCTCTACCTCCTCCTCCGCCGCGGGGAGGACCAGAAGAACCACGACAACCCCAGCAGCAGTAGGAGGGAGGAGGAGGAGCTTTCCCGCGCGTTGACAGGGAGGTCAACGTCATCTTCGGCGGACACGGATCGCAGGAGAACAAAAGACAGCAAAAGCTCAACGATCGCCAGATACTGGTGGCAACCATCGGTCCACCCGCTCCGTACCGATGGTCGGAGCACCCAATCACCTTTACTCGGGCAGATCAATGGCTCAACTTCGACCACCCGGGCAAATACCCGCTCCTCGTCGATCCAGTGATCCGAGAGAGCAGGGTGAAGAAGGTGTTAGTGGACGGGGGGAGCAGCATCAACGTCACCTTCCCCCGGACACTCCAAGGCTTGGGAATTCACCTCAAAGAACTCCACGAGTCAGACACTCCTTTCTTCGGCATCGTGCCGACTGAGGGAGAATACCCGCTGGGCCACATCTACATGCCCGTCACCTTCGGAACTCCGGAGAACTACAGAACCGAGTTCCTGAGGTTCGAGGTAGCAAACTTCGACTGCGGGTACAACGCCATCATTGGAAGGCCCGGATTGGCAAAGTTCATGGTCATCCCACATTACACGTACATGATATTGAAGATGACGGGACCACAAGGAATCATAACTGTGTGTGCTGACCTCCAAGGCGCCGCGGAATGTTTCCGAGTGGCCATCCAAGCAGCCCTCACCACTAAACCGTCGGCAACTTCTTCGACCCAGGCAAACTTTAAGCCTGAGGAAGACCATACGGCACCGGCGAATGAAGCTCAAGCCGTGACCTCTATGCGGCCGACTGAAGAAACTAAAAGGATCAATCTGGGGTTTGCTGATGAACGCAAGACGACCATCATCAGCTCTAGCCTGGATGATAAATAGGAAAGCGCACTCGTTCGGTTTCTGCAAGACAACCGAGACGTATTCGCATGGCAACCTGCGGATATGCCGGGAGTCCCGAGAGAACTGGCCGAGCACAAACTGAAGGTCTACCCCCAAGCAAGACCGATCCGGCAAAAACTACGTCGTTTCACGCCCGACAAGAGAGAGGCCATTCACGCTGAGCTGGCCCGCTTGGTCGCGGCTGGATTTATCAGAGAGGTGTTACATCTCGAGTGGTTAGCCAACCCTGTTCTTGTACTCAAAAAGAATAAAGTGGATTGGCGCATGTGCGTCGACTATACTGATCTCAACAAACATTGTCCGAAGGATCCCTTCGGGCTCCCAAGGATAGATCAGGTGGTAGACTCCACCGCTGGATGTTCTGTGCTGTCTTTCCTAGATTGCTATTCCGGATACCATCAGATCAGCTTAGCAAAGGAAGACGAGGAAAAAAACGGCGTTCATCACTCCGTTTGGTGCTTTCTGTTATACCTCCATGCCGTTCGGCCTCAAAAACGCTGGAGCGACTTATCAGAGAGCCATTCAAACATGCTTAGCCGATCACTGGGGCAAGCGTGTGGAAGCCTATGTAGACGATGTGGTAATCAAAACGGAGAACTCGGAAAACTTCATCGAAGACTTGCAGCTGGTTTTCAACAGTCTACGGCGGTATCGGTGGAAGCTTAATCCTGAAAAATGCGTTTTTGGGGTACCAGCAGGGAAGCTGCTCGGATTTATTATCAGCCACCGGGGAATTGAAGCTAATCCGGAAAAGATTGAAACTATCATGAAAATGGAAGCTCCACGATCACAAAAGAAGGTTCAACGACTTACCGGGTGTATGGCAGCCCTGAGCAGATTTATATCCAGGCTAGGAGAAAAAGGTTTACCGTTTTACAAGCTATTCAAGAAGGTGGACAAGTTTCAGTGGACTTCAGAAGCGCAGGAAGCCTTGGACGCACTGAAGAAATTCTTGACAACCCCACCAGTACTGAAACCACCACGGCGAGCCACATCAACTCAACCAGCTAAAGATCTGCTGCTATATATTTCTTGCACGACTCACGTGGTAAGCACCACGTTGGTAGTCGAGCGAGCAGAAGAAGGACATGCTTACCCTGTGCAACATCCTGTTTATTTCATCAGTGAAGTTCTGGGTCCCTCGAAGAAAAAGTACTCTCAAGTGCAGAAGCTATTATACGCAGTACTTCTAACTGCTCGCAAGCTGCGTCACTACTTTGATGACCACAAAGTCATAGTAGTCACCGGTTTTCCGATAGGGGATATTCTCCACAACAAGGAAGCCATTGGCCGAATAGCCAAGTGGGCCTGTGAACTGGGATCTCATGACATCAAATTTCGACCTCGTACTGCCATTAAGTCCCAAGCATTGGTTGACTTCGTATCGGAATGGACTGAACAGCAAATACCAAAGAACCCAGAAACTGTAGAAGTATAGAGGATGTATTTTGATGGCTCGCTGAAGCTGCAGGGAGCAGGCGCAAGAATTCTCTTCATCGCACCTGGAGGCGAACACCTCCAATACGCCCTCCAGTTGTTATTTCTAGCCTCTAACAACGCAGCCGAGTATGAAGCTCTGATCCATGGACTAAACATCGCCATATCTTTGGGCATCAAGAGATTAATGGTATACGGAGATTCTCTGGTGGTCATAAGCCAGATAAATAAAGAATGGGACTGTTCGAATGATTCGATGGGAAAATACTGCACTGCCGTCCGGAAACTAGAAGATAAGTTTGAAGGTCTAGAATTTCATCATGTAGAGAGAGATCGAAACACGACAACTAATGTATTGTCCAAGTTAGGATCCAGCCGAACTCAGGTCCCACCCGGAGTCTTCGTGCAAGAAATACCACGACCGAGCATCTCAACAGATCAAGCAGAAGAATGTAATATCATGGATCAACCCGAGTCAGACTCTGACGACTGGAGAAGGCCGATCATCAGATACATAAAGAATGAAGAGGAACCAGATGACAAAAATATAGCCGAGCGCATCGCCAGACAGTCAGCCCACTACATACTCATTGGGGAAACATTATACAGAAGGGGTGCATCAGGCGTCCTCATGAAGTGCATTCTCTCATCTACTGGGAAGCAACTTCTAGATGAGGTCCATGCTGGGCAATGCGGAATACACGCAGCATCCAAGACACTAGTCGGGAAGGTCTTCAGGTCAGGATTCTATTGGCCAACAGCGAAAAGCGATGCAGCCGAGTTAGTTCAGAGGTGCGAAGCTTGCCAGTACTTGTCAAAGCAACAACATCTACCAGCACAGCAATTGCAGACCATACCAGTAACTTGGCCCTTCGCATGCTGGGGACTGGATATGATTGGACCTTTTAAGAAAGCTCAAGGAGGATACACTCATGTACTGGTAGCAATCGACAAATTCACTAAATGGATAGAATTCAAACCCATTGCTTCTTTAACCTCGGCTAAGGCCGTGGAATTCATACAAGACATAATATTCAGATTTGGAATACCAAACAATATCATAACTGATTTAGGATCCAACTTCACGAGTTCAGAATTCTTCGATTTCTACGAGCAAAAGAGCATCCAGATCAAGTATGCTTCGGTAGCGCACCCGAGGGCCAATGGGCAGGTTGAGCGAGCTAATGGGATGATACTGGAGGCACTCAGGAAAAGGGTCTTCGAAAAGAATGAAAAGTTCGCAGGAAAGTGGATAAGGGAATTGCCCTACGTCGTTTGGAGCCTAAGAACCCAACCTAGCCGAGCTCTACATGGAAATACTCCTTTCTTCATGGTCTATGGGTCAGAGGCAGTATTACCCACCGATCTCAAATTCGGGGCGCCGAGGTTGGTCTTCGAAAACATAGCAGAAGCCGAAGCTACTAGGCTAGAGGACATTGATGTACTTGAAGAAGAACGGCTGAATGCAGTAATTCAATCAGCACGATACCAGCAGACTCTGAGACGCTATCACGACAAGGCCGTGCGACAACGATCCTTCTCAGTGGGAGATCTCGTCCTCCGCCGAATTCTAACGGGGGAGGGACGACACAAGTTGTCACCCTTATGGGAGGGACCATTCATAGTAGCAGAAGTCACTCGGCCGGGATCATATCGTCTAACTCAGATGGACGGCACAGAAATTGGGAACTCCTGGAATATAGAACACCTCAGGAAGTTTTACCCCTAGCTGAATTTCAAAAGCTATTGGGACGACAATGTACTCTGTAAAACGGGAGATATGTCATCAATAAAGAAGGCTTCAAAGATACTCAATTTGTTCATGATTGACTAGCACTCTTACTTAACTCAGGGTGACCACTATGCCTTGCTAACGGAGCAATCGGCTTAAGTCGGCAAAGACTTAAGACAGTGCAACATGCTCACGCTTACTTAACTCAGGGTGACCACTATGCCCTGCTAACGGAGCAATCGGCTTAAGTCAGCGAAGACTTAAGACGGTGCAACATGCTCACGCTTACTTAACTCAGGGTGACCACTATGCCCTGCTAACAGAGCAATCGGCTTAAGTCGGCGAAGACTTAAGATGGTGCAACATGCTCACGCTTACTTAACTCAGGGTGACCACTATGCCCTGCTAACGGAGCAATCGGCTTAAGTCGGCAAAGACTTAAGACGGTGCGACATGCTCGCGCTTACTTAACTCGGGGTGACCACTATGCCCTGCTAACGGAGCAATCGGCTTAAGTCGGCAAAGACTTAAGACGATGCAACATGCTCACGCTTGCTTAACTCGGGGTGACCACTATGCCCTATAAACAGAAGCAATCGACTTAAGTCAGCAGCGATTTAAGGCGATCTGACGCGCTTACGACTACTCATATAGGGATGACTTCTATATCCCATAAACAAGTTTCAAAACCATCACACAGCCTTTTACTACTGCAAATTTATGTACTGTTGAATTCTAAAACATTATGAGAATAGCGATATCATTCAAATGCTAAACTGGTGTCCTCTAACAAATATATGACCGTGCTAACCGCGCGCTCAAAGCACGCAAAATATTTCTCTATTTCGCGATGTCTTTCTCAGGAGCAACCGACGAGGAAGGGCGACTTGAGGAATCAGGAGCAGCATTCACGTCAGCCCTTATATCTTCAGGAACAACTACGCCGGGTCTCCTCATCAAGATTCGTCTCGCCCGAATGGCCTTGTCCATGGCTCTGTCACGCTGGGCTCTCAGAGTAATGGAAGTTTCTTCAACAACCTTGGCAGCCAATTGAGCAGTTTCTAGCTCCTGGGCGATGGATTTCTTGGAAGCACGGAGTTCTTTGATAGTAGCATCCTTAGCCGATATCAACTGCCTGAGATGGATCATGTCATCCGTGGATTCCTGCAGCCTACAGCGAAGATTATCTAACTCCTCCATGGAGAAGCGATGACTCCTCTCCAGGATGGTCAACGAATTGCTAGAGTCGCGATACAGTTTGTCAAGATTGTCGCGAGACGCAGCAAGGACACGTTTTTCTTCCTGCAAACAAGAATTAACTCCTTTCAAACATCAAACAAGCAATAGGAACACAGCAATGCAAGGCACAGTTTCATAAGTCACCTTTTCAGAATCAAGCTGAGTGCGAAGGGAAGAGCTCAGTGCATTGGCGTCATCTAAGGCAGCAGAGACCTGGGCTAGTTCAGTTTGGCTTTGAGAATACTTTTCTTCAAAATCAAAGCACCGCTAAACCAGCTCAGCCTGATCTCGAGAATATTTTTCTTCAAAAGTGGAAATTTGCCGAGTCATATCTAGCAGGAGACAATCAAACAAAAAAGTGTCAAAATGTAAGGCAGTTCAATAATGAAGACAAAAAAGAAGCAGAAAAGCACTAACCAGCATTGGTCGCCTCCAAGTCAGAGACACGTTGTTGAAGTAACACCGGATTCCAACGTGCAAGAGACAAAGCTCCTTCTGGAACAGAAGCACCCTGCAACCTCAGCTGGCTAGCCATCCCGTCCACCAAAGCCTGATAAGAAGAACAGATGAGTGTAATGACAGCAGTTCACACAGCGCGAAAGTCAAGACAAGATATATTACAGTACCTGGAGATTGGAAAAGAACGAAGGGACTCCCAAATCATGAGAGATCAATTGATGGCCTGGCATAAGGTCACCACCCGAAGCAGTTTGCAACAAACCGGTAGAAACCAACTCAGTGCCATCAACAGAGCTCAAAACTTGGCCAGCAGGGACACTGCCCTCTAAAGCGACTCCCTAGTTCGAAGCTTGGGCAATCACCATGCAGTCGGAGTGCGGGGGTGATCCCGCATGAACGTCCATGGAAGTACAAGAAGGGGACTCCGCTCAGACACTCTCGGGGGCTGGGCCATAGTTTGCGCTACCCACGCGAGCTGGATCATCTCCGGCAGTACCCTCGGGGGCTGGACAGTGGCTTGCACTTCCCACCCGGGCCGAGTCACCCTCGGCAACACCCTCGGGGGCTGGGTAAGCGTCAACACCATCCTTGAGAGTCGAGTTCTCTGCAGTGTCCACCTCTAAGGCTGAAGGCCCCTCAGTTGCTTCCATGGGACCGAGACGATCCAAATCAGTCTCCTGGCCTTCAAGACCGCGCTCTAAGGTCGATGAGGCGCGGGATGACCTCAACCTAGCATCAAGCACATCAGCACAAACCTCCATCACACCATCATCCGCTGGCTCTAACAAAAGGTCCTCTGGAACCATATCCTCTAGGGTCTGATCAAAGTTTGCCAGAGATAACTCCTGTAGGCCAACGAGGGCTGACAAAGCAGGAGAAGGAACTCCGCTACTCTCCCCACTGGCACTATACTGCCGACTGTTCTTCCAGGTCAGAGGGACCTCATCTTCTTCCTCCCTGTTGTTTTCATCAACAACATAAGCAGCACACCCATTGGGATCAGCATCGGATGGGGCACACCCATTAGGATCAGCATCGGATGGGGCACACCCATTGGGATCAGCAGCAGATGGAGCACACCCATTGGGGTCGGCGTCAGTGAAATCAGGCACAGGAACCTCCTCAGCAGCAGGAGCCGAAGGACTAGCACCCCGATCCAAATTAGATACTTGCCGGAGATGTCTCTTTTTCTTTTTTTACTCATCTGTAGAAGGATCAAGTTGATTGGCTCGGCAAGGATGTCTCGGGCGAGCACTGGCAGGCTTCTGAACATCCAAAATTATACTAGCTTCTGGGAGAGGCGCCACCACCAATGTCCCGACAGGAGCAGCATCAGGAGAGTCCTCAGCCAGCAAATCAAGCATAGCACTTATTTCTGCGTCACTAGGATCCAAAGGCACCTCAAAGTGGACTTGCCGTTCATCGTCAGGAATTTCCCCGAGCGAAGCAACCAAAGTGTTAACCTCGTCGACAGAGGGTCGCACTCTAAGGCCCAAACCGCCATCAGTGACAGGTGGATTCGACACAAAAAGAGTGAAGGTCTTGGGAGAAGGCAGGTTCCATGCTGAATATGCCACTGGGGCGCCAATATTTGATACCTTGCCTCTAAGGATCATCTCAAGTCGGTTCACCAAGTCTACAGAGGGAATTCTCCTGTTGGTAACCCGAGTCGGGTCAGCTAGGCCTCTATACAGATAAGCCGGATATGCTCTGTCCTTCAACGGCTGAACATTCTTGAAAACAAAATCAGCAACCACAGCTTCAGCAGTCAGACCCCTTTCTTTCAGCAGACCAACTTCAGCTAGCAAAGCCCTCGCTTTAGCTACCTCCTGATCCGTGGGAGACTCAGTCCAACTCGGAGTGCGAACATCCGGTTGTCTTCCCGACCATGGGGGGAGGGAATTCCCATGGTTCTCAACAATAAACCATTCCAAGCGCCATCCCTTGATACTGTCTTTGAGAGGAATTTCAAGATACTCAGTCTTCCTCCCACGGCGCATTTCCAAACTAGCACCCCCGACCAGCTGATGCTGACCCCCGGCCATTCCAGGGCGGCAGTGATACAAGTACTTCCACAACCCAAAATGTGGCAGCACGCCCAGGAAAGCTTCGCACAAATGAACGTAAATAGAAATTTGAAAAATAGAATTGGGATTCAGGTGGGTCAAGTTAAGGTGATAAAAATCAAGGAGGCCGCGGAAAAAAGGTGAAATGGGGAGAGCAAAACCGCAGAGAAGAAAAGGAACATAAATCACGGACTCATGGGTATCCTCTGTCGGGACAGTGACCCCATGACAAATCCGCCAAGAACAAAGCTCGCTCGGGGGAAGAACCCCGATGGACACGAGGTGGAGGAGATCAGACTCGGAGACAACAAACATGTGATTACCTGCGAAAGGCAATTGGCTGTTGGGGTCGATAGGGGGAATTACCACAGCGGATGAACTCGAGGCCTTTCTCTTGGGCGCCATCTCAAATCTATTGGCGAACAGAGCGAGAGCCGAATTGCAGGAAGGATTTGGAGGCAGAAAAGCAAGAACTAGGGCACAGAAAACAGAGGCGGCTGAAAGCGCTGTATAAGCGGGATATTCCCGAGCTGGATACCATCTCCAAAAGCGCCCAGTCAGCACCCGGCGGTTACTTCTAAAACGCCGGTGTGCCACGTCGTCACTCGGCGGTTACCTCTAAAACCCCGGTGTGCCACATCGTCACTCGGCTATTATCCTCAAAAGTAGCCGACACGACCCGTTTTAACTTGGCTGTTATTTCTAAAACACTGACGTTATCATCAGTCGCTCGGCAGCTGTCTCTAAAGCGCCAACGATGTCCTTAGTCACTCGGCAGTTGTTCCTAAAACGCCGACGACGCTACAAGTCACTCGGCTGTCACATCTAAGAGCGCTGACGTGGTCAACAGTTATTCCGACATTGACATGGTTTCGTCATCACTCGGACTCTATTTCAAATGCGTAAAATATCGACAATAATAGCTCGGCCATCACCCCTGAAGCGGCAAGATGATGCCCAAGTTATTTAGTTACTATCCCAAAGGAGTCAACTTCATAAATAAGGCAAGCGGAGGAAGGACTCAAAAACTCTAAGTTACGCCACAAACACAACAGCGAGATGATCTGCACAGAGGAGACGAAACTACTCTTCATTAAAGGGAAGTTGTCATACTTACAAATCAACTCATTATGAGTTGATAACCTCCCTACTACTACTACTGCTACTATTACTACTACAACTACACAACACTATACTACTTTACATTACTAATACTACTACATTATTTCACTATACTACTTCTAATCTATACTAATATTTAAAAACCAGTGGCATTTAGCCACTGGCCTTGTTGCCGCCCCTGCTGCCGCTGCTGCCGCCCCTGCTGCCGCCCTTGCTGCTGCCGTTGCTGCCCCTGCTGCCGCCATCGCCGCCGTCACCGTCGTCGTCGCCGCCACCGCCTCCGTCGTCGTCATCGTCGTCGTCGTCGTCATCGCCCTCGCCACCGCCGCCGCCGTCCTCCTCGGACGAGTCCTCCTCGTCCGAGGAGTACTCCGACTCATCCGAGCCCGCGAGCCCGGAGCGCTTGACGACCCGGATGTAAGTCCAGACCTCCGCCACGAGCCCCTGGGAGTCGTCCGAATCGTCAGACAACTCACGCAGAGGGATGGGAGCTGAAGACCCCTCGGACTCGGAGGAGAACTCCTCCTCTGAGTATTCCGAGTCACCAAAGTCCTCGGACGGAGGGGTCGGCTCGTGCTTGCGTTTCTTGCCCATGGTGGAAATGTAGGGAGAAGAAGGAAACAAGCAGTGGAGAACAGCAAGAGATGTGAAAAAATCAGAGAGGCAAAGGCACTATTTATAGGAGAAGAAGGCAACCGCTCACTTCCAACCGCGGTCACTGAACAGTCGTGAGGCATTCAATACACACTTCAACCCGTCTAAAGACGCGTGGCTGACGCCGTTTTATGCAATGCAACACCCATTGGGACTCCAGTCAACAACGCGGGGGATATGATTACGCCCGCCGTCACATCACATTACTACTCAGAAGCAGCCGGCTAAAACGCTCAGTGTACCAAGCCGTCCCTTGCCCACACCCATTGGGGGGGACGCCCAGGAATTATCAGTATATTTTTCAAAAAACTGTCACATCCGTGCAGAGCGTGCAATGAACACCTCAAGACAAAAATGAGATATCAGTAAGGATCAAAGGAAAGCCAAATATAGCCGGTGAAGTACAAAATCTGACCGACGAAAGCGACGCGAAGACTAGCCAGGGAACGTCCATCAAATGTCCAATCGGTCGCAGAGCAAATAAATTGCACCACCTAGCAAGATATGGGCGGATCACGAACTCAGCTGCAAAAGACAAAATACGTGCTGACCTCGGATGCATAATACTGATGACATAATGCTGACCTCTAAAGCATAATATGGATGACATAATGCCGACTTCTAAGGCATTCAAAAAAAGAGAAAATATGACTCTCGGCAAAAGGACATGAAGTAAAGACCTTTGAGAGGATTGTTTTCAAAAATCCACTCAAAGCTCGGGGGCTACACCCATTGGGTGCACCTTCGGCGCACCCCATGGATCACCATTTCAAGCCAAGATAGTGCCGACTTCTAAGGCATAAGACAAGATTAAAAAGACAGGGCTGGTCCTCAACCAAAGTATGAGAAGAAAATAAAAATAATTTCTGATGAAGACCTTCGAGTAGATTATCTTCTAAAATCTACTCGAAGCTCGGGGGCTACACCCATTGGGTGCACCTCTGGTGCACCCAATGAAGTTCAGGGTCCTACAATATGAAATGCCGACTCTTAAGGCACAAGAACGAAACAAAGCTCCAGTGTACGAGTGATCACAGCAGAAGGAGACAGTAAGAAATCGTTTTTCTCCAAATTACCTGCAAGCTAGGCCTAGGATCTTTGGGCCGATTACCTCAAAATCAACCCAAAGATCGGGGGCTTGTGGGGGACAGATATCCCCCGGGTCCACTAGAAGGGTAAAAGACCTCACTAAAGGCCCAAGGACCCAATAAATCGTAAGGTCATTCCTTCATGGGCCTGGGGAGGGACAATCAGTAAAGCAGATCGATATAAGGCCGGATCGACGAGAGTCCAGATGGCCCCACAACGTTGAGCAAGAAACCACAACAGAAGATCCGACTTTCCCGCGCTGGAGCCCCATGCAGCAGAGCCAAGCGAGGATAGGTCGGCTGAATCATAGGAAGATAGACTCAAACAATTCACTATCCTTTAGGCGCACGTTGTTATCGTATCCGTATGTATTGTCCCATGGTCGAATATATAAGGCCCAGGGGGCACCCCTTCAGAACGATCGATTCCAACTCTACACTACCCCGCCATCTACCTCAACCCTCCACGTCATCGCTCTAGAAAACTACCTTGTAACCCATTACACAAAGCATCTTCGCCAGGACATAGGGTGTTACGCATCTCTAAGCAGCCCGAACCTGTAAACATTGTCTATTGTCTCTCGTGCGTCTGGCACGAACCATTTTGCTATAGTCGGCGACACCGTCCTACTCCTAAAAACACCTCGAGGGGCAACCCCGGGTGTGCGGTCGGACCCAAAACACCGACAACATGCCAGAATTGTTTTGAAGAACTCAAGAAAAGGTTAACCACTGCACCAATATTGGTAATGCCAGACATTTACAAGGGATTTGATGTGTATTGCGATGCATCACACCTTGGACTTGGATGTGTGCTAATGCAAGAAGGAAAAGTAATAGCCTATGCTTCAAGGCAGTTGAGGAAACATGAGAAGAATTATCCTACGCATGATTTGGAACTAGCTGCCATAGTGCATGCTTTGAAGATTTGGAGACACTATATGATTGGAAACAAGTGCAAAATCTTCACGGATCACAAAAGCTTGAAATATATATTCACTCAGAAAGAACTCAATCTAAGACAGAGAAGATGGCTTGAGTTGATCAAAGACTACGATTTGGAAATACAATATCACCCAGGAAAAGCAAATGTAGTGTCTGATGCTTTGAGCCGTAAGGGTCAAGTGAACAACATCACTACTCATTTGATGTCACAGGAATTGTGCTGGGAAATGGAACAACTCAACCTTGGTATGCTCAATAATATGGAAGCAACGGTTATGTAAGTTGAATCTACTTTGGAAGAAGAGATTCGTAAAGGACAAGAGTCCGATGAGAAAATTAAGGAAATTAAAACTTTGATTGGTTTGAGAAAAGCCCCAGATTTCACGGAAGATGATCAAGGCACAATATGGTTTAAGAAGAGAATCTGTGTACCAGAAATTGAACACCTACGCCAACTTATTTTGAGAGAAGCTCATGATCTAGCTTACTCTATTCACCCTGGTAGTACAAAGATGTACCAGGATCTAAAGGAAAAGTATTGGTGGTACGGTTTGAAAAGAGATGTTGCTACTCATGTTGCACTATGTGATGTGTGTCAATGAGTTAAAGCCGAACACCAAAGACCAGCAGGATTGCTACAACCTCTCAAGGTACCGGAATGGAAATGGGAAGAAATCGATATGGATTTCATAGTTGGACTACCCCATACTCGGGATGGCTATGATTCAATATGGGTCATAGTAGACAGGTTAACTAAAGTGGCACACTTTATACCTGTGAAGACAACTTACTCGGGAGCCCAGTTAGCAGAGTTATACATGTCGAGGATTGTTTGTCTGCATGGAGTACCGAAGAAGATCGTATCAGATCGAGGAACCCAGTTTACCTCGCGCTTTTGGAAAAGACTTCATGAGTCCATGGATACCAAGCTAAGCTTTGGTTCAGCTTACCACCCGCATACGGATGGGCAAACAGAAAGAACAAACCAAGTGTTGGAAGATATGCTAAGAGCTTGCGCTCTAAAGCATGGTAAAAGCTGGGATAAAAGTTTGCCTTATGCAGAATTCTCGTATAACAATAGTTATCAAGCAAGTCTAAAATGGCACCATTTGAAGCACTTTATGGACGAAAGTGTAGAACACTGCTTTATCGGAACTAGACCAGAGAAAGTCAAGTACTTGGTCCAGAAATTCTCCAAGAAGCAAAAAAGCAAGTGCAGATTATCCGAGAGAATTTGAAGACAGCACAGTCATGACAGAAAAGCTATGCTGATAATAGAAGAAGAGAGTTGATGTTTGAGGTAGGAGACTTTGTCTACCTTAAAGTTTCATTGATGAGAGGAATGAAAAGGTTTAAGGTTAAAGGAAAATTATCTCCTCGCTATATTGGCCCATTCAAGATTTTGGAAAGAAAAGGTGAAGTAGCCTACCAGTTAAAGCTACCCGATAGTTTATCGGATGTGCATGATGTATTTCACGTGTCACAACTTAAGAAGTGCTTAAGAGTACCGGAAGAACAATTACTCATGGAAGAACTGCATGTTAATGAGGATTTGACTTATTCAGAGTACCCTGTCAGAATTCTGGAAACATCTCGCAGAATTACACGGAGTAAAGTCATTAACATGTGCAAGGTTCAGTGGAGTCATCATTCGGAAGATGAGGCCACTTGGGAAAAAGAAGATGAACTCAGAGCAGAATTCCCCCAGTTATTCTCAGAAGTTTCTTAATCTCGTGGACGAGATTCTTTTAAGAGGGTAGGTTTGTAACACCATAAAAGCCATCAACTAAAAATAATAAATTTGGTTATTACGTTAAATAGGGTAATAATTTTTTAAGTGTTTAATTATTTATTTGTATTTTGAATCATTTTTGATTTCGCATGATTGATTTGTGGATGTTTAATAGCATTTATTCTTATAGGAAAATCCTAGTAAATAATATAATAATTAAATAATATAGTAATTATTATTATAAAAATAAATATTTTATTTATAAGTAATTTTGGATTAATTAGTATGAATTTTTGAGTTATTTAAAATTGTATTTTCGAAATAAAAAAACAAAACAAAAGAACTAACCTAACCCTAGCCCAACTAAGGCCCAGCTAAGCCTCCACACGCGCCGCGCCCTGGCTCTCCTTCCCAAGCCGCCGCCGCTCCCTGCTGTGTCCCTCTCCTCTCCCCTATTCTCTCTCCTCCCTCTGCTCTCCTCTCCCTGCTCTCTACCACGCCTGACCCCGGTGCCCAGGCACGTAGCGCCCGCGCCCAGCCACCCTGCTCGCCGCGGCTGAGCCAAGCAGCCGCGACCGAGCCCAGCCCTGACCGGCCACGCGACCCGGCGCCCTGCTGCACGCCGCGCGCCAGGGAGTCACCCGAGCAAACCGCGCCATCTCGAGCCAAGCAGTCGTCCGAGCGCCCGCCCATCGCGCTAGGAGCTCGACCAGAAATCGATGCCTCGCGCCCCTTGGCGTCCGCGCCCCTGTTGAAGTCATAGCTGCCGTTACTGCCGTTTCTTCTTCCTTCCTCCCCGTTATTCTTTTTGGTAACCGACGCATCAATGGCCATGAAGACCGACGGCGCCCATTGAAGCCCTCGGCCATCCCTTCCACTCTCCCTCCCTCTCCCCTATAAATTTGACACTCCTCCTCTCTCCCTTCCTCCCCTACCCGAGCTCTCTCTCATTCCTCGCACTCTCTCCTTCGCCATTCATCGCCGGAGTTCGTCGTTTGTCGCCGGAGTTCGCCGTTGTCGCCGGAGTTCGCCGTTCATCGCCAGAGCCACGCCACCCGCCATCCGAAGCCGAACCCCTGCTCTTCTCCACCCGGTCGAAACCCGTCAAGCCCTCCCCGTCACGCGTACGAACCCAAGGTTGAAGATGACCCAAAATTTATTTGTGTATTTTTGGAATTATTTTGATTCAATTCATGAATTGTATGTTTATTTTGTTGTAATATGAACATGGTGATCCAAAATTCATATGTATGTGCGCAATGAAAATGTTGGTAGATATATGCGACACGTAGTGCACCGTGATAGTTCATGTTAGTCGATGCGTTGATTTTTAGAGTAGAGAGAAAGGTGACGAAAAATTTAGTAGTCACAAGTTGGTGATAAAAACACTAGATAGGAAATTTTGTACTTAAATTTGGTCACAATAAACTTTAGAAACTATTTGGAGAATTATAGTCATAGGTTCATTTTAATGAATTTAGAAAATGGTATAGAACTCATGTCATATAAACATTATAGGATTTTAGATGATTTATCTCTGATTATTTTATTAATATTTTCTTTTAGAAAGAAAGGAGAAAATACCACCGGTAGTATGGAAAATAGATTTTACTAGCCAAAATAAACATGTTCGCGAGTATATCACTTAAAGTTCTTAGAGTTAGTAAAATACCTGTTTATGTCAAAATAATCCCGCTTTATATGGATTTTTTTAGAATATTAATATTAATAGGTTCATTTTTTTAGCTATACTCAATAATTCAAGTTAGAATTAAAAAGGATAAAATCTATTAATCTATTTATTAGTATTAAAGACAATAACTACCATTTATTTTTGATGATGTTAATACAGATTAATACTAGTTAAAAATATATTTATAGCACCTACTCATAATTTCACCATTTATGACTCGCAATAATAGTCATAAATGAATTAATAAGCATTTACGCGCTAAGACGTATTTATGTGCATATTAAGTGTGATGTGTTAATGTGAATGTAATGGTGTATGTTTATGTAATGGTGCGTGTTTATTTATTGGTGAATGATTTCTTTTGTATATACGATATGCGAATCGATATTAGAAGCTGAATGTGTGGTAGAAGATCCAAATTTGTTTGAGAACGATCCACAAGACACTTTTGAGCAAGGCAAGTGGATTCTCCCTCTGCATTTTCTATTTGTACCTAATTAATGCATATAATAAGGTTTACTTTTGAATACACTGTATAATTTGATGGGATTTACCTAATTAAGGATTTCCTAGATTTACCAACTATATTCCTTGATTACCTGGGAAATTATTAAGCTTTGCAAATTTGTGCTACCACTCAACTTAATAATTTTTATGTCACTCATCATTTGATATTAATGTCCAAAATGAAATTGGCTTTATGATATTAACCCGATGGTTAAACAAGATTACTTCGTATTAATTGGAACATGGAGTGACCACCCAGGATAACAGTGCAACCACGAGTGCTATCATGGATCTGGCTTTGGTAATTAGCTTTATATGCTTCGTACCTAGCAACCTTACCTGAAATATGGGCAAGAGGGGGAGCGGCAGTGGTGGCAGCTCACGTTAACATGGGGACGTATTCTTGGCTAAGGTACCTCGCCCAGAGGGCCTCCACACCGACTTGGAAACCTTAGTGGGTTGCTTTGTATTAAGTGTATTTTGTGAAAGCCTCATAATGGATCCCTAGCCATTCACCTTGGTAGTGTTTACGGTCCGATCAACCCAGGCTAGATGGGATACATGGCTTGTGGGTAAAGTTGTACCACCTCTGCAGAGTGTAAAACTGATATATCAGCTATGCTCCCGGTTATGAGCAGCCTGGACTCCTCACATGATAATTAAACTTAAAGATGGACAATAACTCGAGATCCAATGAACTGCCAATGGTTCGCTTAAGTGGTTTCACTTAAGTATTTTTGATACACTCTTCTACCTTTGTTAAATGGGATACTTGGGATTCACACTTATTAGTAAGACAGGTGTTGTTAATAAAATGTTGACCAACTAAAATGCTTACTGCTCAACCTTGCCTCACCTTGTTATACCTGCATTAATTTTTCCCCCACTTGCTGAGCCCCGACCATAAGTGAGCTCACCCTTGCTAATATTTTGATCAGAGGGTGATGCTGGAGACTTCGATGGAGATTTTGACGACAATGAATTCTAAGCCTAACGATGCGCCGATCATCTTCCTATGGGAGATTGCCCATGTTATTTAATTCCGCCTTACTTTGTTGTGATACTTGTTAAAGATACAATGATTCAGATGATGTAATAAAGTATTCTACTCTCTTTACGCCTTTATTGTATTGTCTTTTGATATATTACACTTGTGACATCAACATATGTGTGGAAATAGATCTTGGCACACATATGTTATGTGCTCGGTTCTGCCCCTGGAACCGGGTGTGACACCTGGCAACCATATATTGAGCCATATTTCGCCAGCATACAGTTGAGCAGCATGTGCGATATAGACGAGAACATTTACCTAATGAGGTGTCCCCTCATCTATTTTTATGTTGTTGAGTACCACTTGCCCCATAGAGTGGCTTGACAGTTCGGATTGCGACAGGAGATTTCGGTGGAGCCCTTCTCGACTTCAATAGAACTTCACAAGTGAGTGACTTTGTCCACTTGTTATTCTAACTATTATTTCAAATATGCAATGAGTTACTAATAGATGTGTCTAACTTTTGCAGGTTCGACAGACAGAGGAAGAAGAAGGTCACGGACTTCGAGACCCATCACCGTGATTATACTGATGAATGGGATCAGCAGGGGGATCTAAACTATGTCAACGACTAGCCGCACACGAACTACCACTTCCGAAGGTATTTGACTTGGTATGCTGGTGTGACTAGGTGCAAGCTTAAGGGCCAGTGGGACAGCTGTAGACTATGCAGAGCAAGAATCGTCAGACGACGAAGACACTTCGTTCGACATAGCTGCTCGGCCCTCAGCTAGGGTCCCAAATCGAGGCTGCTCCAATCCCAGACAGAGTGGTACCAAGTTCTTTACTAAATTTAGTTCCGTTAATTCAATGCATTATGTCTTGTTTTGTGCATCCTATTGTTCTAACTTGTGAATAGGGAAACTCTATGCTCGTATCTGTTGTTGAACTTGAGCGTATCTCACGGAGGACTTCAGACACTACGACGCTTTCGTTACTATCAGTGAGTATGAATGTTTAGAAGCGAAATTGTTTATTTGTATGTTCTAACATATGTGTAACTCAACTTTCAATTACAGAGGGTATCACGTCGTCTTCGTCGTGCAGCGGCTCGTTGTGGATGCCGGTCTCTAGCGAGCGATGACGTGCAGCTGTCTGTGCCTCCTATGCAGCCGGACGTGAACCGTCCCGTTTCGGCAGTTGGACCATCTACAGCTGGATAGAGCTCCTCGCGATCGATGCGGGATACGTTTCAAGACGTGGACGACGACGATGACGCTGGCGCCACAGGTTAGGACGAGATTAGACCATCACAGCTGTAGGACGCTCCCACAACTCAGCCGTCACAGCTCACACCACGTAGATGGCGTCCACGTGACCCTTACACTCTAGGCACCGACGCTCTTGGGGCCAAGGGAAAGGGTGAGACTAGGAGGAAATGAATACTATGTGATGTGGACTCATGCTGAAAACTTTGTAATGTGAACTATGTGATGTGGACTATGTTATGTGGACATTGTATTAAGAACTTTGTGATGTGGACTCATGCTGAAAACTTTGTGATGTGGACTCATGCTGAAAACTTTGTAATGTGAACTATGTATTTTGGACTATGTTATGTGGACATTGTATTAAGAACTATGTCACGTGGATTTTGTCATATTCTGTGTTATTT
>JAOPSE010000850.1:0-268288 GCA_029449295.1 Zea luxurians | reverse complement strand
TGGGTGCCAAGATCTCTCCGGCTGCCACCTTGGCATGTACTTAGGGCACTAGCTCTCCCTCGCTAGACACGTAGCACCTTGCTACACCCCCATTTGTACACCTGGATCCTCTCCTTACGCCTATAAAAGGAAGGACCAAGGCCTTCTTAGAGAAGGTTGGCCTCGCGGGGACGAGGGCAGGGGCAGGCGCTCTCTCGGGGCCGCTCGCTCCCCTCACCCGCGCGGACGCTTGTAACCCCCTACTGCAAGCGCACACCGACCTGGGCGCGGGACGAACACGAAGGCCGCGGGATCTCCGACTCCCTCACGACCCGGCTCCGGCCACCTCGCTCTCTCCCCCCTTTCGCGCTCGCCCACGCGCTTCGACCCATCTGGTGCTGGGGGCACGCGGCACACTCACTCGTCGGCTCGGGGACCCCCCGGTCTCGGAACGCCGACAAATAGTACGATCACCATATGCAAGCCACCAATCAACTAAAATTGCAAGAACAAAGATTATATGTTACATGCTGAAAATGGATGGAAGGCTATCAAGTATCAATTTTAGAATACTTACGTGGATTCCTTGTTTGTGCATTTTTTATAGCCATTGGATTTGCAAATGCCTCTCTTTGGTTCTCATAAAGAACAGCTTGAACATCAATCTTCTCTCTAAGATCCTCATCTACCACCATTTTGACAAGCACGTCATTAAAGCAACCCCTTAGCTCTCCAACATAGCCTTCATCAAACACCTGCTTTGATATTGTAGAATTTTCCAGGGTTCAAATATAGTGCTGCTCCATATAATGGGGTATCCATTTGGTTCGCCCAACGTCGATCCACAATGCTCATAATACGTTTCAGACATGCTTTCTTGTTTTGAGTAGAAAATGAGGAGGTAATCTTATTCTTTGCTATAGTCATGGCTTGCAGCAACCTCAGTCATGGCTGGCTTCTCATCACCATCAACCAATCTCAGCACGACAAGAAGCGGTAAAGAAGCTCTAAGACAATCCTCAATTGAATTCCAAAATTCTTGAGAGAAAACGATGTCATATGCTTTTTTTACCTGCCTCTGTTTTGGATACCTTGGATTGAGTGAAAACATCACTTGAAAATAGACCTTTCAATGAGTTTTTGTGCTTGTGCAAACTCTTCATGGTAAGGAAGGCAGTAGCAAATCTAGTAGCAGCAGGTCTCACAAGATCCATCCCATTTGTATGCACCCTCATTTCACTAAGTATCCTCCCATGCCTATAAATAAAAGTGGTGACCTGACGAGCACGAGCAATAGGCTTCTTAAAATCCTTCAGCTTTCCTATGTCCTCCAACATAAGGTCCAAGCAATGTGCCGCACAAGGAGTCCAGAACAAGGTAGGAATCCTCTCCATTAAAATCTTACCTGCTGCCTTATAATTAGCACCATTATCAGTGACAATCTGAGTAACGTTTTCCTTACCAATCCCCTCAATTCTCTTTTCTAACAAGTCTGCAAGCATCACTGCACTATGTGACTCATTGATGCATCAACTGACTCCAAGAAAAATGTTCCTTGAGGGCTGTTAACAAGGAAATTGATCAAATGGCGACCTCTTTTGTCTGTCCAACCATCAGACATGAGTGTGCAACCATATTGGCTCCATGCTTCCTCATGCTTCTTCCTCTCATCATCTATGTCTTTGACAGCCCTAGCAAGTAAAGGCTCACGTAGCTCATGGAAAGTAGGAGGCTTGAACCCAGATCCATATTGAGCAATAGCCTCCACAGCTACCTCAAATTGCCTTGAGTTCGCAGCATTGAATGGTATACCACACTCATAGAAAAACTTGGCTATCTCCAAACAAACAGAATTTCTTTCTTCCTTAGGCTTCATGGTAGCACTTATGGTAGTTTGAGCAGGTCCCTTTGCATGTCTCTCTGCTACAACCTCTTGAGGTGTACGTCGAACCATAGATGCAACTGACTTCTTTGGAGCTGCAATTGGGTGGGGCTTCAATTGGAATATTGCTTTGTTTCTTTTGGCAGCTGTTCCAGAACTTGGCACAGTACACGAGGAAGCCTTGGATGATGCTGACATTGACTTGCTTCCATAACTTGGACATCATCTTCTTGTCCTGCTTCATCTTCCATTACATCGTCATCTAGGTACAACGGCCTAGCCCGCTTCCCATGATTCAAAGCTTCATTCATCTCTTTAGCAATCTCTCTAGTAGTGTTAGGACACTCGACAATGTCTCCATAGCCACTAGCTAGATGTTGTTTCACCCTCTTGATACCTCCTTTTATTTGTTTGGGGCACAAAGCACATTGAATCAGCTCTCGCTTTCCCGCCTCAACATAGTAAGCATATTTCCATCCTGGATCATTTGACTTTGGCCTTCGTGACTGATCTTTGAGTGGGTCATAGGAGTCACTAGCCTCGCTATTTGTTGCCATTGCAATTGAAATTCACTGCCACACAGCCCACACTTTAACCTGCAACAGTGCAACACACAGTGGAATGAACATCAGCAGTCCACAGCCACACAGCCACAGTGGAATTCACTGCCACACAGCCCACACTTTGCAATTGAAATTCGTTGCTGGGTTGTGATGCTGGGTTATACTAAGCAGTTTATGAAACATCAGCAGCCAATGCCCAAGGGATTCAATTTTAACACACGAATTATACTAAGGGTCAGGGAATCAGCAGCCAAGACAGCCAAGGGATTCTGGACTCTGGAGGGCGGCCGACAGCGACAGCATACCTGGAGGGAGGAGGGAGGATGGAGGAGGGGGCGACATACCTGGAGCGTGGAGAGCGGACGGCGTCTGGGCGGTCTGGCGGCTGGAGCGTCTGCGGTCTGGCGGCTGGGCGCGCGCGCAAGCCTCTGGCTTTGCTCCTGGGCGGTGGATAGCAGGCCGACTGGGTGGGTAAAGGACTAAAGGCGGCCCATTAAGGCCCACTAGTATACAGGCGCGTAGAACATCCACAAAACAGGGAAAACGTCCAAAACGGACGTTCCGACGTTTTAACGTCGTTTAAACGTCCAGAACGGACGTTCTACGCTGTTTTTTGAAAAACGTGCAGACTTTCCAGCCACTAATCACGTTTTAGCGTTTAAACGACGCTTAATCGTCGTTTAAACGACGTTTTAATAACAATGGCCGAATGGTTTGGTGACCAAATGCTTCGAAGAAGCCCTGTTTTCAAGTCGTCGACTAGTCGGCGACTAGTCGTCCAGTCGGTCCTGGGAGCTCGACTTGGGGAGCCGGCTCGACTTTTCTGGCAAGTCGGTCGATTTGTCAATGACTGAAAATTCTCAGTCGATTAGTCGTCGACTTGGTCTGGCAAGTCGGCCGACTTATGCCCCAGTTCAGCCCAAACAGCCCAAAGGCCCATTACACAACATATTTTCTTGATTTGGGAGAAAATGCAATGGATGATCTTGATTTGGGAGATATTAGGGTATCTACTATCTAGTATCTATCTAGCTGCAGCAGCAACTTAGCTATCTAATGGAGCTTATTTCCTTTCAAGTTTGAACTATATTTTCTTGCTATCTGTTTTCCAATTTGAACTATATGGCTGTTATGACTTATGAGTTATGACTTATCACTTATGTGGCTGATTTGGTTCAGTTTGAGGCTTCAAATGAGGTAAGACTTACTGTTTATTTCAGTTTCGTTCAATTTCAGGCTTCAAATGAGGTAAAACATGTTCTTTCTTCATATATAAATGCTATATCATCTATATGAAGGCATTATATAGGCAAAACAGCCACTATATTGGCAAGTCGACGACTAGTCGACTGACTTATCGACTTGAAAACCTTGCCCTTAGTCATGGTGGCCTGCAAATGTTTTAACAGAATAACCAGGTAGTGTGCCTTTTGTGGGTGCACCTGTAAGGAGAGGATGGGATTTGATATGTCAGTATTCCGGTGATCGATTACCTAGCATTGTTATTAAAATGTCGCTTAAACGTCGTTTAAGCGTTGTTTAAATGACAAAACGTGATTTAGGGTTGAAACGTTTGGGTGTTTTAACAAAATGGTGTAGAACGTCCGTTAAATGTGTTTAAACGTCGCTTAAGCGTCCTCGGCGCGTTTAAGGTATTTTACATGTGTTTAGGACGTTCTACTCGTTCATGGGCCTTTCCTGGGCCAAAAAAAATGGAAAACCCTATGTCATCCAGGCGGTCAACGCCAGCATCCAGCTCCTATGTGCGAACGACAGCCGCCCTCCTCTCCAGCGCGTGGACGCGCAGCCGGCCGCCGCCCTCATCTACACCAGCGTCGCCGCTCTACCCCCTCCAGCGGACCAGCGCCGCTGTCGGTCGGCCTCCAGCGGACCAGCACCGCCGCCCTGACTCCCTCTCCTCCAGCGTCGCCACCCACATCCTCCCTCCACAATCCTCTAACAGCCAGTGCCCCACCTCTCCTCCCCTCTGCCCCCCCTCCTCCCTCCACCATCCTCCAGCAGCCAGCGTCCATCCCAGGTTTAGGTTTCCAGCAGCCAGCGCCCAGCCCAGGTTCAGGTTTTCAGTGACAGTGAAGCACCCAAGTTCAAATTCAGACAGTGAGCTTCTCTATTTAGGCTCTATTTTGATTTTGCTCACATTCACTGATCATAGATACAAGTTGTAACGTGTGTGGTTGAACTTATGTTGTTGAACTTGATCTGTTTTCTTTTCTGCTATTTGGTTTGTGAACTCAAGTACTCAACTTATGTATGAACTTATTCTATATTTGAAGTTCTATGCCAAGTTTGAAAAGACGTTTCAACGTTTGTTTCAACGTTTAAATGTTAAAAAGGTGGTTCATAACGTTTTAACGTTTTACCGCTTCAATAACCATGTTACCCAGTGTGGTATGGTGTATGGAGTCCAGAGGTCTTATTAGTTAATTCCTCCTAAGCACGTTCCTTTATTTATTCCGTGTCAGTTTCTTTCTTTTCGATGACTTGGTGGCCATGACAATGAAAACAACCAAGATGTTGTGGTTCATGGTTACTTGATCCGTTCAAGTTTTGCCTATTTGCTTTGGGGCGGGTAGAATTTTTGTCATTGTACCTACATCTCTAGAGCATGATGATTTGGGCAAATCAAATATAGGGGAAAAAACAAGTGATATAGTATGTCTAAAATGACTCCTTTTTCCCAAAAAGTAGGGTGCACATACATATGGATTCCATAATCATCAGCACTTTGTACTGAGTACTAATTTCCTACTCCCCACTTATTGACCAAGCTCTGGTCATTATTTCTAATATGTTCTTGTGTTCATCTTGCTTGCAGTAGTAAGTCACCATGTCTTCGTCCATGCAATCTTCATACCTTCCTGCTACCACTGAGTCCGTAGCCAAGGCTCAGGAGGCCAAGGACGCTTCTGAGTCCATCTCAATCCTCTACCGCGTGCTTGAGGATCCCTCTTCATCTGCGGATGCACTGAGAGTAAAAGAGCTTGCCATCACGAATCTCACAAACTACCTCACAAAAGAGAACAGAGCTGAAGACCTCAGGAACCTTTTGACCCAGCTCAGGCCCTTTTTTGCATTGATCCCCAAGGCGAAGACTGCGAAGATTGTGCGTGGCATCATTGATGCCGTTGCCAAGGTGCCTGGAACATCTCAGCTTCAGATCTCACTGTGCAAGGAGATGGTAGAATGGACCCGTGCAGAGAAGCGAACCTTCCTCAGGCAGCGTGTGGAAGCAAGGCTGGCAGCCCTTCTGTTGGAGAATCAGGAGTATACTGAGGCTCTTACACTCCTTTCTGGACTCATCAAGGAAGTTAGGAGGCTGGATGACAAGTTGCTTCTTGTGGACATCGACCTTTTGGAGAGCAAGCTCCATTTCTCTCTGAGAAACCTTCCAAAGGCCAAAGCTTCTCTGACTGCTGCCAGAACTGCAGCCAATGCCATTTATGTGCCGCCATCTCAGCAGGGCACAATTGATCTGCAGAGTGGGATCCTTCATGCTGAAGAGAAGGATTACAAGACTGCTTACAGCTACTTCTTCGAAGCATTTGAAGCTTTCAGTTCACTGGAAGATCCCAAGGCTATCTTCAGCTTGAAGTACATGCTTCTGTGCAAGATAATGGTCAACCAAGCTGATGATGTTGCAGGAATCATCTCATCGAAGGCTGGCCTCAAGTATCTGGGTCCTGATGTTGATGCTATGAAAGCTGTGGCCGATGCCTACTCCAAAAGGTCTCTGAAGTACTTCGAAACTGCTCTCCGTGATTACAAAGCTCAGCTGGAAGAAGATCCTATTGTCCACAGGCACCTTTCCTCGCTGTATGACACTCTCTTGGAGCAGAACCTCTGCAGGCTGATTGAGCCCTACTCAAGGGTGGAGATTGCCCACATAGCAGAGATGATTGAGCTGCCAATGAACCATGTTGAGAAGAAGCTGTCCCAGATGATCCTCGACAAGAAATTCGCAGGGACACTTGATCAAGGCGCTGGCTGCCTCATCATCTTCGAGGACAGCAAGACTGAGGAGATCTTCCCTGCCACACTTGAAACGATCACGAATGTCGGCAAGGTTGTGGACAGCCTGTACATGAGATCGGCCAAGATCATGGCCTGAAAGATGCAGTGGGAGGCCTAGTTGTCGTCAGCTTCTTTTCTTGGTCTATTGTCAGTTCAGTTAACCAAACTTTAGCTGTCCAAGAGACATCTTATTGTGGATTTTTTTATTTGTGGTTCTAGGTGGCAGACTGTTTGCGTTACAATTGGTCATGTTGCTCATGAATACTCATGTTTCTGTTTGATGGAAGTACTGTTAAGGCTATGATGTTTCCATACTTTATGTTATTTCTGCTGTCATGAAAATCCAGGTGTTAGCTAGCTACCTACCTGTTGCCATACTTTATAATGAATTTCTGTGTGGCTCTTTCTTTCACATATCAAGGGGCGAAACATATTCCTCTTACTTGCATGTATGTAAAGTGCGGAAGAAAGCAGCCGATGCCAGTATGCCACAATTCATGCAAGGATATGGGGAGTATTTCACACCGAATTGCATACTTTCTTTAAACTGAAATTTTGATTGGTAAATCTATCATCCACTTTGTTGTGCTGACAGGTAGAGCAAGATCTTCATTTCAGGAGATGCTGGTTTGTCAAATAAAACTTACTCCCTCCATCCCAAAATATATTCCCTCTTTCCTAAAATATAATTCATTTTGACTAATTATACATCTATTAAGTAATTGCATCTAAAAATATAATTCGTTTTGGTCTAATTATACATCCATTAATTAACATATGGATGTAATTTACAATGAACTAATTATACATCCATTAATTAACATATGGATGTAATTTACAATGAACGTGGATGAAAAAAAAATAATTCGTTTTGGTCTAATTATACATCCATTAATTAACATATGGATGTAATTTACAATGAACTAATTATACATCCATTAATTAACATATGGATGTAATTTACAATGAACGTGGATGAAAAAAAGTAGGATAGAAGGATAGAAAGAAAAAGTAGGATAGAAGGATAGAAAGAACTATATTTTGAAACGTAGGGAGTATTATTTAACACAATACACGGCGGGTAGCAGAAATATATTAAGAACTTCGTTTCAGGAGATGCGTCAAAGAAAACTTCATACAATTTAACACAGTTCACAGGGAAATAGCAGGAAACTAAGATCTTAGTTTCAGGAGATGCAGTCTTGTCAAACAAAACTTACATATAATGGTTTAACAAATTTCACAGGGAAGTAGCAGTAATATAAGCACTTAATGAAGATAACATCTCCAGAGCAACTGTCATACAACGGTGGTAGCTACTAAGCTTCATTAACTCAGCCGCAAGTTGTTTTTCCTCACTCAGAAGTAGAACTACCTATTGTTGCTGCTTCCTCACCGGTTGTATCTCCAAGTTGGATAGCTTAGAACCCAGAAATACAACATTACAAACATAGGTGCAGAACATCTCATTTGCAGGAGAACACGCAACAGTATATTGGTTCGCTGGTTAAGGAATCTCGGGGATACAGCTCAAGGTACTGCTGGGAGGAGAGCATCAGGAGTGGAGCACAGATCTATGCTACAGGTAACTGATGCTTGTTGCAGCCTTGGTTTAGAGTTCTGTGTATGGCCCTGATAGTGTTTGGAGTTGTCCTGCAGCAGCCCCCGATAAGCGCAGCCCCATCTTTGCACCATTCATTTACATAAGAAACAAAATCACCATCTGACACACCAGTGGATTCCTGCACAGCACATGAAACTTCCGGAGTTTAGACCCGCCCAGGCTTATTGTCACATACTTATTCAATTTCGAAATTCTAAAGGATGGCCTGTATTTAACAATGAAAATGCTGAAGAGGATAATATAAAAACACACAATGCTGACTATGCATATGTATAAAGGATGGCTTGTATTTAACAACAAAAAGTGCTGAAGAGGATAATTTAAAAATTGCACAAGCTGGCTATGGATATGAATTCGTTCGAAAGAAAACAAAATAAGAGAATGCATCTTCCCTTTATCATGCTACCACAGAGATACAAGATTGAATAGTCATGTTCGTGGAAAAAGGAAGAGACCAGAATAAGGTCTAGCTGTACAATTTTTCCTAGCAACTAGGGAAGTACATTGCATGTATTTATGTTTTTATATTTGGTGGTTTCGGAACCCAAATCATATGCACAAAAACTGTAAAAAGAGATAATACTAGGTAAAAACTGTAAAAAGAGATAAAAATAGGTATTTCCTTGTTTTTTTTATGTTCCAAAGAAGATAGCTTCTATATACGAATAAGCCCAGCTTTGCTCAATGAACTTACCACCCACTCCTTTTTTTTCACCATCATATCTCTCACCACTGTTGGGATATATCAGAATAGGCTTGTCTGTGACCTGTGGTAAAACAACAAAGTTACTAGTTAGATAAAACAGAACTGCAGCCTCCCCCAACAGTGATTTGTGCCAAGGGAAAACAAGAACGGAAATCATGATACATGCACTTCGCAGGGATAAGAGGAACATTGATTTGCAATTGCGGGGCAAAAAATATGGTAAGTACTATGCAAAATGTGGTGGATACTAGGGGTACCTTTCGAATGGAGAGTATCAGTCCATGAATAAATCTTGGAGGTGTGCAATTTATCCCGACTGCACCAACCTTTGCACACTTGTCAGCAATAGTAGCACATTCAATTAACGAATCACCACTCACAATATGCACTCCATCTTTTGAGTTGAAGGAAAGCCATGAAGGGATATTGATGTTACATTCCTCAAGGAGTTCAACATATGCCTAAACGACAAAATAGCCAGCCATCAGAGACTATTTCATAAGAATGGGTAGATATGCAAGGCAAAAGATCCAGGTCACAAAGTAGTAGACCTGAGCCTCCAATTTGTTGGGGATCGTTTCAAAAGCAATTAAATCCGGGCCTGCTTCAGCAAGAACCTGAAGCCTCCGCCGATGAAAGTCCTTCAGGAACTCTTTCGTACCAGCTTCACCATAATCCCCACTATTTACAGCGAAACAGAAGTGAATTTCTGGCATGAGTACATGAAGACATAGTCTGTGTCGTTAAGTAGTTGTAAATACCTGTACTCAGAGCCATCAGCAAGATAAGCCCCATAACTCCCTAGAGCTGCTGCAACCAGAATAGGATGCTGTATAGGATTGGATTTCTCCAAATGTTCCTTCAAGAACATCTCACGGGCTTCCACTGCAATCTGAACACTCTTTGTTAACAAGTTTTCACTTTGTTCTTTTGAAAAACCCTTTGATTCAAACCCTTGGATAGTGGCCTGCGGTCCCAAGACGACTGTCAGTATCACTGACAAATGAACATCACATGAAGCTGAAAAGTTGGGTGTTTACAGCACCGAACCTGATACGATGCTGTGATTATAATGTTCGCCCCGGCTTCTAGGTAGTCCATATGGACCTGGTTCACCAAATACATATAGGGTTATTAATGTGTCATGGTAGTCTGAAAATGACTGTTTGCCCAATGAAACAAGAATGGTTTATTTAAATGAAAATACAAAAGATGTATATAATTCGTTGCTTAGGTCAAGAACAAAGAAGGGATTTGAACAGACATCACGACTGCGAAATTGCTATTCAGTTCTGTTAAGAAATTAGCATCCGGGTTATTCACTGTTAACGTAGAAGTTCACACATACTAGCCCAGAACTACCTTCGGAAATAAATCATACAAACACCTTTCCCCGGACGTACATGTCCAGCCTCCACAATGAATTGGGTGGGTCAAACATGAGTTCTGATTTATGAAGTCGACAGTGAAGGACTCAGCTGGGGACAAGTCTGGATAAGAACAAGAATGTTCTGATCCTGGGCAAGCTCAAAATCATCAGCCAGAATAAAGTTATATTACTGAACCAGTCACCAAATTCAGTCGCTAGCATAAGCTTCGTCCCTTGACGCACGAGCCAATTCGGCAGCAAGCATGGGCTCTATTCATTCCAATCTCCGCAACATACCCATACGCATAGGAGGACATGCCACTGTCCTGTCCTGTGCACGATGTGGTAGTAGCTGTGTGGGCGTTCTCAAATATTCTTCTGCTGCGACGATATTTCCTTCCAAGACCCTCGGACCATGAAAACAAAAAAGAAAGCCTCCCCACTACATTACCTTGCAATAAACTAGTAGTCCGTATCAACAATTAGTGACCCGTCGATCCCACCCCACGCCAGGCCAAAATCTCGGCTCGTCACTAGTTAATTGTTCCGAATATAGAAGGAACAAAAAGAGGGGGCAAATAAAAAAAAGGCAGGCAGCACGGCCGCATCGCCGCGTGCTTGGGTCCTCCCTGGCTCGAAGTCGAAGAACAGAGGGCGGAGATCCAACCCAACAGATCGCCAGAAAGAACCCAACAACTTTCCAGTAGAGGATAGCACGGGACGGCGGCCGAACGGGGCCTCGTACGAAGAGTGAGGGTAGCCTTAAGGAGGGTGGCGGGTGGGCGGGCTTGCCTTGCGGATGAGGTGCGGGGAGGAGAGGAGGCACTTGGCGCTCCAGAGCGGGTCGTTGAGGTCGGCGCCGTTGGCCTCGAGCTCCGTGGCCAGCCCGCCGTCCAGGACCAGGCGCCCGCCGGCGGCGTCCACCCACCGCCGCACCGCCCTCTCCGCGCCGCCTTCCGCCGTCCCCACCATCTCCTGCTGCCACCGTCGTGCACTCGTGCTAGGCTAGGATTCAGTTTGGAGGAGCGCGGAGTAGGCGGCGTTGCGTTGGGGTCCCGGCTCCCGAGGACGAGTTATAAAGCGGCGCTGCCCGCTTGGAGAGGAGACCAGGGTGGGGGTGCCTGCCTGGCTGGCGAGCATACTCTATTTTTGTTTTAGCCTTTTCTGTTCATAATCGCTCATTCTGTTTATTAGATGTAGGTGTTTTTAAAACCTGATGATCTGAATTGTTTATTTGTCTCTTAGCTTATTTAAACTGAGGGTAAACAAATATGGTCTAAATCTGAAGCTAATAGAAATGGCTAATTTCGAGTCCATATCTATATGTACAGTGTGTATGAGTGAGTAAAAAAACGCGATTTACTCCTTTACGGATGGCCATCCCCTGAAATCCCCACATTTTTCATGCCACCATGGTTGGGTCGGTCGTGTTCAGTTCCGCCAATATATCATATTATTACCTCTAATAAATAAATTTCGGTTCTCAACTCGGTCATGGTCATAGCGACGATGTTTCAAAATTCAATTATATTCTTATGGGAACGTATTACTACTACTACTAGTAGTAGTGCGTATGAATTTTAAAGATTGTCACCGTCGGTCAGCCTGTACCAAACCTTGCGTGACCGCGACCCTCCCCGTGAGCGCGTCGTCAGCAGATAACAAACGACAGCCAAGGCGGCCACCAGAGCATGCATGCGCGGCAGCGGCGGTGCGTGCGGGTTCAGTGTACCTACCCACAAAACTGGCAGCGGTAATGCACCTAGGGGGTGTTTGGTTGCCCCTGCTAAAGTTTAGCCCGGGTCACATCAAGCGTTTGACTTTCAAATAGGAGTATGAAATATAGACCCAACCAACTGGACTAGATTCGTCTCGTCTTTTAATCTTCGGCTGACAAATTTGTTTTATAATCCGACTACATTTATAGGGTGTTTGGTTGCCCCTGCTAAAGTTTAGCCCGGGTCACATCAAGCGTTTGACTTTCAAATAGGAGTATGAAATATAGACCCAACCAACTGGACTAGATTCGTCTCGTCTTTTAATCTTCGGCTGACAAATTTGTTTTATAATCCGACTACATTTAATACCCGAAACGGAGGTTCAAACATTCGATTGGACAGGGGCTAAACTTTAGTTTGGGGTAACCAAACGGGGCCTTAATACCCGAAACGGAGGTTCAAACATTCGATTGGACAGGGGCTAAACTTTAGTTTGGGGTAACCAAACGGGGCCCTACCCGCATTCGTAGGTGAAATTTCTGCCGTCGCCAACCTGTATCGGTAGCACTGTCCCTTGTGTCATCTCAAATTGTCAGATTCCTCTCGCTGCCAACTACTCAGATTTTTTACCCTCCTCTCGGTGCTGTTACTGTCATATAGACACATCTTATTCCTGCTATCGATATAGATAATATGTTCCTTTCAATGCCATTGAAATGAGTAGAATTATCCATATGGATGTCAATTAAGGTCATTTTTGAAACCCTATAACTAGTAGTTAACCACTAACAAATTATCAGTTGGGTTGAACTAACAAATGAACTAATCGTTAGTTGTGCAATTAGCTAGGACATTAGCTCGGTTTGGAACCTCCACGGCTAATTTTAGCAGCGGGTTTTTAGCTTTGGAGTTTCTAAAGAGGATCTAAGAAAGTAAGGTTTGTCGAGAAGCATATTTACAATTTTGCAACCCGCAAGTGTTGCCACTTTGCTATTATATCATATGTGTTTATGATTTGTGGGTCCATCCGTGCCTATGATTTGTAAGTAGACCTGAAAGTTTGGTCTGGGCCATTTGAGGCCGCTCATGCACGCCATAAAAACAAGGGCCCAAGGCACGACCTGACACGAAGAGAAATAGGTCGAGCCGACACGACCCGAATTACCGTGACATGCCTCAAACTTAGGCACGATACAACTAGATGAGCCATGCTTAGGTCGGCCCGGCACAAAGTGAGGCATTAATTAGAAAACTAATGTTTAAATGGTTATTCTATGCTTCAATGATTTATATCTCTTCACAAAAGTTATAAAAACATCCATATTTGAATATATATATATATATATATAGGGAAGGTATATTGAAAGTTCTAGGCTTCCAAATGGTAGAGGAAGCCCTGACCGACCACTCCTGCGACCTGGTTGGACCGTACCGGCGCACCCACCCACACCCTACGCCTATGTGCACTAGAGGCAAGCGCGCGGCGGCGGATTTCGAGGGCACACGCGTGGCAGCGGCCCTTGAGACGTGCACGGCAGCGATGTGGAGCGGTTGCGGCGACGCGGCGGCGGATCTCGAGGGCACGTAGGACGGAGAGGTGGGAGTAGCTATGGCGACATGGAGACGAATCCCAATGGCGAGGCGGATCCCGATGGCGGCGGCTCTCCAAGGCCACGCCACAACGGTGACCCCTTGAGGCGCGTGCTACGAGAGGCGAGTGTAGCGACGACAGTCCCCGGACGTGCGAATGACGACGGATCCATGAGGCGTGCGCAGCGGCGGATCCCAAAGGCGCGCACCGTGGCGGCTCCATAGAGGAGCATGCGACGGCTACGACCTACTCCAATCATTTGTTTATGCATGGGGTTATTGGTTGGGCACATTTTAGGACGTTTCCATTAATTATGATGCATGATGTAGCAATTTATGCAACTTTCTACCAAGATTAATGTTTTTGCGCGATTCTTGTCATCCAATTTTTGCACGCATGCAGTTTAAACAAAAATGCATCCAAAATTTCTGTGCATGCAATGAAAACTCTCACGACCACCCATAATTCTCATATCTGCATAAAAGTAGGAACCTTCATATGCCTGACGTGTACCACATTGCATAAATACCTTCACCATGTAGCATAATTAGTATTAGTATATATCATAAAATGGTTCAAACAAGCCTAATTATATGGTTCTTGGAGTCATCCTATATTTATGGAAGAAATAAAGCACTTAAATAAGATTTTTTGTTTCTATGCGTACCAATCTATTTTCTTTTAAACGCACATTGCTCATACCTTAAATTTGTGCGTATGCAGCAGGAAACAAATTTTTATAGAGTGCACTATAATACATAAATAGCTACACCGTGTAGCATAATTAGTATCAATATTGTCGGCGTTTCGACCCCGGGGGGTCCCTGGACCGACGAGTAAATTGTCGCTACGTGTCCCAGCCCAGATGGGTCGGCGCGAGACGGAACACAAGGGGGAAACAATAAGGGGAACCGTTGCTCGTGTTGTCCTGCGCCCAGGGCGAATGCGCTTGCAGTAGGGGGTTACAAGCATTCGCGAGGGAGAGAGAGAGAGAGAGCCTGCTCGTCAGCCCGTCCTCCCGCGCGGCCACCTTTTTTGTACGAGGGCCCTGGACCTTCCTTTTATAGACGTAAGGAGAGGGCCCAGGTGTACAATGGGGGGTGTAGCAGTGTGCTAACGTGTCCGGCAGAGAGGAGCCATAGTCCTATGTACATGCCGACGTGGCTGTCGGAGAGGTGTTGGTGCCCTGTTCATGTGATGTCGTGGCCGTCGGAGGAGCGCTTAAACCCTGTAGAAGCACAACTGTCGGGGCTGTCGGGACCTTGCTGACATCTCCTTGCTTCCGTAGGGGGCTGAGAACCGCCGTCGTCATGGAGCACGCGGCGTGTCATCATTACTTGTTTTACCGGGGAGAGCCAGATGGGACGCCGGTCTTGTTCCCCGTAGCCTGAGCTAGCTAGGGGTAGGGTAATGATGTACCCCCTGACGTGGTCGGTCTGAGCCCAAGGTCGGGCGAGGCGGAGGCTCCTCCGAGGTCGAGGCTGAGTCTGAGCCCTAGGGTCGGGCGAGGCGGAGACCGTCGTCCGAGGTCGAGGTTGAGTCCGAGCCCTGGGGTCGGGCGATGTAACACCCGGTTTTAAAGGACAAAGCCGGGTGCATTTCATACATGCGCCAAGAAGACAACATATATAATAACAGAGTGTATAGAGATAAATGTCATAAAACATCAGAGTATTTATTACATAGCGGAAGACTTATTACAAAATAAAGTAATAAAGATAAAACAAACTAAGGATCGTCGGCGCAAATGTCGACTGAGAAACGCCACCTAGATCAAGTCAAACTCCTCGCCTTGAGGCTCCTCCTGGAACACCTGCTCTTCTCCTGTGGGGGGGGGGGTGTGAGACAGCAAGGGTGAGCTCACACATGATCATAGCTCAACAAGTTGTGGGGAACCAGTGGACATAAACTCACAAAGGTGTGAGTTCATGTGATGTGTAAGGCTTAATCAATGACAGGGGTTAAAGCTGAGCATTGCTTTTAAGTAGTTGGTCAAAATTTTATTAGCAGTTACTAAGTGTAAGTAAATACCAAACCATAAGTAAAGTAATAGAACAAAAATTAATAACAAACCCATGCATATGCGAATGACAAATTGAATTTAAGTTCCATAATTTAAACATCAGAGAGTCCTGAGCCGCTCATGACCGTGAGCTCGGCTAGTATACCAGTTTTACACTCTGCAGAGGTTGTACCCTTTACCCACAAGTCATGTTACCCATCTGCCAAGGGGTCGCGACTCCCCATATACCTCTACCTAGGAAGCACGACAGGGCAACACTACGAGGCCTTTACAAAGTTCCACTAGCTTCCGAAAACCCGCTACAGTTTATGGGAAGATCCAGTAAAGGGTTCCTGGCTGACCGCCATCGCAGCAAAATCAACCAGGGACCTCCCCGCACTGACCTCTCCCCTACTGCCCTTGCCCCTTTCGGGTAAGGTAGTCTTCCACTAGCTTTCCTAATTAGTCAGCCAAGGGCGTCCCATTCCACCCTTGTGGTGGCACGTGGTTCTCAAGTTAAGCTCTATGTTCCAATTAACATTAATGATAACAATATGAACATAAACAGAATAACAACAAGAATTGGAACATAGAGGTAATAAATGATTATCCCAAAACCATATAAGGCAATAGCAATCTACCCAAGTGATTCGGGGGTGAACAAGGTAATGAGATAAACAATCTAGGGTGACCTATTGGGTCCCATCAAAGTTAACCTATGCATGAGTATGTGATATTAAAGAACATTATTGGGTAAAATGTGGTCAAGGGCACAACTTGCCTGCAATGAGCTCCTGCTCAGCTACTTCAACCTGCTGCTCACCAGGATCCTCAGCAACGGGTTCTTCTACTCGCCACAATACAAACAAGCACAGGATATAGGGAAAATTAACATTACACCAAGCATGTAAACAAAATACACAGAGATATTCTACATATTAAAATAAAAACTTAGGAACTGGAATCATAATTTTCTGAATTATAGATTTTAAGTTATGCATTTTCAAAGGTTTTATGTGTTTTAAATAGGATTAAGTGATAAATAAATTTCCTTACTGTTTTTATGCCAAAACAGAGACACTAAGCGCTAGAGAATAAAATTACAAAATTTTAGGAACTGGAATGGATTAATTTGGAGTTAGTATGAATTTTCTATGAATTTATAAAGTTCTAGCAATTATTTTTATATTAAAAATTCATTTTCTATTTATTTTCTCTGGTTTTCATGTTGACTGGACTGGGCGTCAATTCCTGGAAAACCCAGGGGCTAAAGCGCGAAAAGCTTTAAGACTCAGAGCGCAACTATGTGGACTGCGGGTTGAATCAGTAATAACCTAGGGTCTCATATGCATATTTACTCGGCCGAAAGGGGTATCAGCGATCCAGCGCCCTCTGATCCACAACGGACGGCGCAGATTAAATGGCTAGGGTCGCCAAACGGTATGCTCTGTGGATCCTCGGATCACAGATCAATGGCCCACATATCATGCGCACGGGTATGCACACATGACCGTTTATCAACAAATCAACGGTCCAGCTCGCGCACGACGAAGCGGTAGCCCGAGACATAATCCGGCCCCTCTATTCCCAGATCAACGGCCAACGGCTCATCTTCAACATCAGCCTCACTGGGACACGGCGGCGCGCACCAACGGCGACGGAGAAGTCCGGCAACGCGCCATACGATGAACCCCTACCCATTCACGCACCGAACTCGGTTTCCACGAACACCTGACTACTACGAATCACACGGCTGACTCACAATCCCGAAGCAATGCGCCCTGCGCCCTGCCCACGTAATTCACCGCACGCGGCGGAGCTACATGACCGGAGCAGCCTAATCTGCCCCCACGATGCGTCGATTGCTAAATTGGTTGGCGCAACATGAAATTGGAACGATGGCGGATCAAGGAAGGAGGATTCTTACCAGGGTGATGCCCCGCCTGGTCCTGTCCACGGCGCGCGGCAAATTTGTGACGACGGTGATGAATTGAGGCGCCCAGATCGCTTCCCCCTCCCGGATTCCGCCGCGAATGTGATGCTGGTGACCCGGCGGAACCCCCCCCGACTGCACCCCGAGGCGAATTGATGGTAGGGCGTGGTTTGAAGGGTGGCGGCCGCGGCGGCACTTTCTTCCACCACGGCGCAACAATGGCGGCGCCGATTGGTGCTAGAAAAATCGGGCCCGCGCGAGAGGGGGTCAAGGAGAGGAACGGGTCACCGGAACGCGACACGGATGAACCTTATACGCGCGTGAGAGGAACGAGTCGCCGGAGATTTCGCGTCGATCGTTGGCCGGCCCGAGCGTGCGGTGATTCCGTTGAAGCAAGGGAGGACTGACGAGTGGGCCGTGCTTGTCAGCCACGGGCGCGCAGGGTGAGCGCGGAGCGCACGGGAGGCTGACGAGGTGGGACCCGCGGGACAGCGACTCGAGTGGCGGACGCGCGCGCGGTGTAACAGCGGCTGACGCGTGGGGTCGGGCTGTCGGCGCCGAAGGCTGACGGGCGGGCCCCAGTTGGCAGCGAGTGAGAGGCAGGCGCGCAGTTGCAAGCTTGGGCCGCACAGAGGGAAAGTGGTTGCGGGCCGAAATGTGGTTCCGAGGCCCAGTTAGCTCTTTTATCTTTTTCTTTTTATAATTTCTGTTTTCTGTTTTCTTTTTCTTTTATTTTTTTCAATTTCCCAATTTGAATTCCAAATATGACTTTGAATTTGTACTCAAATCATGGATAAATTTTAATCATACCAGTATGGCTGAGTTTGTATATTTATAAATTTTGTTTTATGTTTTCTATTATTTCTTTCTTTCTTTCTCCTTTTTCCTCAAGTCCTCTTCTCATTGTCATTTCATTTCTATGTTGTCACCAAATGCACACACAAATAAAATATTCAACATGATGCAATGATTTAGTAGCATGTCGTTTATTAATTGTTTTTGTACATGGGGTTCACATAGGACGATGCATAAAGATCAATCTTCACACAAGGAGAGAAATTGTTTTCTCTATTGGTGTTTTATCTAGCAATTACAAAGTGGGTGTTACAAATCCTACCCCCCTTAAAAATAATCTCGTCCTCGAGATTTAAGAAGAACGAGGGAAAAGGTGGGGAAAGTCTATGCGAAGCTCTTCTTCTCTTTCCCAAGTTGCTTCATCTTCACTGTGGTGACTCCATTGGACTTTGCACATCTTTATCACCTTATTTCTTGTAACTCGAGTCAATGTATCCAAAATCTTGATCGGGTACTCCGTGTAAGTCAAATCACCTTGAACACTAAGCTCTTCCATGGGTAACTGTTCCTCAGGGACACGGGGACACTTCTTTAGTTGAGACACGTGGAACACATTATGCACATCCTATAGAGTAGCAGGTAACTCGAGTTGATAGGCCATCTTTCCAACTTGCCTAAAAACTTAGAATGGTCCAATAAAGCAAGGGGACAATTTGCCCTTAACTTTGAATCCCTCATTCCACGAAGTGGTGACATCTTGAGGTAAATGTAATCTCCTTCCTCAAATTCCAGTGGTCTCCTTCTATGATCAGCGTGGCTCTTTTGCCTGGTCTGAGCTACCCTCAAATTCTCTCGAATTATACAAACTTGTTCTTCTGCCTCTTGAATAAGTTCAGGTCCAAAGAATTGTCTTCCTCTAGTCTGATCCAATATAGAGGAGTCCTGCATTTCCTGCCATATAGAGTCTCAAACGGTAACATCTTCAGACTGGCCTGGTAACTATTGTTATATGAGAACTCAGCATAAGGTAGACTCTTGTCCCAACAACTACCATGCTGAAGGGTACAAGCTCTCAGCATGTATTCCCATACTTGATTAGTCCTTTCAGTTTGTACACTAGTCTGAGGTAGGCCGAACTATGATTCAACTTCGTATCCATATTCTCATGAAAACTTTTCCAAAATTCTGGGGGTAAACTATGATCCTTTATCCGAAACGATCTTCTTCGGTACTCCATGTAAAGACACAATCCAAGCCATATATAACTCTACCAATTGAGATCCCTTATAAGTAGTCTTGTCCGGAATGAAATGAGCCACTTTGGTCAGTCTATCCACAATAACTCATATAGAACCATATCCTTTCGAGGTGCGAGGCAATCCAGTAATGAAGTCCATACCAATCTCTTCCCATTTCCACTCAGGTATCTTTAGTGGGTGTAATAGTCCAGCTGGTCTTTGGTGATCGGTCTTAGCTCTTTGGCACACATCGCACATAACCACATGTGCAGCCATATCTCTCTCCAGTCCATATCACCAGCACTTCTGCTTTAAATCCTGATACATCTTGGTACTACCAGGATGAATAGAATAATCCAAGTCATGGGCTTCCTTCGATATAGTCTCATGAAGGCTTTCAATCTCCGGAACACATCTCTTGTCCTTGAAGCATACGGTGCCTTGCTCATCTTCCGTGAATTCCGGAACTCGATCTTCAGTAATCAGATCCTTAATCTCTTGTATCTTAACATCACCATTTTGTCCTTTGCGGATCTTTTGCTCCAAGGTAGGTTCCATATCAATAATAACTCCTTTAGTGTGAGCGACTATCCCCAGGTTAAGTCTCCTGAAATTCTCAACAATCTCATCGAGTAGCTGGGCAACAACAGCTAAATGAACATGCTCCTTGCGACTCAAGGCATCTACAACCAAATTTGCCCTGCCTGGGTGATAGTGAATCTCCAAATCATAATCCTTAATAAGCTCCAGCCAACGGCGTTGCCTAAGGTTGAGGTCCTTCTGAGTAAATATATACCTCAAACTCTTATGATCCGTATACACTTGGCACTTCTCGTCCCACTTGAACTCTCTTTCCTTCACCAAAAGCAAGGTCATAAGCTTAGCAATCTTAGGAAATCCTTCAATAAATCTCCAATAATATCCTGCAAGTCCCAAGAAACTTCGGTCCTCCGTAACCGTAGTGGGTATGCTCCACACCACTATCTCCTTGACTTTAGCAGGATTCACTGATGTCCCTCTGTTAGAAATGATATGTCCAAGAAATGGCACCTCGCCAATCCAAAACTCGTATTTACCGTACTTGGCGTAGAGTTGATCATCTCGTAGCTTCTGTAGCACCAACCTTAGATGTTCTTCATGGTCACTCTCATTCTTAGAATAGGTAAGAATATCGTCGATGAACACCACGACGAATCTGTCCAAATACTCCAAAAACATATTATTCATCAAATCCATAAAATAAGCTGGTGCATTAGTTAATCCAAACGACATAACGATGAACTTATATAATCCATATCGAGTCGAGAAAGCCGTCTTAGGAATATCTGATGGTCCAATCTTCATCTGATGGTAACTCGGTCGGAGATCAATCTTCGACACCTCTCATCTGAATAAATCCTCAATACGGGGTAATGGACACTTGTCCTTCATAGTGACATTGTTAAGGGACCTTTAATCCACGCACATCCCTTGCAATCCATCTTTCTTCTTCACGAACAAAACTGGTACTCTCCAAGGTGAGGAACTCGGACGTAAGTAACTAGCCTCTTGTAATTCCGTTCACTGATTCTTCAGTCCCTTTAGGTGTAATTACTCTCATGGGTTTTCTCATATTGTCCAACACATATGCCCAAACCAAAATCTCAGCATGACACATAATTTTATTAGCAACTCATGGGGTCAAATAGACCTTTTATTCCTCCTAAAATAGTAGCATACCGCATACTAACTAAAGGAACATGTAGATCTTTACAAATAGTAGTAATTTATATATATGTTTATGTAGCTTGGTGGAGCTGGTGGTGGTGGAGATGGTGGTTGCTCTTGTCTCTCCAACCGTGATTGCCTTATTTCTTGTTGTATCTCCAGACGGGCCTGACGTATTTCCTCGCGTTCTTGTCTTATCTGGCTTTGCATTTCGGTCATCATGTCTGTCAATTGCTGTATTACCAGCCTTTGGGTTGCGATCACTTGCTCGGTTTCCACAGGTGGGGGATTTGGAGGATTCATTTCTGTTTGCTGTTGCGTGATAATCTTTCCTTTCCTGGTATTGACCATCTGAGTTAGATACATAAGGTACGAAAGAGCAGTAGACAAGGCAGTAATTACAATCATGTTACTCTGGGGGACTTATTAGCTAAGTAGATTAGTGTGTCACCTACTAAAGCTAATACAGTACCTGATAGTGGTACATGCTAAAATTTCCATATATAATAATTCAATCAATCAAAGAAGCAAATCAGGCATTGATCATCAGAACAATCAACCAACGTTTTTAATAGAGAAAATAGTTTTGATTTGGTCTTAGGCCTCCTATCTCTTAAAAATGTCATAGGGGTAGGGATTCCAAGGTTTGAAATCCATCTTGTCTCAGAGTAGAAAAGGTAAGAATGATCAGAGTAGAACAGTAGAAGGTGAGACAGGATCAAGATAAGTGTAGAAAGAATCAGAGTAAGGTGAGTGTAGAATGAATCAGAATGAGATAAGTAGGTAAGGGTTTGTCCAGTCTATCTAGGTTTCGTCCTACAGTCAACATTTCCTCTGATACCACTTCTGTAACACCCGGTTTTAAAGGACAAAGCCGGGTGCATTTCATACATGCGCCAAGAAGACAACATATATAATAACAGAGTGTATAGAGATAAATGTCATAAAACATCAGAGTATTTATTACATAGCGGAAGACTTATTACAAAATAAAGTAATAAAGATAAAACAAACTAAGGATCGTCGGCGCAAATGTCGACTGAGAAACGCCACCTAGATCAAGTCAAACTCCTCGCCTTGAGGCTCCTCCTGGAACACCTGCTCTTCTCCTGTGGGGGGGGGGTGTGAGACAGCAAGGGTGAGCTCACACATGATCATAGCTCAACAAGTTGTGGGGAACCAGTGGACATAAACTCACAAAGGTGTGAGTTCATGTGATGTGTAAGGCTTAATCAATGACAGGGGTTAAAGCTGAGCATTGCTTTTAAGTAGTTGGTCAAAATTTTATTAGCAGTTACTAAGTGTAAGTAAATACCAAACCATAAGTAAAGTAATAGAACAAAAATTAATAACAAACCCATGCATATGCGAATGATAAATTGAATTTAAGTTCCATAATTTAAACATCAGAGAGTCCTGAGCCGCTCATGACCGTGAGCTCGGCTAGTATACCAGTTTTACACTCTGCAGAGGTTGTACCCTTTACCCACAAGTCATGTTACCCATCTGCCAAGGGGTCGCGACTCCCCATATACCTCTACCTAGGAAGCACGGCAGGGCAACACTACGAGGCCTTTACAAAGTTCCACTAGCTTCCGAAAACCCGCTACAGTTTATGGGAAGATCCAGTAAAGGGTTCCTGGCTGACCGCCATCGCAGCAAAATCAACCAGGGACCTCCCCGCACTGACCTCTCCCCTACTGCCCTTGCCCCTTTCGGGTAAGGTAGTCTTCCACTAGCTTTCCTAATTAGTCAGCCAAGGGCGTCCCATTCCACCCTTGTGGTGGCACGTGGTTCTCAAGTTAAGCTCTATGTTCCAATTAACATTAATGATAACAATATGAACATAAACAGAATAACAACAAGAATTGGAACATAGAGGTAATAAATGATTATCCCAAAACCATATAAAGCAATAGCAATCTACCCAAGTGATTCGGGGGTGAACAAGGTAATGAGATAAACAATCTAGGGTGACCTATTGGGTCCCATCAAAGTTAACCTATGCATGAGTATGTGATATTAAAGAACATTATTGGGTAAAATGTGGTCAAGGGCACAACTTGCCTGCAATGAGCTCCTGCTCAGCTACTTCAACCTGCTGCTCACCAGGATCCTCAGCAACGGGTTCTTCTACTCGCCACAATACAAACAAGCACAGGATATAGGGAAAATTAACATTACACCAAGCATGTAAACAAAATACACAGAGATATTCTACATATTAAAATAAAAACTTAGGAACTGGAATCATAATTTTCTGAATTATAGATTTTAAGTTATGCATTTTCAAAGGTTTTATGTGTTTTAAATAGGATTAAGTGATAAATAAATTTCCTTACTGTTTTTATGCCAAAACAGAGACACTAAGCGCTAGAGAATAAAATTACAAAATTTTAGGAACTGGAATGGATTAATTTGGAGTTAGTATGAATTTTCTATGAATTTATAAAGTTCTAGCAATTATTTTTATATTAAAAATTCATTTTCTATTTATTTTCTCTGGTTTTCATGTTGACTGGACTGGGCGTCAATTCCTGGAAAACCCAGGGGCTAAAGCGCGAAAAGCTTTAAGACTCAGAGCGCAACTATGTGGACTGCGGGTTGAATCAGTAATAACCTAGGGTCTCATATGCATATTTACTCGGCCGAAAGGGGTATCAGCGATCCAGCGCCCTCTGATCCACAACGGACGGCGCAGATTAAATGGCTAGGGTCGCCAAATGGTATGCTCTGTGGATCCTCGGATCATAGATCAATGGCCCACATATCATGCGCACGGGTATGCACACATGACCGTTTATCAACAAATCAACGGTCCAGCTCGCGCACGACGAAGCGGTAGCCCGAGACATAATCCGGCCCCTCTATTCCCAGATCAACGGCCAACGGCTCATCTTCAACATCAGCCTCACTGGGACACGGCGGCGCGCACCAACGGCGACGGAGAAGTCCGGCAACGCGCCATACGATGAACCCCTACCCATTCACGCACCGAACTCGGTTTCCACGAACACCTGACTACTACGAATCACACGGCTGACTCACAATCCCGAAGCAATGCGCCCTGCGCCCTGCCCACGTAATTCACCGCACGCGGCGGAGCTACATGACCGGAGCAGCCTAATCTGCCCCCACGATGCGTCGATTGCTAAATTGGTTGGCGCAACATGAAATTGGAACGATGGCGGATCAAGGAAGGAGGATTCTTACCAGGGTGATGCCCCGCCTGGTCCTGTCCACGGCGCGCGGCAAATTTGTGACGACGGTGATGAATTGAGGCGCCCAGATCGCTTCCCCCTCCCGGATTCCGCCGCGAATGTGATGCTGGTGACCCGGCGGAACCCCCCCCCGACTGCACCCCGAGGCGAATTGATGGTAGGGCGTGGTTTGAAGGGTGGCGGCCGCGGCGGCACTTTCTTCCACCACGGCGCAACAATGGCGGCGCCGATTGGTGCTAGAAAAATCGGGCCCGCGCGAGAGGGGGTCAAGGAGAGGAACGGGTCACCGGAACGCGACACGGATGAACCTTATACGCGCGTGAGAGGAACGAGTCGCCGGAGATTTCACGTCGATCGTTGGCCGGCCCGAGCGTGCGGTGATTCCGTTGAAGCAAGGGAGGACTGACGAGTGGGCCGTGCTTGTCAGCCACGGGCGCGCAGGGTGAGCGCGGAGCGCACGGGAGGCTGATGAGGTGGGACCCGCGGGACAGCGACTCGAGTGGCGGACGCGCGCGCGGTGTAACAGCGGCTGACGCGTGGGGTCGGGCTGTCGGCGCCGAAGGCTGACGGGCGGGCCCCAGTTGGCAGCGAGTGAGAGGCAGGCGCGCAGTTGCAAGCTTGGGCCGCACAGAGGGAAAGTGGTTGCGGGCCGAAATGTGGTTCCGAGGCCCAGTTAGCTCTTTTATCTTTTTCTTTTTATAATTTCTGTTTTCTGTTTTCTTTTTCTTTTATTTTTTTCAATTTCCCAATTTGAATTCCAAATATGACTTTGAATTTGTACTCAAATCATGGATAAATTTTAATCATACCAGTATGGCTGAGTTTGTATATTTATAAATTTTGTTTTATGTTTTCTATTATTTCTTTCTTTCTTTCTCCTTTTTCCTCAAGTCCTCTTCTCATTGTCATTTCATTTCTATGTTGTCACCAAATGCACACACAAATAAAATATTCAACATGATGCAATGATTTAGTAGCATGTCGTTTATTAATTGTTTTTGTACATGGGGTTCACATAGGACGATGCATAAAGATCAATCTTCACACAAGGAGAGAAATTGTTTTCTCTATTGGTGTTTTATCTAGCAATTACAAAGTGGGTGTTACAGGCGAGGCGGAGACCGTCGTCCGAGGTCGAGGCTGAGTCTGAGCCCTGGGGTCGGGCGAGGCGGAGACCGTCGTTCGAGGTCAAGGTTGAGTCCGAGCCCTGGGGTCGGGCGAGGCGGAGACCGTCGTCCGAGGTCGAGGTTGAGTCCGAGCCCTGGGGTCGGGCGAGGCGGAGTCCGTCCTCCGGGGTCGAGGTTGAGTCCGAGCCCTGGGGTCGGGCGAGGCGGAGCTTCCTATGGCGCCCGAGGCTGGACTTGGCTGCTGTCAGCCTCACCCTGGTGGGTGGCACAGCAGTCGGAGCAGTGCAGGCGGCGCTGTTTTCCTGTCAGGTCAGTCAGTGGAGGGGCGAAGTGACTGCGGTCACTTCGGCCTTGTCGACTGAGGAGCGCGCGTTAGGATAAGGTGTCAGGCGATCCTTGCATTGAATGCTCCTGCGATGCGGTCGGTTGGTGCGACGATCTGGCCAAGGTTGCTTCACTGCGAAGCCTGCCCGCGCTGGGCCTCGGACGAGTCGAAGGTGCGCCCGTTACTTGAGGATGCCCTCGAGCGAGGCGTGAATCTGCCTTGGTCTATTGTTCCTGCCCGAGGCTGGGCTCGAGCGAGGCGAGATCGTGTCCCTTGAGTGGACGGAGCCTTGACCTGAATTGCGCCCATCAGGCCTTTGCAGCTTTGTGCTGATGGTGGTTACCAGTCGAGTTTAGGAGTCTTGGGGGTACCCCTAATTATGGTCCCCGACAGTAGCCCCCGAGCCTCAAAGGGAGTGTTGGTACTCGCTTGGAGGCTTTGTCGCACTTTTTTGCAAGGGGACCGACCTTTCTCGGTGACACTTCATTCCGGTGGGTGCGCGCGAGCGCACCCGCCGGGTGTAGCCCCCGAGGCCTCGGAGGAGTGGTTTGACTCCTCTGAGGTCTTAGTGCCTTTCGTGATGCCTCGGCCGGTCTGGTTGTTCCCTCATGCGATCTGATCGTAGTCCGGGTGCATGGTCAGGTTCCGAGTTCTCGGGCTGGTATGTTGACGCTGTCAACGGTTTGGCCGGAGCCGGGTTCGCGAGAGCAGCCCCCAAGCCTCTGCACAGAGCGAGAGGACGGTCATGGACTGACTTGGCTTTTTTCATATGCCCCTTCGTCTCCTTTCCGCAAGGAGGAGGGGGAAGCGCCATGTTTCCCTCGGAGGGCACCGAACATGGTGTCTCCAGTGAGTTGCTAACGGGTGATCCGAGTGGATGCCCGTGCCCTGTTCGATAAAGGTCGGCTAGTGGCCCAGAGGCGTGCTCCAAAAGTACCTGCAGGTGAATTGCCGGACCCGGTCCCGTTTGATAGGGTCCGAGGGCTCGATGCCTCCCTCTAATGGGATTCCATTACAGAATCGCTCCTGTTGGTCTCAGAAATGTCCTAGGGTACCTCGGGAGCGTAGCCCGAGCCTCGGCCATGTATCGGACGTACCCATAGTCATCCCTCGCTCTGCGTGTTCTGAGGCGCCTGTCGAACCCTTCGGGGGGCCAGCCTACAAACCCCTGATCAGTAGTGGGCGTGGAGCCCGAGTGGCCTGAGGCGGCTGTCGAACCCTTCCGAGGGGCTAGCCTTCGAACCTCTGACCAGTAGTGGGTGCGGAGCCCGAGTGCTCTGAGGCGGCTGTCGAACCCTTCCAAGGGGCCAGCCTTCGAACCTCTAATCAGTAGAAGGGCTCGGGGCCCGCTTCGTTCGCAGAGAAGGATCCCTTTCGGAGTGTCCCCTTTCCCGGTCCCTGTAGCAAGAGAGAGAAAGGGGAATAGGAAAAGGATACGAAATTGAACGACGTGGCACACCTTTTTTTTTGACGCGGTCATTATGGCGGAGGTGAAGCGTCGCCCGCTTTGCCTGCCAAAGGTGTCGCCTGCCCTGTCGCGGAGTTAATGCGACGGGATGAGTGGTTCACGGGGCAGCCGTTGTGCATGCGCGAGCCGTTCGAGGAACGGAACACGGGCGCGTCGTCTTCACGCCGTGGGAGAGGGCTCTCCTGCTGCTCCAGGAGGGGACGTGAGCCTGCAGACGATTTGACCGCCGCTTCCGCTCGCCTGCTGCCACCATTACTGTCGGCTCACTTCTGGCCATATCGACCGTCGTGCCTTCTCCCGCGGCTGACTGACTCGTGACCGGCGTGTTTGGCTGGCACTATTGGTCCATGCGCAGGGTTGCCTCGAATCGCGGCACCGGTTCCGCAGTCGAGAAGGCGCGGCGCTATCGCAAGTGGCGGTGCAGTTTTTCGCACGTAGTAACCGGCGCGCCGGTTACATGACGTGTGGGCCTGGGACTCCATGCTGGATGCGTCGAAGTCGAAAGGGTGCATCCCCGTGGCGCGGTTGCATGCTGCCTGCATGGCGGTCCGCCCTTTCACCCGCTGGTTAAGCGAAGACGGAGGAGTGCTTGTAACCGCTGGGCGGTTACACGCTCCGCGCGCGGCGGTTTGGCTTCTTCTGTCCTGGGCCAGCTTGCATGTCGTGTGGGACCTAGCCCCCGTGTCGTAGGGGGAGGACCTTTGAGCGCGTTGGTGAAGACTTAGCCTGCGACGCCTGAGGACGCGAGTGGGGTGAGTTGCCTTTAAAAAGGGAATGGCTCCCTGGGTGGCAGTCACGCCTCCGCACTCTCTTCATGCATTGCGCCCTTCCACCTTCCGAGCCCCCGGATGGGGTGCGCCCGCGTTGCCTTCGTCTTGCTGCCGTTGGAGGAGCACGACCTCGTGGAGATCGGTACCTTTCAGCCATCGTTCGGCTTCAAGGATTTTCGTCGTGCAGCCCGGCTGCATTCCCTCACCAATGGGCAGTTTGGTGGGGAGAAGCGAGCCGGGCTGCGGCCTCCGCCCCGCCCTCAGCTTCAAGGATTTTCGTCATCCGGGCTGAGGCGGAGGAGCGCACCGAGTGGGGGGTTGCCTCCGCGTGGGCCGGTAACCCTTTTCTTCCCCCAGCGTTTGGGGGAGAAAGGCATCCTCCAGCCCTGCGAAGGCTTCCTCCAGCCATGTAGGGGAAGGCGAACTGCTGCTTCTTGGACAGGGTGCAGCGTTCCGTCCTTCGTCCAGGCGGCGGTCGCGCCGCGTACTGGCCGGCCACGTCTAGGTCTTCCTCGCGCCGACAGCCATGCCAGAGGGTTGCCCAGCACGTCGTACGCCGCGAGGGCGGTGCTCGTGTTCTGGGATGGCCTCGGCGAGGGCAGAAGTGAGGACCTGCCGGTGCGCTTTGGGGCGACCGGCGCTTGCTGGTGCGGTGTTGGCGGACAGGTGGACACCGCCGTCGGTGCTGCGGTGGCAGCAGCCGGAGAAGGTTTCTCCGCCGACGAGACCGCCAACTCCGCCCGCACCCCTGGACCTCCGTCTCCCTGGCTTGAATGGCTGGTTCTTGTCCTTCGTGGGCGAGGGCTTTTCCGCCGCAACGTTTGCCCTGAAGCCATTGCTGCAGCTGTCTTGCCACCCGGGATGGAGGTCGTTGTCGCTGCTATCGGAGCGGTTGCCGGTAAGCCGCTTGGAGTTCGTCGTCCCGCGGGCCCTCCGATGTGGGGCGTTGTTCGTACTCGCGGGAACGGAACCGAAGTCCCGTCTGTAATGGCATCTTGAGTGTCAGTGTATGTTCATTGCGGCTGTCGGGGCCTGAACATCTGTGTATTTGGGCGTAAAGCCGTGTTTCTTCCTCATTTCGAGCACTAGGTCTCGCATGTCGGCTAGCTGAACCGCTTAACCAAGTGTGAGTTGCCCTACGCGGAAGGTGACGAGTGAGGTATCCGTATCCCGGAGGCGTAGGAGTCCCTCGGCTCGGTCGGCCTTGCCACTCAAGGCTTCTCTTGCCCAGTTAAAGAAACCCTCGGTCGCTCTACGATGAGCCGGAGACGGAGGCAGCAGTGTCAGCATGGAAAGAGGCGGAGTTGGCTCAAAAATGGGGCTTTGTCGGCCCAGGCCAAGGAGGCGTAGCAGCGGTGGCCGGAGCCTGGCCGGGTCGTCCACTGGCGGGATCAACCCCGGAGTCGGGCTGCGGAGGCCATGAGCCGGGCTGGTGTCCTCGGGGGACAGCTGGCTGAGGCCACGGAGCGGCCGGACAAGCCGTCTGCTTGGGCCGAGTTCCTGGAGGAGACCCTGGCGGCGATGGCCCAGGCGCAGTGCTGACATCTTCCTTCGAGGTGGAGATCCTTCGCCCGTGTTGCCGTCCGAGGCCGGGTCAGATTCCGCCGAAGGTGGAGACGATGCCGAGGGTGCTGCTGCTCCCCGTGCCGATGCCAGAACCTGTAGGAATAGTTTTTCTGTAGCATGCGCATGCTTTTTTTGCGGCAGCCAAGGCCCAAACATGTCATTATCGTGTTATAAAGCCGCGTTTCTTTTCCTCTTGTTTCGAGTATCAGGACTTGCTTGTCGGTAGCAGAATCGCTTATCCGAGCGAGAGTTACTTATCGTGGAAGGTGATGAGTGAGGTATCCGTATCCTGGAGGCGTAGGAGTCCCTCGGCTCGGTCGACCTTCGCCGCTTACGTGTACTCTTGCTCGTCCACGAGATTTTGTTATCGATATAGTCGAGAAGGCACGAAAAATCGTTTCGGCAGAGAAGTTTTCGAGCGTTAAGACTTGTTCAGTTAGCCGAATCGCTTATCCGATCATGAGTTACTTATCGCAGAAGGTGATGAGTGAGATATCCGTATCCCGGAGGCGTAGGAGTCCCTCGGCTCGGTCGGCCTTGCCGCTTACGTGTACTCCGTCGTTTTTAGGATCGCACTATCGACGTAGTCGAAAAGCGCGAAAGATGTTCTGGCCGAAAGACTTTTTCTGAGGAAAATTTTGACGTAGAGGGGGTTCCCCCCTTCTAGCCCTTGAGGGAGGGTTGGGCTTTGCCGAGGCAAGGCTGACCCTTCCTTGATGGTTAGACTTTACTTGTGTATGTAAACAAGGTAACGAACGACTTGAATACATCTTAAGGGTAGAAGCGACATAGCTGTCGGATGTTCCAAGCGTTGCTGTAGACCTCGCCTTGACTGTTGGCCAGCTTGTATGTTCCGGGCTTCAAAGTCTTGGCGATGATGAATGGCCCTTCCCAGGGAGGTGTGAGCTTGTGGCGCCCTAAGGCGTCTTGTCGTAGCCGAAGCACCAAGATGCCCACCTAGAGGTCTCGGGACCGAACCCCTCGGGCATGGTAGCGTCGCAGGGACTGATGATACCGCGCCGAGTGTAGTAAGGCCATGTCCCGAGCCTCTTCCAGCTGGTCCAGTGAGTCTTCTCGGTTGGTCTGGTTGCTTCGGGCGTCATATGCCCTCGTCCTCGGGGAGCCGTATTCTAAGTCTGTGGGCAAGATAGCCTCAGCCCCATAGACTAGAAAAAACGGCGTGAAGCCCGTGGCCCGGCTTGGCGTCGTCCTCAGACTCCAAACCACCGAGGGGAGTTCCTTCATCCATCGCCTGCCGAACTTGTTGAGGTCGTTGTAGATCCTCGACTTGAGTCCCTGTAGAATCATGCCGTTGGCACGCTCTACCTGCCCATTCGTCATGGGGTGAGCTACGGCGGCCCAGTCCACCCGGATGTGGTGGTCCTCGCAGAAGTCCAGGAACTTCCTGCCGGTGAACTGGGTGCCATTGTCGGTGATGATGGAGTTCGGGACTCCAAAGCGATGGATGATGTTGGTGAAGAACGCCACTGCCTGTTCGGACCTGATGTTGTTTAGGGGTCGGACCTCAATCCACTTGGAGAATTTGTCGATAGCGACCAGCAGGTGCGTGAAGCCCCCGGGTGCCTTCTGCAAGGGACTGACGAGGTCCAGACCCCACATAGCAAATGGCCAGGTGATGGGTATTGTTTGCAGAGCCTGAGCGGGCAGGTGGGTCTGCCTTGCGTAGAATTGACACCCTTGGCAGGTGCGTACAATCCAAGTGGCATCGGCCACCGTGATTGGCTAGTAGAAACCTTGTCGGAAGGCGTTTCCAACAAGGGATCAAGGCGCTGCGTGGTGACCGCAAGCCCCCGAGTGTATTTCTTGCAATAACTCCTGACCTTCGGCGATGGATATGCATCGCTGGAGGATGCCTGAGGGGTTGCGGTGGTAGAGCTCCTTTTCGTCACCCAGCAAGACGAACGACTTGGCGCGCCACGCCAATCGCCGAGCCTCGGTTCCGTCGAGGGGTAGCTCTCCTCGATGGAGATATTGCAGGTACGGGGTCTGCTAATTTCGATTAGACGGGACCCCATTCCGCTCCCCCTCGACGCGTAGTGCCTCATTCTCGGCGGCCGAGGATGCCTCTGGTTGAGCCGAGGGTGCCTCGGGCAGGGGCGAGGCCTTCTCGGGCTCGGGCGTGTCGTCGGTCTTGACGGAGGGTTGATGTAGGTCTCAGGAGAAGACGTCCAGGGGGACCGTTGTTCGCCCCGAGGCTATTTTAGCCAGCTCGTCCGCAGTCTCGTTGTACCGTCGGGCGACGTGGTTGAGCTCGAGCCCGTAGAACTTGTCTTCCAGGCGCCGAACCTCGTCGCAGTAGGCTTCCATCTTCGCGTCGCGGCAGTGGGAGTTCTTCATGACTTGGTCGATGACAAGCTGCAAGTCGCCACGAGCGTCGAGGCGCCAAACCCCTAGCTCGATGGCGATGCGCAACCCGTTAACTAGAGCCTCGTACTCGGCCACGTTGTTGGACGTCGGGAAATGGAGGCGCAGCACGTAGCGGATGTGCTTCCCAAGGGGTGAGATGAAGAGCAGGCCCGCGCCCACTCCTGTTTTCATCAGCGACCCGTCGAAAAACATGGTCTAGAGTTCCAGTTGGATCGGAGCTGCTGGAAGCTGGGTGTTGACCCATTCTGCCACGAAATCCGCCAAGACTTGGGACTTGATGGCCTTCCGAGGGGCAAACAAGATTGTCTCGCCCATGATCTCCACCGCCCACTTTGCAATCCTACCCGAGGCCTCTCGGCACTGGATGATCTCCCCCAGGGGGAAGGATGACACCACAGTCACCGGATGAGACTCGAAGTAGTGTCGCAACTTTCGCCGCGTCAGAATTACCGCGTACAGTAGCTTCTAAATTTGCGGGTAGCGGATTTTGGTCTCGGACAGTACCTCACTGATGAAGTAGACCGACCTCTGGACGAGCAATGCGTGCCCTTCTTCTCGTCTCTCGACTACGATCGCGGCGCTGGCCACCTAAGTGGTTGCGGCTACGTAGATCAGGAGAGCTTCTCCGGTAGTGGGGGGCACCAGGATGGGCGCGCTTGTAAGGAGCGCCTTTAAGTTCCCGAGGCCTTCCTCGGCCTCGGGGGTCCAAGTGAAGCGCTCGGTCTTCCTTAAGAGGTGGTACAGGGGCAGGCCTCTTTCGCCAAGGTGCGAGATGAAGCGGCTCAGAGCCGCAAGGCATCCCATGACCCTCTGTACTCCTTTCAAGTCCTTGATAGGCCCCATGTTGGTGATGGCCGCGATTTTCTCCGGGTTGGCCTCGATGCCCCGCTCGAAGACGATGAACCCCAGGAGCATGCCTCGGGGGACTCCAAAGACACACTTCTCGGGATTGAGTTTTACGCCTTTCGCTTTGAGACACTTGAATGTCGTTTCAAGGTCAGAGAGGAGGTCAGAGGCTTTCCTCGTCTTGACTACGATGTCATCGACGTAAGCCTCGACCGTTCGGCCAATGTGCTGTCCAAACACGTGGTTCATGCACCTTTGGTATGTCGCGCCTGCATTCCTTAAACCGAATGGCATAGTAATATAGCAGTACATGCCAAAGAGTGTGATGAAAGAAGTCGCGAGCTGGTCGGACTCTTTCATCCTGATTTGGTGATACCCTGAGTAGGCATCAAGGAATGACAGGGTTTCACACCCAACAGTGGAATCCAAGATTTGATTGATGCAAGGTAGAGGGTAGGGAACCTTCGGACATGCTTTGTTTAGACCAGTGTAGTCTACACACATCCGCCATTTCCCACCTTTCTTTTTCACAAGCACAGGGTTGGCTAGCCATTCGGGAGGGAATACCTCTTTGATGAACCCTGCAGCCATCAGCTTGTGGATCTCCTCGCCTATGGCTTTGTGCTTTTCTTCGTCGAATCGGCGCAGAGGCTGCTTCACGGGTCGGGCTCCAGCTCGGATATCCAGCGAGTGCTCGACGACATCCCTCGGTATGCCAGGCATGTCCGAGGGACTCCACGCAAAAACCTCAGCGTTTGCACGGAGAAAGTCGACGAGCATTGCTTCCTATTTGGGGTCGAGCTTGGAGCCGATCCAGACTTGCTTGGAGGCGTCGTTGCTGAGGTCGAGGGGGACGGACTTAACCGCCTCTGCTGGCTCGAAGTTGCCGGCGTGGCGTTTCGCATCTGGCACATCCTTGGAGAGGCTCTCTAGGTCGGTGATGAGGGCCTCGGACTCGGCGAGGGCCTCAGCGTACTCCACACACTCCACGTCGCATTCGTACGCGTGTCGGTATGTGGATTCGACGGTGATGACCTCGTTGGGGCCCAGTATCTTGAGCTTGAGGTAGGTGTAGTTGGGGACGGCCATGAACTTGGCGTAGCATGGTCTCCCCAGCACTGCGTGGTAGGTTCCTCGGAACCCGACCACCTCGAACGTGAGGGTTTCCTTTCAGAAGTTGGAGGGAGTCCCGAAGCAGACGGGCAGATCGAGTTGCCCAAGGGGTTGGACGCGCTTCCCAGGGATGATCCCGTGAAAGGGCGCCGCACCGGCCCAGATCATGGACAAATCGATCTGCAAGAGCCCGAGGGTCTTGGCATAGATGATGTTGAGGCTGATGCCTCCGTCCATGAGGACCTTGGTAAGCCTGACGTTGCCGATGACGGGATCGACAACGAGCGGGTACTTCTCCAGGCTCGGCACGCGGTCGGGGTGGTCGCCTTGGTCGAAGGTGATGGGCTTGTCGGACTAGTCTAGGTAGACTGGCGCCGCCACCTTCACCGAGCAGACCTCCCGGCGCTCCTGCTTGCGGTGCCGAGCCGAGGCGTTCACCACCTGCCCACCGTAGATCATGAAGCAGTCATGGACCTCGGGGAACTCCTCTGCCTTGTGGCCTTCCTTCTTGTCGTTGTCGTGGGCTTTGCCACCTTCCGCCGGTGGCCCGGCCTTGTGGAAGTAGCGCCGAAGCATGACGCACTCCTCAAGGGTGTGCTTGATGGGACCCTGATGATAGGGGCACGACTCCTTGAGCATCTTGTCGAACAGGTTGGCCCCTTCGGGAGGCTTCCGGGGGTTCCTGTGTTCGGCAGCGGCGACAAGGTCTGCGTTGGCGGCGTCACGTTTCGTTTGCGACTTCTTCTTGCCCTTCTTCTTCGTGCTGCGCTGAGCGGACACCTCGGGGACGTCTTCCTGTTGGCGTCCCTGAGGCTGCTTGTCCTTCCGGAAGATGGTCTCGACCGCCTCCTGGCCAGAGGCGAACTTGGTGGCAATGTCCATCAGCTCGCTCGCCCTGGTGGGAGTCTTGTGACCCATCTTGCTCACCAGGTCGCGGCAAGTGGTGCCGGCGAGGAACGCGCCGATGACATCTGAGTCGGTGATGTTGGGCAGCTCGGTGCGCTGCTTCGAAAATCGCCGGATGTAGTCCCGCAGGGATTCTCCCGGCTGCTGGCGGCAGCTTCGGAGATCCCAGGAGTTTCTAGGGCGCACGTATGTGCCCTGGAAGTTCCCGGCGAAGGCTTTGACCAGGTCGTCCTAGTTGGAGATCTGCGTAGGAGGTAGATGCTCGAGCCAGGCTCGGGCAGCGTCGGAGAGGAACAGGGGGAGGTTGCGGATGATGAGGTTGTCATCGTCCGTTCCACCCAGCTGGCAGGCCAGCCGGTAGTCCGCGAGCCACAGTTCCGGCCTTGTTTCCCTCGAGTACTTGGCGATGGTAGTCGGGGCCCGGAACCGGGTCAGGAACGGCGCCCGTCGTATGGCCCGGCTGAAAGCTTGCGGATCGGATGGTTTGGGCAAGGGGCTCCGATCCTCCCCGCTGTCATAGCGTCCCCCACGCCTGGGGTGGTAGCCTCGGCGCACCTTCTCGTCGAGGTGGGCTCAACGGTCGCGGCGATGGTGCTCGTTGCTGAGGCGACCCGGGGCCGCAGGCGCTGTGTCCCGCGTGCGCCCGGTGTGGACCGAGGCTTCCCGCATGAATCGGGAAGTCGCGGCGCGATGCTCCGGGGGGTACCCCTACCTTCGGGAGGCAGAGCTTTCGACCCGTCGGACCACGACATCCTCCAGGAGATTCTTGAGTTCTCCCTGGATACGCCGCCCCTCGGTGGTGGATGGTTCCGGCATCGCTCGGAGTAGTATTGCTGCTGCAGCCAGGTTCTGGCCGACCCCACTGGAAGCCGGGGGCAGCCTTGCCCCGACATCGTCAGCGATGCGGTGTTGGACATCCTGGGGTAGATGACGCGCTTCTCCGGCTGGTGCTCGGCCTGCCCACTCCTGCCCGATGTTCTGTCGGAGCTACACAAGTTGTCCTGCTTCCTCGTCGAGCTTGGCCTGCATCTCGCGGATTTGCTCGAGCTGTGCGTCCTGACCCCCCGCAGGGACTGGGACCACAGCTAGCTCCCGAAGGATGTCAACGCGAGGCGCAGGCCTAGGGGGATCGCCGTCCTCCTGCATACCAAGGTGGTTGCCTTCGTCGAGACCCCCTAGATCGACGTGGAAACATTCGTGACTTGGGCCACAGTCCTCGTCGCCGAGGCTGTGGCTATCATCGGAGCAATCGGAGAGGCAGTAGTCACACGCGGTCATGAAGTCCCGCATGGCACTGGGGTTCCCGAGCCCGGAGAAATCCCAACCATAGTCGGGCTCATCATCTTCCTCGGAACCCGGGGGCCCGTAGGTCAAGACGGCCGTCAATCGGTCCCAGGTTTACCACATATGATACCCCGGAAGGTTCGGATATGCCTTTATGAAAGCGTCCACCAAAGCGGGGTCGCTTGGTGGGTCAAAGCTGAATCTAAAAGGCAAAGGGTGGAAAACGGACGGTACCTCTTGATCGACGGATGGTGACAGAGTCGCGTCGGGGGCGGACTGCACCGTTATCTCAGGTACGAGGCTAACGCCCAGCAAGTCCTTCGCGAGCATGCTAGCGTCATCCGTCCGCTTGGGGTTGGCGTCTTGCGGGGAAACGACGCCCGTCTTCGTCTCAGACGCGAGGTCGACGCCCGACGTGTCCCCCGCTGGGGCGCCGGCATCGTTGACTCGCTCGACAGCCGATGAGGTGCCGCCTCCTGCATGGCCATGGTTGCCCCACCTCTTCCTTCATCGGCGAGGAAGGTGATGGGACAGACCCGGATGCTACTCTTCCACCACGCGGGGAAGACGTCATCGATTCCACCGCCGGCGGGCGGGCTGACGGCCGCCATTGTCGTTGTCGCGCGGCAGAGAAAGGAGTACCATGCCGTAGCTGTCGTCGAGGGACATGAACTCGAGACTCCCAAAACGGAGCAGCATCCTGGGCTGGAGAGGTTGTTGGAGACTACCCATCTGGAGCTTGACAGGAAGCTGTTCGTCAACACGCAATAGGCCCCTACCTGGCGCGCCAACTGTCGGCGTTTCGACCCCGGGGGGTCCCTGGACCGACGAGTAAATTGTCGCTGCGTGTCCCAGCCCAGATGGGTCGGCGCGAGATGGAACACAAGGGGGAAACAATAAGGGGAACCGTGGCTCATGTTGTCTTGCGCTCAGGGCGGATGCGCTTGCAGTAGGGGGTTACAAGCGTTCGCGAGGGAGAGAGAGAGCCTGCTCGTCAGCCCGCCCTCCCGTGTGGCCACCTTTTTTGTACGAGGGCCCTGGACCTTCCTTTTATAGACGTAAGGAGAGGGCCCATGTGTACAATGGGGGGTGCAGCAGTGTGCTAACGTGTCCGGCAGAGAGGAGCCAGAGTCCTATGTACATGCCGACGTGGCTGCCGGAGAGGTGTTGGTGCCCTGTTCATGTGATGTCGTGGCCGTCGGAGGAGCGCTTAAACCCTGTAGAAGCACAGCTGTCAGGGCTGTCAGGACCTTGCTGACGTCTCCTTGCTTCCGTAAGGGGCTGAGAACCGCCGTCGTCATGGAGCACGCGGGGTGTCATCATTACTTGTTTTACCGGGGCGAGCCAGATGGGACGCCGGTCTTGTTCCCCGTAGCCTGAGCTAGCTAGGGGTAGGGTAATGATGTACCTCCCTGCGACATGGTCGGTCCGAGCCCAAGGTCGGGCGAGGCGGAGGCTCCTCCGAGGTCGAAGCTGAGTCCGAGCCCTGGGGTTGGGCGAGGCGGAGACCATCGTCCGAGGTCGAGGCTGAGTCCGAGCCCTGGGGTCGGGTGAGACGGAGACCGTCATTCGAGGTCGAGGTTGAGTCCGAGCCCTGGGGTCGGGCGAGGCGGAGACCGTCGTCCGAGATTGAGGTTGAGTCCGAGCCCTAGGGTCGGGTGAGGCGGAGACCGTCGTCCGAGGTCGAGGCTGAGTCCGAGCCCTGGGGTCGAGCGAGGCGGAGACCGTCGTTCGAGGTCGAGGTTGAGTCCAAGCTCTGGGGTCGGGCGAGGCGGAGACCGTCATCCGAGGTCGAGGTTGAGTCCGAGCCCTGGGGTCGGGCGAGGCGGAGTCCGTCCTCTGGGGTCGAGGTTGAGTCCGAGCCCTGGGGTTGGGCGAGGCGGAGCTTCCTATGGCGCCCAAGGCTGGACTTGGCTGCTGTCAGCCTCACCCTGGCGGGTGGCACAGCAGTCAGAGTAGTGCAGGCGACGCTGTTTTCGTGTCAGGTCAGTCAGTGGAGGGGCAAAGTGACTGCGGTCACTTTGGCCTTGTCGACTGAGGAGCGCGCGTTAGGATAAGGTGTCAGGCGATCCTTGCATTGAATGCTCCTGCGATGCGGTCGGTTGGCGCGGCGATCTGGCCAAGGTTGCTTCACTGTGAAGCCTGCCCGAGCTGGGCCTCGAGCGAGTCGAAGGTGCGCTCGTTACTTGAGGATGCCCTCGGGCGAGGCGTGAATCTGCCTTGGTCTATTGTTCCTGCCCGAGGCTGGGCTCGGGCGAGGTGAGATCGTGTCCCTTGAGTGGACGGAGCCTTGACCTAAATTGCGCCCATCAGGCCTTTGCGGCTTTGTGCTGATGGTGGTTACCAGCCGAGTTTAGGAGTCTTGGGGGTACCCCTAATTATGGTCCCCGACAAATATATATCATAAACTGGTTCCTAACGAGCCTGGTTGTATGATTGTTGGAGAGATCTTATATTTATGGACGAAGTAAAGCATTAAAATAAGATTTTTTGTTTGTTTTCATGCATGCCAATTCATTTTCTTTTCATCGTACGTTGATGTCATCCTAAATTTGTGCCCATGTAGGAGGAAACAGTTTTTTACGCAGCGCACCGGATTGCATAAATACCTACAACGTGTAGCATAATTATTATCAGTATATATCATAAACTGGTTTTAATGAGTCTACCCATATGGCTATTGAAGAGATCTATATTTATGGACAAAATAAAGCATTCAAATAAGATTTTCTTTTTATTTCCATGCGTGCCAATCTATTTTCTTTTAATACACATTCTTGCCATCCTAAATTTGTACGCATGCAATAGGAAACAGAGTGTTTACGCGGTGTACCACACTACATAAATATCTACATCGTGTAACATAAATAGTATTAGTATATGTCATAAATTGGTTCTAACGAGCCTAGTTGCATGGCTGTTGTAGAGATCCTATTTTTATAGATGAAATAAAGCTTTTATATCAGATTTTTTTGTTTCCATGCATGTAGTAGGAAAGGATATGCCTTCCAAAATTTTTCACACATACAAATGGAAACAAACTTCGTGCATGCAGGGGACGAGATCGTGTGGGGGATCTAGCGACCAAGGTGGTCGGGGTGGCGCAGGGGGTGTCTGGGGCTTACGGTATATATTCAAAAGCCTAGGGCTCCTAATATCCTCACCCTATATATATATATATATGTGTGTGTGTGTGTGTGTGTGTGTGTGTGTTTGTGTGTGTGTTTCTTTTTCCGTGTCGCATCGACCTACCATGCTTTTGGGCCGTGTCGTGCCTAGGTTTTGGTATTCGGACATGATGTGTTGGCCCAAAACAGTTTTGTCCAAAGCACGATGGGCCCGGGCTAGGCCGGGCCAACTTTCAACTCTATTTGTGAGCCTGATAGCATATTAGTGAAACCCACTACTAGTGATGGTGAAATTGCAAATCCCTCTTGTCCAAGGTAATGGTTGTAGCTGAGAGCACCTAGAGGGGGGTGAATAGGTGATCCTATAAAATCAAACACTAAATGGCCACAAACTTGATTATAAAAGTGTTAGTGCGAGTTAATCAAGTTGCTATGAAGCGAGCTCTTGTGAACAAAACAATCACATAGAAAAGCAGCACAAGAGACACAGTATTTTATCCTGTGGTTTGGCCAAGTATAACACTTGCCTACTTCCACGTTGTGGCGTCCCAATAGACGAGGGTTGCACTCAACCCCTTTCAAGTGATCCAATGATCAACTTGAATACCACGATCTTTTTGTTTAGTGTTCTTCACCCATTTGCGAGGAATCTCCATAAGTTGGAGCCTCTCGCCCTTACAATATAGATCGCAAAGAAGCACAATAGTAAGGGAGGGAAAGCGACGCACACAAGACTCGAATCCACAGCACACACACGCACACAAGCCAAGACTTGAGCTCGAAACACAGCACAGGGAGTTCACGACTCAAATGGAGCTCAAATCACTAACACAACGAATCAAATGCATGGAGGCAAAGTCTGGGAGTCTTAGGATGCTTAGTGAATGCTTGGTGTTCTGCTCCATGCGCCTAGGGGTCCCTTTTATAGCCCCAAGGCAGCTAGGAGCCGTTGGAGATCAACTTGGAAGACAAATCCTGCCTTTTGTCGAGTGGTGCACCAGACAGTCCGGTGCACCACCGGACAGGTACTGTAGCAGTCCGATGCTCAATTTCCTTTCATACCGGGCATAGTCGACCGTTGGTCCTCCGGGCCCGTTGGCGCACCGGACACTGTTCGGTGCACACTGGATAGTCCGGTGCCACTATCCGACCGTTGGCTCGGCCACGTGTCGTCCGTTGATCGAGCAGACGATCGTTGGCCGCGGGCGCCTTTGGCTCATCGGACAGTCCGGTGCACCATCAGATAGTCCGGTGAATTTTAGTCGCGACGCCTTTTCCATTTCCCGAGAGCGACGAGTTCGTCGCCGAAGACTTGGGCTCTAGCACTGATGACTCACCGGACAGTCCGGTGCACCACCGGACAGTCCAATGATTTATAGCCACTTCACCGCGCCGATTCCTGAGAGCAGAGAGTTCGCCGTCAGGCCAGCCTAGGGCACTGGACACTGTCCGGTGCACCACCGGACAGTCCGGTGTGCCAGGCTGGTGCTGGTTTTGGCTGTCCTAAGCCATATCTTCTCCAATTCTTTTCTTCTTTCTTGGCACTGTTTCTAGCACCTAGATAAACATGTTAGTAATAAAAAACAATTTACTAAGTCTAGAAACATACCTTGTTCTTTGATGTGCACTTATCACCTACTTAGCACATATGAGTTCAAAACAATGTGTTGGGCATCTAATCACCAAAACAATTATAGAAATGGCTCAAGGGCACATTTCCCTTTCAATCTCCCCCTTTTTGGTGATTTATGCCAACACATTTCAAAGCAACTAAGAAGTGCAGATTTAAGACCAAATTGTTGTTCACCTAGTATTTGGCATATTTGGATCACTCTTTGCCACCACTTGGTTTGTTTTTGCAAATCAAATTCTTTTTCCTATTTCTAAGTCAAACACTTGTTTGGGCAAATAGAGAGATATTCCAAGAGTGAAAATGATCAAGTGCCAAAACTCCCCCTTTTTCCCATAATCAAAATTCTCCCCCATAAGAGATCAAATTTTGCACTAAGAGGATTTTGACATAATACAAATTCTAACTCTACTATTTTCAAAATTCTTCACAAGTCGTTGGCTGATCCATTTGCTTTGGCCTTAATTTCTCCCCCTTTGGCGTTAAGCACCAAAACAGAATCATTGTTGGCCCTTTAACCCCATTGCCTCACCAAAATATGAAATAAGAGCAAAAAGGCAATGAGAGCATTAGTATGAACTTAATTAAATACACTTATACCGGAGTGCAGTGGAAGTCTTTTCGTTGTCCAAGTCCATTTTCCCTTTCAATGTACCTTCGAGACTGTTGGAACTTGCACTTCCGTGCAAATCGATCCAACGGGGGGGGGGGGGGGGGAGAAAAATGTGAACACGGTTTAACTCGAGGCAGCAATTGCTCTGTTAATCCAGCCTCTCAAGGGCACTGTACGGGGGTATTTATAGGTGCCTGAGTGCCCAACGTCTCGATGTAAGGACGCATGTACCCTCAGGCACCTGGACTATCCCTGGAATATTCCCATAAAGGAGGGTTACAGACTGTCATTACAGAAAAGCTATTACAAATCGAGCCCGTAACTCACGACGCCGCGTAGGGCCTATTACAATGGGCCGAATCCCACGTGGGCCTCGTAGTCGGGTGAGGACGCGGGACGAGGCGACATCGTCGTAGGCTTTCGTCTCGTAGTGTAGAGGACGAAGGGTGGACCCCGCCGGTCGTATTGCCTCCGTTGGTGCGGCGAGATTGATGAAGGCTGGAGCGAAGGGTGGCGTCTTCGCCTTTGCCCCAACAGAGACGACTTCAAATGTACTCAAACAACCAAGTTAGTCTCAAAGGAGTCAAGTTGTAGCTCATCTCCCCCTAAACATTTGCATCATTTGCATATGGACTTGTGAGGTCCGAGGATAACTTGTACAACTTGAGCACCACAAATAAGCAATAAATGATGTAAATGCTCAAAGTAACATGATCAAAGGCAGAGAATACATGTATGCTCTAGATCATTCCAAGTTACACGAATCTAAGACATTTAGCTCACTACGTAACCTACAAAAACCTTTTCTCATCTAAAGGCTTGGTGAAGATATCGGCTAGCTGGTTCTCGGTGCTAATGTGGTAAACATCGATATCTCCCTTTTGCTGGTGGTCTCTCAGGAAGTGATGCCAGATGTCTATGTGCTTAGTGCGGCTGTGTTCAACAGGATTATCCACTAAGCGGATTGCACTCTCATTGTCACATAGGAGTGGGACTTTGCTCAAATTGTAGCCAAAGTCCCGGAGGGTTTGCCTCATCCAAAGCAATTGCGCGCAACACTGTCCTGCGGCAACGTACTCGGCCTCAGCGGTGGATAGGGCAACAGATGTTTGTTTCTTGGAACTCCAGGACACCAGGGACCTTCCTAGAAATTGGCACATCCCTGATGTGCTCTTCCTATCAACCTTGTACCTGGCATAGTCGGAGTCTGAGTATCCAATTAAGTCAAAGGTAGACCCCTTTGGATACCAGATCTCGAAGTAAGGCGTAGAAACTAAATACCTAAGAATTCGCTTAACGGACACAAGGTGACATTCCTTGGGGTCGGATTGAATCTAGCACACATGCATACACTAAGCATAATGTCCGGTCTACTAGCATAAAGATAAAGTAATGAACCTTTCATTGACCGGTATGCCTTTTGATCAATGAACTTACCTCCTTTATTGAGGTCTAGGTGTCCGTCAGTTCTCATTGGTGTCTTTGCGGGCTTAGCGTCCTTCATCCCAAACCTCTTGAGAAGATCTTGAGTGTACTTCGTTTGGGAGATGAAGGTGCCATCCTTGAGTTGCTTCACTTGGAATCCAAGGAAGTAGGTCAACTCGCCCATCATCGACATCTTGAACTTTTGCATCATCACACTGCTAAACTCCTCACAAGACTTTTGGTTAGTAGAACCAAATTTAAGCTTGGGTTTTAGGTACCCAACTCTTGTTGGGTCCTACAAGGTTAGTCACAACAGTTTTTGGGACCCATATGCAAGTTTTGTCTCCCTTGCATTTGGATCCCAACTTCCTAGCAACCACTTTTGCATTTTTGCATAAAAGCACAAACGAAGTATTGCAAGTATGATAAACAGTAGTAGGTCCATTGCAGACTTTCCTAGGTGCATGAGAAGTAGCGCAATTTCTCCTAGGCCTACTTCTACCATGAACAAAAGTGGAACTAGATGCGAACATAGCATGAGAATTAAATGTAGCATCATGAGAAACAATGTGATCATAACATCTATCATTATAAGCATGACTAGTGACTTTCCTAGGTTAGTTACATTTGCTTTTTCTATGTAACACCCAAATGTGTACATCATATGATAAGAGGTTATTCCCTTGAATATTTTGTCTCTATTTAATGGAGCATGTGATCAACCCTAGTTAAAGGTGGATAATTAAAACAAAGAACACCTAAATAACCTATGCATCATGCTGGAGTTAATTTGATTGTGCATATGTGGATGATAAAAATAAAAAAATATCAATAGCAACATATTAATGTGCCCACAACATCCAAACCCTAATTTGAAAACAAAACCATGGAAATGGAGAAGGAAAGAAAGGAATATCATATAATACAAAATAAATTTATAAATATATAACTTCATCACACTTTGGTATAACCAAGTAGAATATTCAAACTGAGTACAAATTCTACTGTGAAATTGAATTCAAATTCTAGATTGAAAATTTGGATTCAAAACATAAGAAAGAAAAGGAAATAACAGCAAAAGAAAAGAAAAAAACAGAAAAGCTAACTGGGCCGCCTATCTGCATTTCGGCCCAGCCGCCGCCAGCGCTGCCTCCCTCTCGCCTTGGATCACTGGCTGGAGGGGTCGGGTGGTCGGCGCCTTCCAACCCACGCAGCGCGACGCTGTGAAGATGACGGCTGGGACCCACTTGTCTGGATCTCCCCCTTCCTTGCCCGGTCTTGGACTGATGCCGCGGATGACGACTGCCGCGGATCTCGCGGGACGCTACAACTTGGACCGATTCCTGCGCGCATGAGTCAATCTCCGCGGGAGTCTGCCGCCCCGCGACTCAGCCAGCCGCCACACTCGGTCACCTACGAGTGGGGCCCACCCGATAGTCCCGAGCGCAGCCGTAACAACCATAGCGCCATGGCCGGAGTGCGGGTATTCGATCTCGCTCCTTCTTTCCCCCTCTTCACACTACATAAGTGTTCAGTTGCCGTACCCTACGTCCTTTGTCGGTTTCGCCATCTGCATCTAGCCAAAAGCGCCGTCGTTGTGAGAAAGAGAGACCACGGGGGAGCGAGTTGGGCCGCCATCAGAGGTTACGGCGGTGGCCGGTCCCCGTCCTTGGGGTGTGGCCTGGGTGAGTTCGCCAGCTCCTGGGGGAGTTGTCCGAGGCCGTGCCTGGCAAAGGAAACAACCGGTGGACCCGGAATTTTTCACCGGAATTGAAGCTTCGCGGTGGTGCCGCTCGTCGTCGTGGGCAGTGCCCTCTGTGCTTCCAACCCCGGTAAGATTCATACCAACGTACCCGCTAGGATCCAAGCGTTGGTTAGCACCTGTCGTTCAAAAGTTCCAAGCACTGTTGCGTGGGATGGCCATCGCCGGCCATGGCACCGCCGCCTGGGCGTTGTGCGCCGCCGTTCTCGGGTGAGCGAAGGAAGAAAGGAGCAGAGACGCTAGATCCAAAATCTACGACGCGGATTAGATTCTAGAGTAGCGATTCGTGTGGGTAACCTATGCCGTCGGCTTCTTGATGTACGACGCAGATTAGAACAGCGTGGTAGATTCGGCCTATTTGATCCAAACCGAAGATCGTGGATCAGAGGGTTGTGGGTAGTCCTGGTTTCATAAACATCTGGTCCGTCGAATCCCGATCCTGTGGTGGCCCTAGCATACCGGTTGATTATAAAGAGAAATCTAATCTGAACCATCGGACGTTGATCCAACGGCTTGGATCGTGCAATACCCCCTTCGTCCGCTTAATTTGCGAATAAGACCCTCTGTTTTATAAAAACCAACCCGCCGTCCACTGCGGGAGTAGGCTGAGTCTCTGGGAACTTACACGTGAACCCCTGCACTTTCTAATATTAGTATGCCCAGTCCAGTAAATAGGAAAATCCAGGGAAATAAATAGAAAATGGATTTTTAATATAAAAATAATGGCTAGAATTTATTTAATTCATAGAAAATCCATTCTAGCTCCAAATGAGTCCATTCCAGTTCCTATAATTTTGTAATAATGTTGTTTATTACATAGCATCTCTGTTTTAACATAAAATGGTATTAAAATTTATTTCTTAACTAATCTCATATCAAATACATAAAACTTTAGGAAATTCGTATCTTCTTCATTTTAATTCCGATTTGATCCGTTCAAGTTGCGTTAGTCTCGTAGCAACGTGTAGATCATTATAATGCAGTATATTCTTATGTTTGGTGTAATGTTAATTTTATCTATACCATGTCTGTTTGTATTGCTACGACTAGCGCGAGGACACGTGACATCTGAAAAGCAAGTTGGTACCTGGAATCTCAAGTGCCAGGCAAGTTGTGCCCTTGATTCACTTTTGTTACCCAATAATTTTCTTTATAATCATTTATCATGCATAGGTTTAATTTTGATGGGATCCAATAGGTCACCCTAGATTGTTTATCTCATTACCTTGATTACCCCTGAATCACTTGGGTAGTTTATGCTATTGCTTTACGTGGTTTTTGGGTTAATATTTCATTATATCCATGTTCTAGTTATTTTGTTATTCTATTTATGTTCATGTCAAGATCATTATGTTATTGTTAATTGGAACATGGAGCTTAACTTGAGAACCACGTGCCACCACAAGGGAGGAATGGGACCCCTTGGCTGACTAATTAGGAAAGCTAGTGGAAGACTACCTTACCCGAAAGGGGCAAGGGCAGTAGGGGAGTGGTCAGTGTAGGGAGGTCCCTGGTTGATTTTGCTGCGATGGCGGTCAGCCAGGAACCCTGCATTGGAGCTTCCTATAAACTGTAGCGGGTTTTCGGAAGCTAGTGGAACTTTGTAAAGGCCTCGTAGTGGATCCCTAGCCATTCACCTTGGTAGTGTCTAAGGGCCTAGCTAACCCTGGCGACATGGGAAACACGACTTGTGGGTAAAGGGTACAACCTCTGCAGAGTGTAAAACTGGTATACTAGCCGAGCTCACGGTCATGAGCAGCTCAGGACTCTCCAATGATTAAATTATGGAACCTAAACTCAATTTGTCATTTGCATTTGCATGGGATTTATTATTAATTTTGTTCTATTATTTTATTATGGTTTGGTATTTACTTACACTTAGTAACTGCTAATAAAAGTTTGACCAGCTACTTAAAAGCAATGCTCAGCTTTAACCTCTATTGTTGATCAGCCTTACACTTCATGAACTCCCACCTTTGGCGAGTTCATGTCACATTATTCCCCACAACTTGTTGAGCGATGAACATGTGTGAGCTCACCCTTGCTGTCTCACACCCCCCCACAGGAGAAGAACAGGTGGTTTCAAGTGGAGTCAAGTATCGAGGAGTTTGATCTGATCTAGGTGGCGTTTCTCAGTCGACATTGGCGCCAACGATCCTTAGTTCGTTTTATGTTTATTCTTTTATTTTGTAATAAGTCTTCCGCTATGTAATAAATACTCTGATGTTTTATGACATTTATCTCTATACACTCTGTTATTATATATGTTGTCTTCTTGGCGCATGTATGAGATGCACCTGGCTTTGTTCCTTAAAGCCGGGTGTGACAGAAGTGGTATCAGAGGAAATGTTGACTGTAGGACGAAACCTAGATAGAAATGGACAAAACCATTACCTACTTACCTCACTCTGATTCTTCCTATACTTATCTTGATCCTGTCTCACCTTCTACTGTTCTACTCTGATCATTCTTATCTTTTCTACTCTTAGACAAGATGGATTTCACACCTTGGAATCCCTACCCCTATGACATTTTTAAGAGATAGGAAGCCTAAGACAAAATTAAAACTATTTTCTCTATTAAAAATATTGGTTGATTGTTCTGATGATCAATGTCTGATTTGCTTCTTTGATTGATTGAAATATTATATGGACATCTTAGCATGTGCCAGCATAAGGTAATAAATTAGCTATGGTAGGTAAAACATTAAACTGCTTAGCTAGTAAGTCCCCCAAAGTAACATGAGTTGTAATTACTGCCTTGTCTACTGCTCTCTCTTACCATATGTATCTAACTCAGATGGTCAATACCAGGAAAAGAAAGATTATCACGCCACAGCAAACAGAAATGAATCCTCCAAATCCTCCACCTGTTGAAACCGATCAAGTGATTGCAACCCAAAGGCTGGTAATACAGCAACTGACAGACATGGTGACCGAAATGCAAAACCAGATAAGACAAGAATGCGAGGAAATACGTCAGGCCCGTCTGGAGATACATCAAGAAATAAGGCAATCACGGTTGGAGAGACAACGACAACAACAACCACCACCTCCACCACCACTAGCTTCACCAAGCTACATAAACATATATATAAATTACTACTATTTGTAAGATCTACATGTTCCTTTAGTTAGTATTCGGTATGATACTATTTTAGGAGGAATAAAAAGGTCTATTTGACCCCAGGTGTTGCTAATAAAATTATGCGTTATGCTGAGATTTTGGTTTGGGCATTTGTGTTGGACAATATGAGAAAACCCATGAGAGTAATTACACCTAAAGGGCCTGTTGTGGCGAATCAAATGACACGTAGATTGTCATTGACCATTATGGGTAGAGAATTTGGAGCCACTGCTATAATGTTAGAGTCAAGCAGTATAGATCTGATCCTTGGTATGTCATGGTTAAGAAAGGCAATGGTGGTTTATACACTGCGCTAAGGGAACCGTAGAACTCACCAGTTCCAAAGGAGAAAGATTTGAAGTTGGAATTGCAGTAACTACCACCATCAGACTAGCGATATTCTTAATAGGTGAGAAGTTTGTTGGTGACAACATCCGAGTGGTTAAGGATTTTTCGGAATGTCTTTCTAGAAGAGTTACCAGGGATGCCACCAGATACGGAAGTTGAGTTTGTCATAGATCTCTTACGTGGAACTGCTCCTATTTCTAAACGGCCATATAGGATGTCTGTAGAAGAGTTAAAAGAACTCAAGAAGCACTTACGGAGTTGCAAGAGGCTGAGTACATTCGTCCGAGTCTTCACCTTGGAGAGCGCCAGTTCTATTTGTACAGAAGAAGGATGGATCGCAAGGGATGTGCGTGGATTATAGGTCCCTTAACAATGTCACTATGAAGAAGAAGTGTCCATTACCCCGTATTGAGGATTTGATCAGATGAGAGGTGTCGAAGATTGATCTCCGACCGGGTTATCACCAAATGAAGATTAGGCCATCGGATATTCCCAAGACGAATTTCTCGACCCGATATGGTTTATATGAGTTTACCGTTATGTCATTTGGATCAACTAATGCACCAACATATTTTATGGATCTAAAGAATAAGGTGTCCATGATCTGGACAGATTCATCGTGGTTTTCATCGACGATATATTTTTATTTATTCCAAGAGTGATAGTGATCATGAGGAACATATGTGATTGGTACTACAGAAGCTTTAAGATAATCAACTCTACGCCAAGTACGGTAAATGCGAGTTTTGGATTGGTGAGGTGCCATTTCTTGGACATGTCATTTCTATCAGTGGATCCTGCTAAAGTCAAGGAGATAGTGGCGTGGAGCATACCCACTACCGTTACGGAGATCCGGAGTTTCTTGGGACTTGCAGGATATTATCGGAGATTTATTAAAGGATTTTCTAAGATCGCTAAGCCTAAGACTTCGCTTATGGAGAAGGGAAGAGAGTTTAAGTGGGATGAGAAGTGCCAAGATAGCTTCGATCAATTAAAGAAGAAATTGATGTCGCCACCAGTGTTGGTTATGCCAGATCTACAGAAGGGATTTGACATTTATTGTGATGCATGTGGCCAAGGCTTGGGATGTGTACTTATGCGAGAAGGACTCGCGATTGTCTACGCGTCTCGTCAGTTGTGGAAAAACGAGTTGAACTACCCCACTCATGACTTAAAACTGGCAGCCGTTGTACATGCGCTTAAGATTTGGAGATATTATATTATGGAAACCAAGTGTCAAGTGTACATGGATCATAAGAGTTTGAAGTATATATTCACTCAGAATGATCTCAACCTTAGGCAACGCTGTTGGTTGGATCTTATTAAGGATTATGATTTGGAGATTCACTATCACCCGGGCAAGGAAAATTTGGTTGTAGATGCCTTGAGTCGAAAAGAGCATGTTCATTCAGCTGTTGTTGCCCAGCTACCCGATGAGATTGTTGAGGATTTCAGAAGACTTAACCTGGGGATATTTGCTCATACTGAAGGAGTTACTATTGATGTGGAATCTACCTTAGAGCAAGAAATCCGCAGAAGGACAGATTGGTGATGCTAAGATACAAGAGATTAAGGATCTGATTACTGGAGGTCGAGGTCCGGAATTCACGGAAGATGAACAAGACACTGTATGGTTCAAGGATAGGATATGTGTTCCTGATATTGAAAGCCTTCATGAGACTATTTTAAAGGAGGCCCATGACTTGGATTATTCTATTCATCCTGGTAGTACCAAGATGTATCAGGATTTGAAGCGGAAGTATTGGTGGTTTGGATTAAAGAGTGATGTGGCTGCACATGTGGTTATGTGCGATGTGTGTCAAAGAGTTAAGGCTGGACACCAGAGGCCAGCTGGATTATTGCACCCGCTTAAGATACCCGAGTGGAAGTGGGAAGAGATTGGTATGGACTTCATGACTGGATTGCCTCGCACCCCGAAAGGATATGTTTCGATATGGTTATTATGGATAGACTGACCAAAGTGGCTCATTTCATTCCGGTCAAGACTACTTATAGGGTGTCTCAATTGGCAGAGTTATATATGGCTCGGATTGTGTCTTTACATGGTGTACCGAAGAAGATCGTTTTGGATAGAGGATCACAGTTTACCCCGGATTTTGGAAAAGTTTTCATGAGAATTTGGATACTAATTTGAAGTTTAGTTTGGCCTACCATCCTCAGACTGAAAGGACTAATCAAGTATTGGAAGACATGTTGAGAGCTTGTACCTTTCAGCATGGTAGTAGTTGGGACAAGAGTCTACCTTATGCTGAGTTCTCATATGATAATAGTTACCAGGCCAGTCTGAAGATGTCACCCTTCGAGACTCTGTATGACAGGAAATGCAGGACTCCTCTATATTGGATCAGACTAGAGGAAGACAGTTCTTTCGACCTGAACTTATTCAAGAAGCAGAAGAACAAGTCCGTATAATTCGAGAGAATTTGAGCGTAGCTCAGACCAGACAAAAGAGCTATGCGGATAATAGAAGAAGACCACTGGAATTTGAGAAAGAAATCATGTGTACCTCAAGGTTTCACCACTTCGTGGAATGAGGAGATTTAAAGTTAAGGGCAAATTGTTCCCTCGCTTTATTGGACCCTTTAGAGTTTTTTTAGGCGAGTTGGAGAGATGACCTATCAACTCGATCTACCTGATAATCTATCTGATGTATTCCATGTGTCTTAACTTAAGAAGTGTCTCCGTGTCCCTGAGGAACAATTACCAATGAAAGAACTCCGTGTTCATGGAAATTTGACTTATACGGAGTATCCTATCAAGATTCTGGATACATTGATTCAAGTTACAAGAAATATGGTGATAAAGATGTGCAAAGCGCAATGGAGTCACCATGAAGAGGGAAGAAGGGCTTCGCGTAGATTTTCCCCATCTATTCTATAGACCTTCTCAAATCTCGAGGACGAGATTCTTTTTTAAGGGGGGTAGGATTTGTAACACCCAAATGTGTACATCATATGATAAGAGGTTATTCCCTTGAATATTTTGTCTCTATTTAATGGAGCATGTGATCAACCCTAGTTAAAGGTGGATAATTAAAACAAAGAACACCTAAATAACCTATGCATCATGCTGGAGTTTATTTGATTGTGCATATGTGGATGATAAAAATAAAAAAATATCAATAGCAACGTATTAATGTGCCCACAACATCCAAACCCTAATTTGAAAACAAAACCATGGAAATGGAGAAGGAAAGAAAGGAATATCATATAATACAAAATAAATTTATAAATATATAACTTCATCACACTTTGGTATAACCAAGTAGAATATTCAAACTGAGTACAAATTCTGCTGTGAAATTGAATTCAAATTCTAGATTGAAAATTTGGATTCAAAACATAAGAAAGAAAAGGAAATAACAGCAAAAGAAAAGAAAAAAACAGAAAAGCTAACTGGGCCGCCTATCTGCATTTCGGCCCAGCCGCCGCCAGCGCTGCCTCCCTCTCGCCTTGGATCACTGGCTGGAGGGGCCGGGTGGTCGGCGCCTTCCAACCCACGCAGCGCGACGCTGTGAAGATGACGGCTGGGACCCACTTGTCTGGATCTCCCCCTTCCTTGCCCGGTCTTGGACTGATGCCGCGGATGACGACTGTCGCGGATCTCGCGGGACGCTACAACTTGGACCGATTCCTGCGCGCATGAGTCAATCTCCGCGGGAGTCTGCCGCCCCGCGACTCAGCCAGCCGCCACACTCGGTCACCTACGAGTGGGGCCCACCCGATAGTCCCGAGCGCAGCCGTAACAACCATAGCGCCATGGCCAGAGTGCGGGTATTCGATCTCGCTCCTTCTTTCCCCCTCTTCGCACTACATAAGTGTTCAGTTGCCGTACCCTACGTCCTTTGTCGGTTTCGCCATCTGCATCTAGCCAAAAGCGCCGTCGTTGTGAGAAAGAGAGACCACGGGGGAGCGAGTTGGGCCGCCATCGGAGGTTACGGCGGTGGCCGGTCCTCGTCCTTGGGGTGTGGCCTGGGTGAGTTCGCCAGCTCCTGGGGGAGTTGTCCGAGGCCGTGCCTGGCAAAGGAAACAACCGGTGGACCCGGAATTTTTCACCGGAATTGAAGCTTCGCGGTGGTGCCGCTCGTCGTCGTGGGCAGTGCCCTCTGCGCTTCCAACCCCGGTAAGATTCATACCAACGTACCCGCTAGGATCCAAGCGTTGGTTAGCACCTGTCGTTCAAAAGTTCCAAGCACTGTTGCGTGGGATGGCCATCGCCGGCCATGGCACCGCCGCCTAGGCGTTGTGCGCCGCCGTTCTCGGGTGAGCGAAGGAAGAAAGGAGCAGAGACGCTAGATCCAAAATCTACGACGCGGATTAGATTCTAGAGTAGCGATTCGTGTGGGTAACCTATGCCGTCGGCTTCTTGATGTACGACGCAGATTAGAACAGCGTGGCAGATTCGGCCTATTTGATCCAAACCGAAGATCGTGGATCGGAGGGTTGTGGGTAGTCCTGGTTTCATAAACATCTGGTCCGTCGAATCCCGATCCTGTGGTGGCCCTAGCATACCGGTTGATTATAAAGAGAAATCTAATCTGAACCATCGGACGTTGATCCAACGGCTTGGATCGCGCAATACCCCCTTCGTCCGCTTAATTTGCGAATAAGACCCTCTGTTTTATAAAAACCAACCCGCCGTCCACTGCGGGAGTAGGCTGAGTCTCTGGGAACTTACACGTGAACCCCTGCACTTTCTAATATTAGTATGCCCAGTCCAGTAAATAGGAAAATCCAGGGAAATAAATAGAAAATGGATTTTTAATATAAAAATAATGGCTAGAATTTATTTAATTCATAGAAAATCCATTCTAGCTCCAAATGAGTCCATTCCAGTTCCTATAATTTTGTAATAATGTTGTTTATTACATAGCATCTCTGTTTTAACATAAAAATGGTATTGAAATTTATTTCTTAACTAATCTCATATCAAATACATAAAACTTTAGGAAATTCGTATCTTCTTCATTTTAATTCCGATTTGATCCGTTCAAGTTGCGTTAGTCTCGTAGCAACGTGTAGATCATTATAATGCAGTATATTCTTATGTTTGGTGTAATGTTAATTTTATCTATACCATGTCTGTTTGTATTGCTACGACTAGCGCGAGGACACGTGACATCTGAAAAGCAAGTTGGTACCTGGAATCTCAAGTGCCAGGCAAGTTGTGCCCTTGATTCACTTTTGTTACCCAATAATTTTCTTTATAATCATTTATCATGCATAGGTTTAATTTTGATGGGACCCAATAGGTCACCCTAGATTGTTTATCTCATTACCTTGATTACCCCTGAATCACTTGGGTAGTTTATGCTATTGCTTTACGTGGTTTTTGGGTTAATATTTCATTATATCCATGTTCTAGTTATTTTGTTATTCTATTTATGTTCATGTCAAGATCATTATGTTATTGTTAATTGGAACATGGAGCTTAACTTGAGAACCACGTGCCACCACAAGGGAGGAATGGGACCCCTTGGCTGACTAATTAGGAAAGCTAGTGGAAGACTACCTTACCCGAAAGGGGCAAGGGCAGTAGGGGAGTGGTCAGTGTAGGGAGGTCCCTGGTTGATTTTGCTGCGATGGCGGTCAGCCAGGAACCCTGCATTGGAGCTTCCTATAAACTGTAGCGGGTTTTCGGAAGCTAGTGGAACTTTGTAAAGGCCTCGTAGTGGATCCCTAGCCATTCACCTTGGTAGTGTCTAAGGGCCTAGCTAACCCTGGCGACATGGGAAACACGACTTGTGGGTAAAGGGTACAACCTCTGCAGAGTGTAAAACTGGTATACTAGCCGAGCTCACGGTCATGAGCAGCTCAGGACTCTCCGATGATTAAATTATGGAACCTAAACTCAATTTGTCATTTGCATTTGCATGGGATTTATTATTAATTTTGTTCTATTATTTTATTATGGTTTGGTATTTACTTACACTTAGTAACTGCTAATAAAAGTTTGACCAGCTACTTAAAAGCAATGCTCAGCTTTAACCTCTATTGTTGATCAGCCTTACACTTCATGAACTCCCACCTTTGGCGAGTTCATGTCACATTATTCCCCACAACTTGTTGAGCGATGAACATGTGTGAGCTCACCCTTGCTGTCTCACACCCCCCCCACAGGAGAAGAACAGGTGGTTTCAAGTGGAGTCAAGTATCGAGGAGTTTGATCTGATCTAGGTGGCGTTTCTCAGTCGACATTGGCGCCAACGATCCTTAGTTCGTTTTATGTTTATTCTTTTATTTTGTAATAAGTCTTCCGCTATGTAATAAATACTCTGATGTTTTATGACATTTATCTCTATACACTCTGTTATTATATATGTTGTCTTCTTGGCGCATGTATGAGATGCACCTGGCTTTGTTCCTTAAAGCCGGGTGTGACATTCTAGCTTGGCACTCAAATCATTATTTAAATTCTTCAAGATAGAAATAGATTCATGACAAGAAGACAGCTCAGATGACAGTATTTCATTTTTCTGAATTTCTAAAGCAAGAGATTTTTGAACACTAACAAACTTGTCATGTTCCTCATATAAAATGTTGGGGGCCTTCGTCCTCTGAAGGTCCTCAAAAACAAGACTTGACAATGTTTTCCAAGTGAATTATACGAACAAGTATTTTCGGACTCAGATTATGGACATGGGGTACGGACAGGACGAAGCTTAAGCCAGACGAAAGGGGGTTGAGATGAAGGACGGGCTGGTTACCATGCTGTACGAAGGATGGTGCGCAGACGAAGCTATGCGCAGGAAAGCTTCGTCGCGATAGCAGAACGGGGAACCGACCTAAAGATGAAAAGACTACTTAGGCCTTGACAGATTCCCATAGGTCATTAGCAAATGTAACGGACATGAATGTAATTTTACATGGGCTGCGTCCCACGCCTATAAATAGATGAACAGTACTCCCGTACTGTTCACGCTGACCTGGCATTTGCTTTTGCGTCACTCTTGTACTTTAGTCCTCCTGCAATCCGAAGGTACACTTGTAATTTGAAGTCATTTCTATTGTTATATAATAATAAAATAGAAATGACGTTGTGATGAAATTTAAATGTTTATATTACTTTTCATGTTGCGTGTAAGTCCTTCGCCATAGCTTATTGTACTTACGAAGATATATTGTTTGTGACCTTCGTCCGGAGCACATTATATCCCGAAGGGAAATAATGTCTCAAAGGACGAAGGACCTTATCATTTAACACTTTTTATGTTGCCTTGTTCTTAATCCGAAGCATTTAAGGACAAGTCACCAACATTGGCGCCCACCTCCGGTGAACTCACTTCCACTTTGAGTTTTTTGAACACCTTCGGAAGCCATAAACCTTCGCTATGGCGCTGAAGAAAGCTTCAGCAACTAGGGCTGCAGCCCTGCAACCGCTGGACCACAATCAGGAGACTGTCTCTCTTCGGGAGGCCCGAAGCCAGAAGAGGAAGGCCGTCAGCCCGACGCTTCAGGAGGATGAGCTAGACCAAGAGATCAGGGATATGGAGATGCTTCATCAACAGGTGCAGAGGAAGAAGGAAAAGATGGCCAGGCTAGTTGAACTGCAAAGGCAGATAGACGAAGCTTCTGAAGAAGTTCGCCATCTTACTCAGGATGAGCAGAACCGAAGGCCTCAGCACAAGGATCTTCATCAGGAGGGTTTCTTCAACGAAGATGACTGGTATGAGAATTTCCACCATGGAAATTTTGCTTTTGATGATACTTCTCCTCTGTCCGCTGAGCTGCAGGCTACACCTTGGCCTTCATCCTACAAGCCGCCCCAGCTTCCCATGTTCGACGGCCACTCAGACCCGAAGCAGTTTTTGATGAGCTACGAAACAACAGTATCTTCATATGGTGGCAATACGGCAGTCATGGCAAAGTCTTTTGTTATGGCTGTCAGGAGTGTTGCTCAAACCTGGTATTCCTCCCTTCGACCAGGAACGATCACTTCATGGCAGAAGCTGAAGGACATGTTGTTAACTAGCTTCCAAGGTTTTCAGACGAAGCCGGTCACTGCTCAGGCCCTGTTCCAATGCACTCAGGATCATGAAGAATACCTTCAAGCGTATGTCAGAAGATTCTTGCGTTTGAGGGCGCAGGCACCAACGGTGCCCAATGAAATTGTCATCGAGGCCATGATCAAGGGGCTTCATCCTAGACCTTCAGCTCAATACTTTGCTAGGAAGCCTCCTCAAACTTTGGAGAAGCTGCTCCAGAAGATGGACGAGTACATTCGTGCCGACAACGATTTTCGCCAAAGAAGGGAGGAGGCTTTCAGATTCTCTGAAATGACCAGGGGCTTCGGAGGAAGATTCTATCCGAGGCATGTCAGGTCCATCCACAACTCTACTCAAAATGATGATAAGGGGAGTCAGCAGAACAGGTCACAGTGCTCCTCACAGGCTTCGGGGCAACAACAAAGTTTCTTTCGGCCACCAGCTCCAAGAGGCAGAGGCGCCAGGGGCTTCGGCGGAAGATTTGGAGATCAACCAAGGAGAGTATTTTGCTTATTCTATGGTGAAAACAAGGGCCATACCACCAGGACGTGCCATGTTACCATCCAGAAGCAAAAGGAGATAGCCGAAGCAGCAGCGCAACAAGCTCAGCCGAAGCAGGTCATGCATACTGCTTCGTACCATCCGCCTTACATCCCAGAATACATAGGCAACCACCCTGCAGTTTCTGTTGCTTCGGCGAGTCAACCTCAAGCTTCCTGGCAACAGCCTCCGCCTCCACCACCGTTGCAACAAGGCCAACAGCCAGAAGGGAGCCAGTATGCTCCACACCAAAGGGATCTCAGAGAACAATCCGAAGCTCGCACAGTCAATAGCACTGTGCCAGAGTCGAAGCACATTTATTGAAAAATATCCTACCTTGATAGCAGTCTTTTCCATTTAGTTCTATTTTCTGTGTAATAAAGAACATTTCAGTTTTCATGCAATAGTTTCGTTGTTGGTCACGAGGAAAACCTATTTTCTCCACAGGCTTAAGTTGCTGAAGCTTAAAAATTTGCGATAACAAGAAGGACCTTCGAATTATTAAAAATCCTTCGAAGCCACAAAAAGTCGTTCTAAGGAACGCAGAGTAAGTTGCTGAAGTCACAAAAAGCCGTTCCAAAGGGAGCGCAGTGTAAGTCTTCTGCTCCAAAGTCGTTCCTAAGGGAATGCAGAGCATACAGCGAAAAGTCAACGCTGATACCGCCTAAGTAAAAGGCGAAGAAGCTCCAAAGACGTTCCTAAGGGAATGCAGAGCTTACAGCGAAAAGTCAACGCTGATACCGCCTAAGTAAAAGGCGAAGAAGCTCCAAAGACGTTCCTAAGGGAATGCAGAGCTTACAGCGAAAAGTCAGCGCTGATATAAAGATATTTTGTGTTTTATGGGGATATGTGTGTATCTTCGGAACAAATGTCATCCACATAACATAGCATCATCACATCATTTTGCATAGCATAAGCATCATACATCATGTTGCATATGGCAAAAGAAGGGGACACAGTATCAACCTTCGAAAGGACGCTTTGAGAAAGTGAAAATCGTGCAAAGTCACGAGGGAATACAATGTTGATTTTCGGAATACAGCTTCGGAGAATATTTTCACGAAGCGTGGATGTGCTTCATCAGAATAGTATTAAAGGAGAATGTCTTCTTCACGAAGCATGAAAAGAAGGGAAGGTGTTTTTTCGCCGAAGGCTCAAAAATGGTATGTATGTAGAATTTCATGCATCGTAAAGAATTGAATAATGAAAAGAGACTTGTATATTACATTCAAGTGTACAAAATATTACATAGATCACACTTCAAATGTTTTTTCTAATAACATCTAGTCTTCTCTTAGTACTACTTCGGCAGCCTCATTTAGAAGTTGTTCAACAACTTTATCCATGATACCTTCGGCCATTTGTTTAATTTCGTCATCCCCTTTCGTGTGAGGGTCAGCAGACGATCCAGCAGGTTCTGAGGGAAGAGAATATATGTCTATGTTACTATTACAAACCATAAGCAAGTTCGAAAATCAAAAATTTCAACAGACCTAAAAACCACTAGTTGGTACCTATTTGGCTTTTGGGCTCTGCGTTTTTTTCAGCGGCCTTGGCTACTTCCCTAGCATCATGGATACCTTGCTCGCTTCTTCGAATAATTTCCTGGGCCATTTCTCGGCCACCATTGTCCCAGACGTCGGTGAAAAATTTTCCACCAACCTGGCTAGCTTCGATCGAGGGGTCTTTAATATCTTCAGTGGATAAAGTGGCTTCGGATTGCGCAAGAAGCTTAATATGATCGCAACCTTTCCTCTCCAAAACAGTAGCAACTCCTCTGGCGCCTGAAAAAGCGCAGATGTCACCGCGGCTACTCAGGATTTCCTCGAAGGCCTCTGCTTCGTGACTGATCCATTCCAGTGGACCCTCGGGATTGCCTCTTGAGAAATTCTCTTCACTAGAGAATGCGCCAACGCCGGCGAAGCTGGATTTTATCTTTTTGACGCATTCTATAGATTTAACGTAGCATTTCCTCTGGGATGCACGAAGCTCCTTAACACTTATCTCTAAATGATTGGCCAGTTGATCGCTAAGCTCTCGTTTTGTTTCTTCAAGCATACGTTCCTCTTTAGCTCTAGCTAGCTGTTTCTGAAGATCTTTGATCTCACGTTTTTGGGCTTCGGCCTGGACCTTTGAGGCAGCTTCGTCCTTTTTTACCTTGTCTATCAGTGTAAGCAGAATCTTATCCTTTTCCAGAGCTTCGTTTCTCAGTTTAATAACTTCTGACCGTAGGTTGTTGAACGCAATTTCATAGCTCTCATCTTCGGCACTCTTTTGTGCTCTTAATGCGTTGCTTAGAATTAAACCCTATATGAAAAAGAATCCATATAAGAATAAAAGAATGAATTACGAATTATAAAATTTTTCAAACGTCTAATTTCCATACCTTCAGGCTATTATACGCAAGACTATTCGCGAGATCTTCTTTCGTCATAGCACATAAGCCAGCTTCGAGCTTCGGGAACCCCATACTCCTAGCCATCTCCCGGCAGACAGATAATTCTTTGTTGTCAGGGAGACAGTATAGGAAGTCATCTTCGTTTGTCCCATTGAACACTAGTGCTCCCTTCGGATATTTTAATTCTTTGGCATAGTGGTTGGCTTCATAAATCTCTTCTTCAGATAATTTTTTCCCCGAAGCATGTCGCACAATGTAATCGCATATGGTGGAAGAAGCCTCGGGGGTAGCAGTGTCAATTTCTTCAACCAAAATTGGCTCTGGCATTTTTATTTTTTCTTCGATTTCCAAAGGTTGTTCCTTGGCGGGCTCTGAAGTCCCAGCTTCAACTTCAGGTTGTTGCTTCGAAGCTTCAACAATTAAAGCTTCAGTAGACGCTTCAGAAAGTTCAACAGTCTTCTTTGGAGTTGTGCTTGAAGACTTAATTGTCTCCAAAACATCTAACACGTTCACCATTCTTTTTCTTTTTGGGGTTATCGATGGCCCCCTTTGATTTTTTATTGTTTCAACACTTGTTGAAGGACTCAAGATTTCTAATATTTTTGGTCCTTCAATTTTCGGTTTTTCTGCTTTCTCTGCTGAAGGCGCTTCAGTTTTTTCTTTGATCTTCGGCACTGGAGCTGGCTCTGTATTTTCAGTAGCCAAGGAGATTTTACTAATAAATTCAGGCACTGTGGCCGGCTCAATAAAACGTTCCCGGTGGGTGAGCACCTTCATCTTTTTTCTTTGCGGCGCTGGCTCACTAGAAGCACTTGTGGCAACTTCTGTTGCAGGAGAAGTATTTTTTCTTTTGCGGCCCGGCACCGGATAATGGTAGTCAGGGTAGACAAACCCGACTGCATCAAATACCCGGTTGAGCCTTTTCTTCTTTCAGCCACCGAAGGCTGCCGATAATGCAGTGTTCTCGGCCTTCGAATATGCCCCAAGCAGTTCGTCACTTAACGTTTCAATGCTTTTTAACCAGTCGTCATTAGGTTCAACAAACTTATCCCCGTATTTGAATGTGTATTTCAGTCTGACCAGTCCGCCTTCATCAGACTCTTTGATGGTCTCCTTCGGCATTTCCCACTTTCCTGCAAGTGGCCATACCCTGAAGGCAATATACTCTTGGACCAGATCTCTTGTCCCAATAAAAGAGCAGACTACGCCGAAGGCTCTTTGGCATTCTTCGGCTGCTTCATCCATTTCAACCTTCGGCTTTCGGAGTCCGAAGCGTTGCCAGATGGGGCACATAATGATACTCTTAACATCTTCCTGCGCTGTCAAGTCATTCTTTACATAAAACCATTCTGTCATCCAGGTACCGGGCCACCTCTTCCGAAAGGTTGGCACAGGGCGGCTTGACCCGGAGCGGGCACCAAAGCTGTAGCAACCAAAGTTGTTGTGATATTGTTCTTTCCCCCAGGGCTTCGTCTCATATAACAACTCATGAATTTTGCAAAAGCTTTTAGCATTTGGTTCTAAGCCTTGGCTTCGCACAGCCCAGACAAAGATCCCCATTCTTATGATAGCTTCGGGAGTAATTTGATGAAGGTAGATTTGAAATGTCTTCAGGACTTCAACAACAAAGCTGCTTAAGGGGAACCGAAGCCCGGCCTTGAGAAAGCTTCGGAAGATCACGACCTCATCTTCTTCGGGGGTGGGAGAAGTTTTTTCTCCAGCGTCAGCCCTCACAATAGATATATCTCGAAAATATCTCCCTCTCATATTGTCAATATGACTCTGCTTAATAGTGCTTTTCCCGAAAACTGAGTGACTTGGCCGCCATGGTCGATCTTCGGACTCTCCCCCACCGCTTTCTACATCATAACTGTCGCTGTCACCAGTATCTTCAGACAAACCTTCCAGAATCTCCTTGGTGATTTTTTCCGTATTGGTCTTCGCCATCGCTATAAGGAACCCCAAGTTCTTCTCTTCGTCGAGGCTCAGCTTCATCTCAGCAGCGACCTTCTTATCTTCAGACATCTTCGGAAACACTAAAAAACTGTTTTCAAAGCCGAAGCTTGAAAACCAAAAGATCAGCAAATCTTAGTGCGCAAGAGCTAAAAGTTTAGTGAGCAGAAGCAGATGGCAAGTGAGCGTACCAAATGAGTTTGCGGTATGATCTTATTTATACGCCCAGTGCGTTGAAAATTGAAAGACCCCGCTTGTCAGTGAATGATGCTATTCTAGCAAAGGGAAGGTGTTTTTTTGGACCTTCGGCTCAAGGCCTTCGTCCATATCGCAATCTGAATTTATCATTAACAAATTAATATTGCGAGGGGCTACTGTTGGGGGCCTTCGTCCTCCGAAGGTCCTCAAAAACAAGACTTGACAATGTTTTCCAAGTGAATTATAAGAACAGGTATTTTCGGACTCAGATTATGGACATGGGGTACGGACAGGATGAAGCTTAAGCCAGACGAAAGGGGGTTGAGATGAAGGACGGGCTGGTTACCATGCTGTACGAAGGATGGTGCGCAGACGAAGCTATACGCAGGAAAGCTTCGTCGCGATAGCAGAACGGGGAACCGACCTAAAGATGAAAAGACTACTTAGGCCTTGACAGATTCCCATAGGTCATTAGCAAATGTAACGGACATGAATGTAATTTTACATGGGCTGCGTCCCACGCCTATAAATAGATGAACAGTACTCCCGTACTGTTCACGCTGACCTGGCATTTGCTTTTGCGTCACTCTTGTACTTTAGTCCTCCTGCAATCCGAAGGTACACTTGTAATTTGAAGTCATTTCTATTGTTATATAATAATAAAATAGAAATGACGTTGTGATGAAATTTAAATGTTTATATTACTTTTCATGTTGCGTGTAAGTCCTTCGCCATAGCTTATTGTACTTACGAAGATATATTGTTTGTGACCTTTGTCCGGAGCACATTATATCCCGAAGGGAAATAATGTCTCAAAGGACGAAGGACCTTATCATTTAACACTTTTTATGTTGCCTTGTTCTTAATCCGAAGCATTTAAGGACAAGTCACCAACATAAAATATCCTCTTGCTTTTCTAGCAGTCTATCCTTTTCATTAAGAGCATCAATTAATTCATTAATTTTGTCTACTTTAGCTCTATCTAACCCCTTCAACAAATCAGTGTAATCTACCTCATCATCGGAAGATTCCTCATCGCTAGAAGAAGAGTACTTAGGTGTATCTTGAATACGTACCTTCTTCTCCTTAGCCATAAGGCATGTATGGTGTTCGTTGGGAAAGAGCAAAGATTTGTTGAAGGCCGATGCAGCTAGTCCTTCATCCTTTGAGTCGGAGGAGGAGCAGTCGGAGTCCCATTCCTTCCCGATGTGTGCCTCGCCCTTGGCCTTTCTGTAGTTCTTCTTCTCCCTCTTCCCGTGCGTTTCTTGTCCTTGGTCATTATCATTATCGGGGCATTGAGCTATGAAATGACCAGTCTTACCACATTTGAAGCCGGAGCGCTTTCCCCTTGTTTTGTTCTTGTTGGGATACTCCTTGCGTCCTTTTAGCGCGGTCTTGAAGCGCTTGATGATAAGTGCCATCTCATCCTCATTGAGCCCGACAGTCTCCACTTGTGCTACCTTGCTGGGTAGCGCCTCCCTGCTGCTAGTTGCTTTGAGGGCAACAGGCTGCGGCTCGTAGACAGGCAATGGACCATTCAAGGCGTCATCCTCATATCTTGCCTCCTTAACCATCATGCGCCCACTTACGAATTTTCCGAGGATCTCCTCGGGCGTAATTTTGGTGTACCTAGGGTTTTCACGAATAAGATTCACAAGATGGGGGTCAATAACTATAAATGACCTGAGCATGAGTCGGACGACGTCATGATTCGTCCATCTTGTGCTCCCGTAGCTTCGGATTTTGTTGACCAGGGTCTTGAGCCTGTTGTAGATCTGTGTTGGCTCCTCTCCCCTGATCATCGCGAACCTCCCCAGCTCGCCTTCCACTAGTTCCATCTTGGTTATCATGGTGGCGTCATTACCCTCATGAGATATTTTGAGGGTGTCTCAAATCTATTTGGCGTTGTCCAAGCTGCTGACCTTGTTATATTCATCCCTGCATAGAGATGCTAGCAACACAGTAGTGGCTTGGGCATTTTTATGAATTTGCTCATTTATGAAAATGGGATTGTCAGTACTATCAAAATGCATTCCGTTTTCAACAATCTCCCAGATACTAGGATGGAGGGAAAATAAATGACTACGCATTTTATGACTACATAAAGAATAGTCTTCTCCATCAAAGTGTGGGGGTTTCCCAAGTGGAATTGATAGCAAATGAGCATTTGAATTATAAGGGATGCGAGAGTAATCAAAGGAGTAGTTTTGATCAACCGTCTTTCTTTTGGACGAGTCGTCGTCGTTACCCCTCGGTGAAGAAGAGGAGGCGTCGCTGTCATAGTATATGATTTTCTTGATGCGCCTCTTTTTCTTCCCGTCCCTGTTCTTGTGACTCGATCCTGAGTCAGTTGGCTTGTCGTCTCTTGGCTCGTTGAAGAGGGACCCCTTCTCCTTGTCGTTAACCACCATCCCCTTACCCTTAGGATCCATCTCTTCAGGCGGTTAGTCCCTTAGATGAAGAGTACGGCTCTAGTACCAATTGAGAACACCTAGAGGGGGGGGGGTGAATAGGTGATCCTGTGAAATCAAACACTAAATAGCCACAAACTTGATTATAAAAGTGTTAGTGCAAGTTAATCAAGTTGTTATGATGCGAGCTCTTGCGAACAAAACAATCATAGAAAAAAGCAGCACAAGAGACACGGTGTTTTATCCTATGGTTTGGCCAAGTATAACACTTGCCTACTTCCATGTTGTGGCGTCCCAATGGATGAGGGTTGCACTCAACCCCTTTCAAGTGATCCAATGATCAACTTGAATACCACACGGTCTTTTTGTTTAGTGTTCTTCACCCGTTTGCGAGGAATCTCCACAAGTTGGAGCCTCTCGCCCTTACAATATAGATCACAAAGAAGCACAAGAGTAAGGGAGGGAAAGCAACACACACAAGACTCGAATCCGCAGCACACACATGCACACAAGCCAAGACTTGAGCTCGAAACACAACACAGGGAGTTCACAACTCAAACGGAGCTCAAATCATTAACACAACGAATCAAATGCGTGGAGGCAGAGTCTAGGAGTCTTTGGATGCTTAGTGAATGCTTGGTGTTCTGCTCCATGCGCCTAGGGGTCCCTTTTATAGCCCCAAGGCAGCTAGGAGCCGTTGGAGATCAACTTGGAAGGCAAATCCTGCCTTCTATCGAGTGGTGCACCGATCATGTACTGTAGCAGTATGGTGCTCGATTTCCTTCCATACCGGGCACAGTCGACCGTTGGTCCTCCAGGCCCGTTGGCGCACCGGACATTGTCCGGTGCACACCGGACAGTCCGGTGCCACTATCCGACCATTGGCTCAGCCATGTGTCGTCTGTTGATCGTGCAGACGATAGTTGGTCGTGGGCGCCTTTGGCTCACCGGACAGTTCGGTACACCACCGGACAGTCCGATGAATTTTAGCCACGACGCCTTTTCCATTTCCCGAGAGCGACGAGTTCGTCGCCGAAGACTTGGGCTCTGGCGCTGATGACTCACCGGACAGTCCGGTGCACCACCGGACAGTCCGGTGATTTATAGCCACTTTGCCGTGTCGATTCCCGAGAGCAGAGAGTTCGCTGTCGGGCCAGCCTAGGGCACCAGACAGTCCGGTGTGCCAGGCTGGTGCCGGTTTTGGCTGTCCTGAGCCATATCTTCTCCAATTCTTTTCTTCTTTCCTTAGCACTGTTTCTAGCACTTAGATAAACATGTTAGTAATAAAAAACAATTTAATAAGTCTAGAAACATACCTTGTTCTTTGATGTGCACTTATCACCTACTTAGGACATATGAGTTCAAAACAATGTGTTGGGTATCTAATCACCAAAACAATTTTAGAAATGGCCCAAGGGCACATTTCCCTTTCAGTAACAATGAGGTAACCAAAAAGAATTATAAATATATGGCAATGGAGAAACTGTTATGGATTTAGATGGGAAAGAATGAATGTTCTATATACAATATACTAGTTAGGTGCCTGTGCATTGCTATGATATATATATATATATACTTTTTTTAAATGGAATAGGTATTCAAACATGTTCCAAAACTTCATTATAATACTGACCATGAATATAAGTCAACATATTTTAGTTGATATCATTTGAATAAGTTGATATATTTCAATTGTTATCATTTGAATATAAGTCAACATATTTCAGTTGCTATCAATTGTTCTATTACATAAGCCATTAGGTGGATAAAGATTAGTATCAAAGCTGTGATAACCATTTGGTCTGCTGAAAAACATTTAATAAGCTTCATGTTTATGTCATCGACATTCTCATTCCTAGTTGACAAAATAGCTTATGAGGTGATGTAGTGTAGTTTGAGCTTCTCATGTTTTTTCTAACATTAGGAAACATAATTTTGAATGTGTTATACTACCTAACATTGCTACAACTACATCATCACTATACTACAATATTTCTGTAAAGTTTTCAAATTCAAAGCTCTGATGGACATAAATTCGAGTTCAAATACAAATGACTTCACACACATGCTATATTGAGAACACACCTTGTTTTTATACAATTATCTATACAAATAACCAGAACATAACAGAGAATAGAACATACCGGTTTTTTGTTTTATCAAATACAAATGATAGGTCCACAACATACTATAGAAAAAATTATAAAACTCAATTCCAACAGTTGTATAGGAAAATAAAAGGCATGGTCCTAGTGCTTCTCATCTTCTGACATCAGCAATCATAATGTCACAAAAGTGAGATTATACAACCAGGACATCCTGTAGAACAATTCTATGCCATTCCAGCAATTCCATTGCATACATGACATAATGAAAAATAACCACAAACCTAATTCCATTGCATACATGACATCCTGTAGAACAATTCTATGTCATTTTGTGTTGATTACAGGAAGTTGAATGATATGACTATAAAGAACAGATTTCCAATGCCTCTGGTGGATTAGATTTTGGATCAATTGGCTGGAGCTCAGTTCTTAATAAGTCTAGACATGACACAGGCTACCACCAGATTAGAATGGGGGTTGAATATGAATACAAGACTACTTTCAAAACACATCATGGCCATTATCAGTTTAGGGTGATGCCATTTGGTCTCACTAATGCACTAGCCAGTTTTCAATGTGCCATGAACTTAGTTTTGGAGAGTTTTCTCAGCAAGTTTGTGATGGTTTTTCTAGATGACATTTTCATATATAGTCCCAACCTGGAAACACATATTTACCATATCAAGTTGGTTTTAGCTAAGCTGAGGGAGCATCAATTTTACTTAAAGTTGAAGAAGTGTTCCTTTGTGAAGCATGAGTTGAAGTATTTGGGCCATGTGATTTCTAGGAAGGGGTGGCAACAGATTCTAGTTATTGGGGGCCTTCGTCTTCCGAAGGTCCTCAAAAACATGATTTAACATTGTTTCCGGAGTTGTTATACGTGAGCAGGTACCTTCGGATTCGAATCAGAACCACAGTGGGGGAAGCATGAACAATACGAAGATTGACGAAGCGCCGAAGCTACGCACAAGGGAGCTTCGGCATGACAGCAGGAAAGAGAACCGACTTAAAGGGGAAAAGGCGAAGGAGTGAACCGACTTAGAGATGAAATGACTAATCGACCCGTAATAGCTTGTATTGTAATTGTAAGCAGTTGTAAAGGGCATGAATGTAATTTCTTACAGGCTGTGTCCTGTGCCTATAAATAGATGAATAGTATCCCTGTACTGTTCACGCTGACTTAGAATTTGCTTTTACTTCACGCTCGTATCTTCACCGTTTATCAAGTCGAAGGTATCGAATGTAGTTCAATATTGTTTTTATATTCTCATGATAATAAAATGAAGATGAATTTATGATACTATATGGTCCTTTGTGTCATCTTTTGTATTTTACACCCCTTTTCTATTACCCTCTTACCTTCGATATTCGAAGGTATGTCTTTTATAACCTTCGTCTGACGATCATTAAATCCTAAGGGAGATAATGTTTCGAAGGACGAAGGGCGTTGATATTTAACATTTTATGTTGCCTTGTTCTTGATCCATAGCATTTGAGAACAAGTCACCAACATTGGCGCCCACCTCCGGTGAATCCTTTTCGACCACCTTCGGCAAGCACTGACCTTCGTCATGCTACCGAAGAAAGCTTCAGCGATAGGGGCTGCCGCTCTGCAGCCACTGGACCCAAACCAGGAAACCCTTTCTCTTCGAGAGGCCCGAAGCCAGAAGAGGAAGGCCACTAGTCCAACACTCCAGGAGGAGTTGGACCAAGAAATCAGAAACATGGAGATACTTCATCAGCAAGTACAAAGGAAGGAGAAGATGGCCCGACTAGCTGATCTTCAAAGGCAGATCAACGAAGCCACTGAAGAAGTACTGAAAGTCGCCTAGAGGGGGGTGAATAGGGCGAAACTGAAATTCTCAAAAATAATCACAACTACAATCCGGGTTAGCGTTAGAAATATAATAGAGTCCGCGAGAGAGGGCGCAAAACAAATCGCAAGCAAATAATGAAGTGAGACACGCGGATTTGTTTTACCGAGGTTCGGTTCTCTCAAACCTACTCCCCGTTGAGGAGGCCACAAAGGCCGGGTCTCTTTCAACCCTTCCCTCTCTCAAACGGTCCCTCGGACCGAGTGAGCTTTCTCTTCTCAATCACTTGGAACACAAAGTTCCCGCAAGGACCACCACACGATTGGTGTCTCTTGCCTCAATTACAAGTGAGTGTTTGATCACAAGAAAGAAAGCCAAAGAAAAAGAAGCGATCCAAGCGCAAGAGCTCAAATGAACACTACAAATCACTCTCTCTAGTCACTAGGGCTTTGTGTGGAGTTGGGAGAGGATTTGATCTCTTTTTGTTGTGCTTTGCAATGAATGCTAGCTCTTGTATAGTGGTTGGAAGCTGGAAAACTTGGATGCAATGAATGGTGGGGTGGTTGGGGTATTTATAGCCCCAACCACCAAACTTGACCGTTGGTGGAGCTGTCTGTCGTATGGTGCACCGGACAGTCCGGTGCCCACCGGACATGTCCGGTGCGACAGCCACATCACCATAGCCGTTGCAATTTGACCGTTGGAGTTCTGACTTCTGGGCCGCCTGGATGTCCGGTGGCGCACCGGACATGCACTGTAGAGTGTTCGGTGCGCCAGCATGGGCGTGCCTGACCTCTGCGCGTGCTGGCGCGCAATAAATGCGCTGCAGGTAGCCGTTGGCACCGGAAGTAGCTGTTGCCCCGCTGTTGCACCGGACAGTCCGGTGTACACCGGACAGTCCGGTGAATTTTAGCGGAGCAGCAGAAGTTAAAAACCCGAGGCTGGCGAGTTCCTGAGCCGTGTCTTCTTTGGAGCACCGGACACTGTCCGGTGTACACCGGACAGTTCGGTGAATTATAGCGCGCTGGCTCTGGATTTTCCCGAGGGCGACGAGTTTGAGTTGAAGTCCTCTGGTGCACCGGACACTGTCCGGTGGCACACCGGACAGTCCGGTGCGCCAGACCAGAGGAGCCTTCGGTTGCTCCTTTGCTCTTTTGTTGAACCAAACATTTGGTCTTTTTATTGGCTAAGTGTGAACCTTTGGCACCTGTATAACTTATACACTAGAGCAAACTAGTTAGTCCAATATTTGTGTTGGGCATTTCAACCACCAAAATTAATTAGGGACTAGGTGTAAGCCTAATTCCCTTTCAATCTCCCCCTTTTTGGTGATTGATGCCAACACAAACCAAAGCAAATATAAAAGTGCATAATTGAACTAGTTTGCATAAGGTAAGTGCAAAGGTTGCTTGGAGTTGAGCCAATATCAATACTTACATGATGTGCATGGATTGTTTCTTTGTTTTTAACATATTGGACCACATTTGCACCACATGTTTTGTTTTTGCAAATTCTTTTGTAAATCCTTTTTCAAAGTTCTTTTGCAAATAGTCAAAGGTAAATGAATAAGATTTTTGCAAAGCATTTTCAAGCTTGAAATTTTCTCCCCTTGTTTCAAATGCTTTTCCTTTGACTAAACAAAACTCCCCCTCAAATGAATTCTCCTCTTAGTGTTCAAGAGGGTTTTAAGATATCAAGTTTTGAAAATACTACTAGCTCCCCCTTTAGAACACAAAGAGATACCAATTTTGAAATTTTCCATCCAATTGAAAATCATATTTTAAAATTAGGGTGGTGGTGCGGTCCTTTTGCTTTGGGCTCATACTTTCTCTCGCTTTGGCATGAATCGCCAAAAACGGAATCATTAGAGCCCTACGAAGTACTTTCTCCTCCGTTGGTCATAAAATAAATGAGTGAAGATTATACCAAAGTTGGAGAGATGCTCGGAGTGACGGCGAAGGATGAGTAGTAGAGTGGAGTGGAAGCCTTTGTCTTCGCCGAAGATTCCAATTCCCTTTCAATATACCTATGACTTGGCTTGAAATATACTTGAAAACACATTAGTCATAGCATATAAAAAAGACATGATCAAAGGTATACTTATGAGCTATGTGTGCAAGTTTAGCAAAAGAAATTCCTAGAATCAAGAATATTAAGCTCATGCCTAAGTCTGGTAAAAGATTGTTCATCAAGAGGTTTGGTAAAAATATCGGCTAATTGATCTTTAGTGTTGATGTATGAAATCTCGATATCCCCCTTTTGTTGGTGATCCCGAAGAAAATGATACCGAATGGCTATGTGTTTAGTGCGGCTATGCTCAACGGGATTATCCACCATGTGGATTGCACTCTCATTATCACATAGAAGAGGAACTTTGGTTAATTTGTAACCGTAGTCCCGCAAGGTTTGCCTCATCCAAAGCAATTGCGCGCAACAATGGCCTGCGGCAATATACTCGGCTTCGGCGGTAGAAAGAGCAACCGAATTTTGCTTCTTTGAAGCCCAAGACACCAAGGATCTTCCCAAGAACTGGCAAGTCCCCGATGTGCTCTTCCTATTAATCTTACACCCCGCCCAATCGACATCCGAATAACCAATCAAATCAAATGTGGATCCCCGAGGGTACCAAAGCCCAAACTTAGGTGTATAAGCCAAATATCTCAAGATTCGTTTTACGGCCGTAAGGTGTGATTCCTTAGGGTCGGCTTGGAATCTTGCACACATGCAAACGGAAAGCATAATGTCCGGTCGAGATGCACATAAATAAAGCAATGATCCAATCATCGACCGGTATACCTTTTGATCGATGGATTTACCTCCCGTGTCGAGGTCGAGATGCCCATTAGTTCCCATGGGTGTCTTGATGGGCTTAGCATCCTTCATTCCAAACTTGGTTAGAATGTCTTGAGTGTACTTCGTTTGGCTAATGAAGGTGCCTTCTTGAAGTTGTCTGACTTGGAATCCTAGAAAATACTTCAACTCCCCCATCATAGACATCTCGAATTTCTGTGTCATGATCCTACTAAATTCTTCACATGTAGATTCGTTAGTAGACCCAAATATGATATCATCGACATAAATTTGGCATACAAACAAATCATTGTCAAGAGTCTTAGTGAATAAAGTAGGATCGGCTTTGTCGACTTTGAAGCCATTAGCAATAAGGAAATCTCTAAGGCATTCATACCATGCTCTTGGGGCTTGCTTGAGCCCATAAAGCACCTTAGAGAGCCTATAAACATGGTTAGGATACTCACTGTCTTCAAAGCCGGGAGGTTGCTCAACGTAGACCTCTTCCTTGATTGGTCCATTGAGGAAGGCACTCTTCACGTCCATTTGATAAAGCTTGAAGCCATGGTAAGTAGCATAGGCTAATAATATGCGAATTGACTCAAGCCTAGCTACGGGTGCATAGGTTTCACCGAAATCCAAACCTTCGACTTGTGAATACCCCTTGGCCACGAGTCGAGCTTTGTTCCTTGTCACCACACCATGCTCGTCTTGTTTGTTGCGGAAGACCCACTTGGTTCCTACAACATTTTGGTTAGGACGTGGAACTAAATGCCATACCTCGTTCCTTGTGAAATTGTTGAGCTCCTCTTGCATCGCCATCACCCAATCCGAATCTTGAAGTGCTTCCTCTACCCTGTGTGGCTCAATAGAGGAAACAAAAGAGTAATGCTCACAAAAATGTTCAACCCGAGATCGAGTAGTTACCCCCTTATGAATGTCGCCGAGGATGGTGTCGACGGGGTGATCTCGTTGGATTGCTTGGTGGACTCTTGGGTGTGGCGGCCTTGGTTGTTCATCCTCCTTGTCTTCATCATTTGTATCTCCCCCTTGATCGTTGCCGTCGTCCTGAGGTGGCTCATCAATTTGATCTTCTCCTTCATCAATTTGAGCCTCGTCCTCATTTTGGGTTGGTGGAGATGCTTGCGTTGAGGAGGATGGTTGATCTTGTGTATATGGAGGCTCTTCGGATTCCTTAGGACACACATCCCCAATGGACATGTTCCTTAGCGCGATGCATGGAGCCTGTTCTTCACCTATCTCATCAAGATCAACTTGCTCTACTTGAGAGCCGTTAGTCTCATCAAACACAACGTCACAAGAAACTTCAACGAGTCCTGAGGACTTGTTAAAGACTCTATATGCCCTTGTGTTTGAGTCATATCCTAGTAAAAAGCCTTCTACAGTTTTAGGAGCAAATTTAGATTTTCTACCTCTTTTGACAAGAATAAAACATTTGCTACCAAAAACTCTAAAATATGAAATATTTGGTTTTTTACCGGTTAGGAGTTCATAGGATGTCTTCTTGAGGATTCGGTGTAGATATAACCGGTTGATGGCATAGCAGGCGGTGTTGACTGCCTCGGCCCAAAACCGATCCGGTGTATTGTACTCATCAAGCATGGTTCTTGCCATGTCCAATAGAGTTCGATTCTTCCTCTCCACTACACCATTTTGTTGTGGAGTGTAGGGAGAAGAGAACTCATGCTTGATGCCCTCCTCCTCAAGGAAGCCTTCTATTTGTGAGTTCTTGAACTCCGTCCCGTTGTCGCTTCTAATTTTCTTGATCCTTAAGCCGAACTCATTTTGAGCCCGTCTCAAGAATCCTTTTAAGGTCTCTTGGGTTTGAGATTTTTCCTGCAAAAAGAACACCCAAGTGAAGCGAGAATAATCATCCACAATAACTAGACAGTACTTACTCCCGCCGATGCTTATGTAAGCGATCGGGCCGAATAAATCCATGTGTAGGAGCTCCAGTGGCCTGTCACTTGTCATAATGTTCTTGTGTGGATGATGAGTACCAACTTGCTTCCTGGCTTGGCATGCGCTACAAATCCTGTCTTTCTCAAAATGAACATTTGTTAGTCCTAAAATGTGTTCCCCCTTTAGAAGTTTATGAAGATTCTTCATTCCAACATGGGCTAGTCGGCGGTGCCAGAGCCAACCCAAGTTAGTCTTAGCAACCAAGCAAGTGTCGAGTTCAGCTCTATCAAAATCTACCAAGTATAGCTGACCCTCTAACACTCCCTTAAATGCTATTGAATCATCACTTCTTCTAAAGACATTAACACCTACATCAGTAAATAGACAGTTGTAGCCCATTTGACATAATTGGGATACGGAAAGCAAATTGTAATCTAAAGAATCTACAAGAAAAACATTGGAAATAGTATGGTCAGGTGATATAGCAATTTTACCCAATCCTTTGACCAAACCTTGATTTCCATCCCCGAATGTGATAGCTCGTTGGGGATCTTGGTTTTTCTCATATGAGGAGAACATCTTTTTCTCCCCGGTCATATGGTTTGTGCACCCGCTGTCGAGTATCCAACTTGAGCCCCCGGATGCATAAACCTACAAAACAATTTTAGTTCTTGACTTTAGGTACCCAAACGGTTTTGGGTCCTTTGGCATTAGAAACAAGAACTTTGGGTACCCAAACACAAGTCTTGGAGCCCTTGTGTTTGCCCCCAACAAACTTGGCAACTACCTTGCCGGATTTGTTAGTCAAAACATAAGATGCATCAAAAGTTTTAAATGAAATGTCATGATTATTTGATGCATTAGGAGTTTTCTTCTTAGGCAACTTGGCACGGGTTGGTTGCCTAGAACTAGATGTCTCACCCTTATACATAAAAGCATGATTAGGGCCAGAGTGAGACTTCCTAGAGTGAATTCTCCTAATTTTGCTCTCGGGATAACCGGCAGGGTACAAAATGTAACCCTCGTTATCCTGAGGCATGGGAGCTGTTGGGGGCCTTCGTCCTCCGAAGGTCCTCAAAAACATGATTTGACAATGTTTTCCAAGTGGATTATGTGAACAGGTACTTTCGGACTCAGGATTATGAATACGAAGCACAGCCAGGACGAAGCCTGAACCAGACGAAGCACGAGCGCAGCCGAAGCTGTGTGCGGGGAAGCTTCGTCACGATAGCAGAAAGGGGAACCGACTTAAAGATGAAAAGACTACGTGGGCCTCGATAGATTTCCATAAGTCATTAACAAATGTAGTGGACATGGATGTAATTTTACGTGGGCTGCGTCCTGCGTCTATAAATAGATGAACAGTACTCCCGTACTGTTCACGCTGACTGAGCATTCGCTTTTGCGTCACGCTTGTACTTTCTACCTTCTCTCAGGACCGAAGGTACATTTGTAATTTGTAATCATTTCTATTTTCTCATGTTAATAAAATAGAAATGATTCTATGATGATGTCTAAATTATATTTCATGCTTTATATGAACCCTTCGTCGTTACTTGTTATATTTACGAAGGTATGTTTTTCATGACCTTCGTCCGAAATTCATTATTCCCAAAGGGGCATAATGTCTCGAAGGACGAAGGATTTTTACACCTAACACTTTTTATGTTGCCTTGTTCTTAACCCGAAGCATTTGAGAACAAGTCCCCAACATTGGCGCCCACCTCCGGTGAACTCACTTCTACTTCGAGCTTTTTGAACACCTTCGGAAGCTATAGACCTTCGCTATGGCGCCGAAGAAAGCTTCAGCAACTGGGGCTTCAGCACTGCAACCGCTGGACCACAACCAGGAGACCGTCTCCCTTCGGGAGGCCCGAAGCCAGAAGAGAAAGGCTGTCAGCCCGACGCTTCAGGAGGAAGAGCTAGACCAAGAAATCAGGGATATGGAGATCCTACATCAACAAGTGCAAAGGAAGAAGGAGAAGATGGCCCGGCTAGCTGAGTTGCAGCGGCAGATAGACGAAGCCTCTGAGGAAGTCCGCCATCTTACCCATGATGAGCAAAACAGGAGGCCTCAGCAGAAAGACCTTCATCAGGAGGGCTTCATCAACGAAGATGACTGGTATGACAATTTCCATCAGGGAAATTTTGTTTTCGATGATGCTTCTCCTTTGTCCGCTGAGCTGCAGGCTACACCTTGGCCTCCATCCTATAAGCCACCTCAGCTTCCCATGTTCGACGGTCACTCAGACCCGAAGCAGTTCCTGATGAGCTACGAAGCAACAGTGTCTTCGTATGGGGGCAATGCTGCAGTCATGGCGAAGTCTTTCGTTATGGCCGTCAGGAATGTTGCTCAGACCTGGTACTCCTCCCTTCGACCAGGGACAATCACCTCATGGCAGAAGCTGAAGGATATGTTGTTAACCAGCTTTCAAGGATTTCAGACGAAGCCGGTCACTGCACAAGCTTTGTTTCAGTGCACTCAGGATCATGAAGAATACCTTCAGGCATATGTCAGAAGGTTCTTGCGTTTGAGGGCACAGGCACCAACGGTGCCCAATGAAATTGTTATCGAAGCTATGATCAAGGGGCTTCGTCCTGGACCTGCAGCCCAATACTTTGCTAGGAAGCCTCCTCAGACGCTGGAAAAGCTACTCCAAAAGATGGACGAGTACATTCGGGCTGATAATGACTTTCGCCAAAGAAGGGAGGAAGCCTTCAGATTTTCTGAGATGACCAGGGGCTTCGGGGGACGTTTCTATCCGAGGCATGTCAGGTCCATCCACAACACTCAAAATGATGACAAGGGGAATCAGCAGAACAGGCCGCAGTGCTCCTCACAGGCTTCGGCGCAGCAGCAAGCTTTCTTTCGGCCACCAGCTCCAAGAGGCAGAGGCGCCAGGGGCTTCGGCGGGAGATTTGGAGATCAACCAAGGAGGACATTTTGCTTATTCTGCGGTGAGAACAAGGGCCATACCACCAGGATGTGCCATGTTACCATCCAGAAACAAAAGGAGCTGGCAGAAGCTGCAGCGCAACAGGGACAGCCGAAGCAGGTCATGCATACTGCTTCGTACCATCAGCCTTACATCCCGGAGTATGTGGGCAACCATCCTGCAGCTTCTGTAGCTTCGGCAAGTCAACCTCAAGCTTCATGGCAACAGCCCCCGCCTCCACCTCCGTTGCAACAAGGCCAGCAGCCAGAAGGGAGTCAATATGCTCCACATCAAAGGGACTTCAGAGAACAATCCGAAGCTCGCACAGTAAACAGTACTGTGCCAGAGTCGAAGCACATTTATTGACACATATCCTACCTTTGACAGCAGTCTTTTTCATTCAGTTCTATTCTCTGTAGCAAAAAACATCGATAGTTTCCATGTAATAATTTCGCTGTTTTCCACGAGGAAAATCAGTTGATGAAGTTTTTGTATTAACAACGAGGACCTTCGAAGTATTAAAAATCCTTCGGAGTAACAGAAAGTCGTTCTAAGGAACGCAGAGTAAGTTCACGAAGTCACAAAAAGCCGTTCCAAAGGGAGCGCAGTGTAAGTTTTCTGCTCAGAAGTCGTTCCTAAGGGAATGCAGAGCTTATACCGTCTAAGTAAAAGACGAAGAAGCTCCAAAGACGTTCCTAAGGGAATGCAGAGCTTATACCGTCTAAGTAAAAGACGAAGAAGCTCCAAAGACGTTCCTAAGGGAATGCAGAGCTTATACCGTCTAAGTAAAAGACGAAGAAGCTCCAAAGACGTTCCTAAGGGAATGCAGAGCTTGCGAATGTATTTTGTGTGTATCTTCAGAACAGACGTCATTTGCATAACATAACATCATCACATCATTTCGCATAGCATAAGCATCATACATCATGTTGCATGCGGCAAAAGAAGGGTACACAGTATTAATCTTCGGAAGGATGATTTGAGAAAGTGCAAATTGTGCACAGTCACGAGGGAATGCAATGATAATCTTCGGAAAATAGCTTCGGAGGCTGTTTTTACGAAGCATGGACAAGCTTCATCAGAGCAGTATCGAAACTGTATAGCTTCGGAGAATGTTATCATGAAGCATGAACATGTCTCATCAGAATAATTTTAACGGAGAATGTCTTCTTCACGAAGCATGAAAAGAAGGGAAGGTGTTTTTTTCGCCAAAGGCTCAAAAAGGTATGTAGGTAGAGTTTCATGCATCGTAAAGAATTGAATAATGAAAAGAAACTTGTATATTACATCCAAATGTACAAAATATTACATAGATCACAATTTAAATGTTTTTTCTGAATAGCATCTAGTCTTCTTTTAGTACTGCTTCGGCGGCTTCATTTAGAAGTTGATCAACAACTTTGTCCATAATAGCTTCGGCCATTTCTTTAATTTCATCGTCCCCTTTTGTGTGGGGGTCGGCAGTCGACTCAGCAACTTCTGAGGGAAGAGAACATTTCTTCATTACTATTACAAACTGTGAGCAGAGTTTGCAACAAAAATTACAACACAATAAGAACGACTAATTAATACCTAATTGCCTTTTGGGCTCCGTACTTTCTTCGGCAGCTTCTGCCACCTTCCTAGCATCGTGGATGCCTTTTTCGCTTCTTTGGATAATTTCTTGTGCCATTCCTCGGCCGCCGTCGTTCCAGATATCAGTAAAAAATTTGCCACCAACCACGCTTGCTTCGGCCGAGGGGTCCTTGATGTCTTCGCAAGATAAGGTAGCTTCGGACTGAGCTAGAAATTTTACGTGCTCGCAACCTTTTTTCTCTAAGACAGAAGCAATTCCTCTGGCGCCCGAAAAAGCGCAGATATCACCACGACTGCTCAGGATCTCCTCGAAGGCTTCTGCTTCGTGACTAATCCATTCCAATGGACCTTCGGGATTGCCTCGAGAGAAATTCTCTTCGCTGGAAAAGGCGCCCACGCTGGCGAAGCTGGTTTTAATTTTATTCACGCACTCTATAGATTTAACATAACATTTTCCCTGAGATGCACGAAGCTCTTTAACTCTTAACTCCAATTTGTTGACCATATGATCACTGAGTTCTCGTTTTGTTTCCTCAAGCACGCGCTCCTCTCTAGCTCTAGCCAGCTGTTTCTGAAGATCTTTAATTTCACGCTTTTGGGCTTCGGCCTGGGTTCTTGAAGCAGCTTCGTCCTTCTTTACTTTGTCTACCAGTGTAAGAAGAATTTTATCTTTTTCCAGAGCTTCGTTCCTCAGCTTTATAACTTCTGATCGTAGATTGTTAAATGCAATTTCGTAACTCTCATCTTCGGCACTCTTTTGTGCTCTCAATGCGTTGCTCAGGATTAAACCCTATAAAAAAGAGAGTCTATATAAGAACATAGGAATGAATTATGTATTAAAAAAGTTTTTTCAAATGCTTAATAACCAAACCTTTAGACTGTTGTATGCAAGACTGTCTGCGAGATCCTCTTTCGTCATGGCGCTTAATCCAGCTTCGAGCTTCGGGAAGCCTATACTCTTAGCCATCTCTCGGCAGACAGATAGTTCTTTATTATCAGGTAGGCAGTATAGGAAGTCATCTTCATTTGTCCCATTGAATATTACTGCCCCCTTCGGATACTTTAGCTCTTTCGCATAATGGTTGGCTTCATAAGTTTCTTCTGCAGATAGTTTCTTCCCCGAAGCATGTCGTATAATGTAATCGTATACGCTGGAGGGAGCTTCGGGGATGGCAGTGTCAATTTCTTCAACTAAAACTGGTTCTGATATTTTTATTGCCTCGGCTTCCAAAGGTTGCTCCTTGTAGGGCACTGAAGGCCCAGCTTCAGCTTCAGCTTGCTGCGTCGAAGTTTCAGTAGAAGCTTCAGCAATTTCAACACTCTTTTTTGGAGTTGTGCTTGAAGACTTAATTGTCTCCAAGACATCTAGCACGTTTACCATTCTTTTCCTTTTTGGGGTCACTGATGGCCCCTTTTGGCTTTTTATTGCTTCGACATTCACCGAAGGACTTAAGATTTCAGACATTTTTGGCTCGTCAACCTTCGGTTTCTTTGATTTTTCCGCTGAAGGCGCTTCAATCTTTTCTTCCATCTTCGGCACTGAAGCTGGTTCGGTAGCTTCAGAGGCCAAAGAGACTTCACCAACGAATTCTGGCACTGTGGCCGGCTCAATAAAGCGTGTCCGATGGGTGAGCACCTTCAACTTTTTTCTTTGAGGCGCTGGCTCACTAGGGGCACTCGTGGTGGCTCCTGTCACAGGAGAAGTATTTTTCCTTTTGCGACCCAATACCGGATAATGATAGTCAGGGTACATAAACCCGACTGCGTCAAACACACGGTTGAGTCTTTTCTTCTTTCGGCCTCCGAAGGCTGCTGATAGCGCAGTATTTTCGGCCTTCGAATATGCTCCAAGTAATTCGTCACTTAAAGTTTCAATGCTCTTCAGCCAGTCATCATCAGGTTCAACAAATTTATCTGCATATTTGAATGTGTATTTCAGTCTAACCAGTCCGCCTTCGTCGGACTCTTTAATAGTTTCCTTCGGCATTTCCCACTTTTCTGCAAGTGGCCATACCCTGAAGGCAATGTGCTCTTGGACTAAGTCCCTTGTCCCAATAAAGGAGCAAACTACGCCGAAGGCTCTTTGGCACTCTTCGGCTGCCTCATCCATTTCAACCTTCGGCCTTCGAAGTCCGAAGCGTTGCCAGATTGGGTGCATAATGACACTTTTGACATTATCTTGCGCTGTTAGGTCATTTTTCACATAAAACCATTCAGTCATCCAGGCTCCGGGCCACCTCTTCCGAAAGGTTGGCACAGGGCAGCTTGACCCGGAGCGGGCGCCGAAGCTGTAGCACCCAAAATTGTTGTGATATTGCTCTTTTCCCCAGGGTTTCGTCTCGTACAATAACTCGTGAATGTTGCAGAAGCTTTTAGCGTCTGGTTCCAAACCTTGGCTTCTCACAGCCCAGACAAAAATCCCCATTCTTATGATAGCTTCGGGAGTAAGTTGATGAAGGTAGACTTGAAATGTTTTCAGTACCTCGACAACAAAGTTGCTCAGGGGGAATCGAAGCCCAGCCTTGAGAAAGCTTCGGAAAATCACAACTTCATCTTCTTCGGGGGTGGGAGAAGTCTTTTCTCCAGCGTCAGCCCTCACAATAGATAAATCTCGAAAGTACCGTCCCCTCATATTATCAATATGGCTCTGCTTGATAGTGGTTTTCCCGAAAACCGTGTGGCTTGGCCGCCATGGACGATCTTCGGCCTCTTCACCACCACTCTCCACATCATAGCTGTCGCTGTCACCAGTGTCTTCGGACAAACCTTCGAGAATCTCCTTGGTGATTTTCTCTGTATTCGTCTCTGCCATCGCTATCAGGAACCCCAGATTCTTCTCCTCTTCAAGACTCAGCTTCGTCTCAGCAGGGATCTTCTTGCCTTCAGACATCTTCGGAAACGCTAAAAAATTGTTCCCGAGGCCGAAGTTTCAAAATCAAAAACACCAGCAAATCTTAGTGCAAGAGCTAAAAATTTTAGTGGGCCGAAGCAGATGGCAAGTGTGCGTACCAAATGAGTTTGCGGTGCGATATTATTTATACGCCCAGGGCGTTGACAATTGAAAGGTCCCGCTTGTCAGTGAAGGTTGCTATTCTAGCAAAGGGAAGGTGTTTTTTCGGACCTTCGGCTCAAGGCCTTCGTCCATATCGCAATCTGAATTTATTATTAACAAATTAATATTGCGAGGGGCTACTGTTGGGGGCCTTCGTCCTCCGAAGGTCCTCAAAAACATGATTTGACAATGTTTTCCAAGTGGATTATGTGAACAAGTACTTTCAGACTCAGGATTATGAATACGAAGCACAGCCAGGACGAAGCCTGAACCAGACGAAGCACGAGCGCAGCCGAAGCTGTGTGCGGGGAAGCTTCGTCACGATAGCAGAAAGGGGAACCGACTTAAAGATGAAAAGACTACGTGGGCCTCGATAGATTTCCATAAGTCATTAACAAATGTAGTGGACATGGATGTAATTTTACGTGGGCTGCGTCCTGCGTCTATAAATAGATGAACAGTACTCCCGTACTGTTCACGCTGACTGAGCATTCGCTTTTGCGTCACGCTTGTACTTTCTACCTTCTCTCAGGACCGAAGGTACATTTGTAATTTGTAATCATTTCTATTTTCTCATGTTAATAAAATAGAAATGATTCTATGATGATGTCTAAATTATATTTCATGCTTTATATGAACCCTTCGTCGTTACTTGTTATATTTACGAAGGTATGTTTTTCATGACCTTCGTCCGAAACTCATTATTCCCAAAGGGGCATAATGTCTCGAAGGACGAAGGATTTTTACACCTAACACTTTTTATGTTGCCTTGTTCTTAACCCGAAGCATTTGAGAACAAGTCCCCAACAGGAGCCTTGCCCTTAACAAAGTTAAACAAATTTTTAGGAGGGGCATTAAGTTTGACATTGTCTCCCCTTTGGAAGCCAATGCGATCCTTTATGCCCGGGTGTCTCCCATTATAGAGCATACTTCTAGCAAATTTAAACTTTTCATTTTCCAAGTTATGCTCGGCAATTTTAGCATCTAGTTTTGCTATATGATCATTTTGTTGTTTAATTAAAGACATGTGATCATGAATAGCACTAACATCAATATCTCTACATCTAGTGCAAATAGAAGTGTGCTCAATAATAGATGTAGAGGGTTTGCAAGATTTCAATTCTACAACCTTAGCATGTAACAAATCATTTTTAGTTCTAAGGTCAGAAATAGTAGCTTTGCAAACATCAAAATCCTTAGCCTTAGCAAGCAATTTTTCATTCTCAATCTTAAGGCTAGCAAGAGAAATGTTTAATTCTTCAATCCTAGCAAGCAAATCATCATTATTATTTCTAGGATTGGGAATTGAAACATCACAAACATGAGAATCAACCTTACCAATTAAACTAGCATTTTCATTTCTAAGGTTGGCAATAGTGTCATGGCAAGTGCTTAGCTCACTAGATAGTTTTTGACATTTTTCTACTTCTAGAGCATAAGCATTTTTAACCTTAACATGTTTCTTGTTTTCTTTAATTAGAAAATCCTCTTGGGAATCCAAAAGGTCATCCTTTTCATGAATAGCACTAATTAATTCAGTTAATTTTTCCTTTTGTTCTATGTTAAGATTGGCAAAAAGGGTAAGCAAGTTATCCTCCTCATCACTAGCATTATCATCACTAGAGGATTCATATTTTGTGGAGGATTTAGATTTAACCTTCTTCCTTTTGCCATCCTTTGCCATGAGGCACTTGTGGCCGACGTTGGGGAAGAGAAGCCCCTTGGTGACGGCGATGTTGGCGGCGTCCTCGTCGGAGGAGGACTCGGTGGAGCTCTCGTCGGAGTCCCACTCGCGGCACACGTGGGCATCACCGCCCCTCTTCTTGTGGTACCTCTTCTTCTCTCTTCTCTTGCCCTTCTTGTCGTTGTCCCTGTCACTGTCACTTGATAATGGACATTTAGCGATAAAGTGACGGGGCTTACCACACTTGTAGCAAACCTTCTTGGAACGGGATTTGTAATCCTTCCCCTTCCGTTGCTTAAGGATTTGCCGAAAGCTTTTGATGATTAAGGCCATCTCTTCATTGTCGAGCTTGGAGGCGTCAATTGGTTGTCTACTTGGTGTAGACTCCTCCTTCTTCTCCTCCATCGCCTTAAATGCCACCGGTTGCGCCTCGGACGTGGAGGGTTCGTCAAGCTCGTTGATCTTCTTTGAACCTTTAATCATACATTCAAAGCTCACAAAATTCCCGATAACTTCCTCGGGGGTCATTAGTGGGTATCTAGGATTACCACGAATTAATTGAACTTGAGTGGGGTTAAGGAAAATGAGAGCTCTTAGAATAACCTTAACCACCTCGTGGTCGTCCCACTTTTTGCTCCCGAGGTTGCGCACTTGGTTCACCAAGGTTTTGAGCCGATTGTACATATCTTGTGGCTCCTCCCCTTGGCGAAGACGGAAGCGACCGAGCTCCCCTTGGTGATTTTGGTGAGTTCATCACCCTCGTGCGCGGTCTTGAGTAGGTCCCAAATCTCCTTGGGGCTCTTCAACCCTTGCACCTTGTTATATTTCTCCTTACTTAGAGAAGCAAGGAGTATGGTCGTAGCTTGAGAGTTGAAGTGCTCGATTTGGGCCACCTCGTCCTCATCATAGTCTTCATCCCCTACAGATGGAACCTGTACACCAAACTCAACAACATCCCATATACTTTTGTGGAGTGAGGTTAGATGAAATCGCATTAAATCACTCCACATAGCATAATCTTCACCATCAAATGTTGGTGGTTTGCCTAATGGGACGGAAAGTAAGGGTGTATGTTTAGGAATGCGAGGGTAGCATAGGGGGATCTTACTATACTTCTTACGCTCTTGGCGCTTAGAAGTAACGGACGCCGCGTCGGAGCCGGAGGTGGATGTCGATGAAGAATCGGTCTCGTAGTAGACCACCTTCCTCATCCTCTTCTTCTTGTCCCCACTCCGATGCGGCTTGTGGGAAGAGGATTTTTCCTTCTTCTCTTTGTGATGTGAAGAAGATATTTTCTCCTTCCCTTTGGAGGAGTCCTTCTTCTTCTCTTCGTGGTGTGAAGAAGATCTTTTCTCCTTCCCTTTGGAGGAGACCTTCTTCTTCTCCTTCCTCTTGGTGCGGGACTCTTCCGATGAAGTGCTCCCTTGGCTTGTAGTGGGCTTGTCGCCGGTCTCCATCTCCCTCTTGGCGTGATCTCCCGACATCACTTCGAGCGGTTAGGCTCTAATGAAGAACCTGGCTTTGATACCAATTGAAAGTCGCCTAGAGGGGGGGTGAATAGGGCGAAACTGAAATTCTCAAAAATAATCACAACTACAATCCGGGTTAGCGTTAGAAATATAATAGAGTCCGCGAGAGAGGGCGCAAAACAAATCGCAAGCGAATAATGAAGTGAGACACGCGGATTTGTTTTACCGAGGTTCGGTTCTCTCAAACCTACTCCCCGTTGAGGAGGCCACAAAGGCCGGGTCTCTTTCAACCCTTCCCTCTCTCAAACGGTCCCTCAGACCGAGTGAGCTTTCTCTTCTCAATCACTTGGAACACAAAGTTCCCGCAAGGACCACCACACGATTGGTGTCTCTTGCCTCAATTACAAGTGAGTGTTTGATCACAAGAAAGAAAGCCAAAGAAAAAGAAGCGATCCAAGCGCAAGAGCTCAAATGAACACTACAAATCACTCTCTCTAGTCACTAGGGCTTTGTGTGGAGTTGGGAGAGGATTTGATCTCTTTTTGTTGTGCTTTGCAATGAATGCTAGCTCTTGTATAGTGGTTGGAAGCTGGAAAACTTGGATGCAATGAATGGTGGGGTGGTTGGGGTATTTATAGCCCCAACCACCAAACTTGACCGTTGGTGGAGCTGTCTGTCGTATGGTGCACCGGACAGTCCGGTGCCCACCGGACATGTCCGGTGCGACAGCCACGTCACCATAGCCGTTGCAATTTGACCGTTGGAGTTCTGACTTCTGGGCCCGCCTGGATGTCCGGTGGCGCACCGGACATGCACTGTAGAGTGTCCGGTGCGCCAGCATGGGCGTGCCTGACCTCTGCGCGCGCTGGCGCGCAATAAATGCGCTGCAGGTAGCCGTTGGCGCCGGAAGTAGCCGTTGCCCCGCCGTTGCACCGGACAGTCCGGTGTACACCGGACAGTCCGATGAATTTTAGCGGAGCAGCAGAAGTTAAAAACCCGAGGCTGGCGAGTTCCTGAGCCGTGTCTTCTTTGGAGCACCGGACACTGTCCGGTGTACACCGGACAGTCCGGTGAATTATAGCGCGCTGGCTCTGGATTTTCCTGAGGGCGACGAGTTTGAGTTGAAGTCCTCTGGTGCACCGGACACTGTCCGGTGGCACACCGGACAGTCCGGTGCGACAGACCAGAGGAGCCTTCGGTTGCTCCTTTACTCTTTTGTTGAACCCAACATTTGGTCTTTTTATTGGCTAAGTGTGAACCTTTGGCACCTGTATAATTTATACACTAGAGCAAACTAGTTAGTCCAATATTTGTGTTGGGCATTTCAACCACCAAAATTAATTAGGGACTAGGTGTAAGCCTAATTCCCTTTCAAGTACGCCATCTTGCTCAGGACGAACAAGAACAAAGGCCCCAACATAGGGAGCTTCATCAAGAAGGCTTCTTCAACGAGGATGGATGGTATGATGATTGCCATCATGGAAATTTTTCTTTTGATAATGCTTCTCCTCTATCAACAGAACTGCAGGCTACCCCATGGCCTCCATCATACAAACCACCCCAGCTCCCCATGTATGATGGGCACTCAGATCCGAAGCAGTTTTTGATGAGCTATGAAGCAACCATATCTTCATATGGGGGCAATACCGCAGTCATGGCAAAATCTTTCGTCATGGCAGTCAAAAATGTTACGCAAACCTGGTACTCCTCTCTTCGGCCAGGAATAATCACATCATGGCAGAAGCTGAAGGACATGCTAATCACCAGTTTCCAAGGGTTTCGGACGAAGCCGGTTACTGCTCAAGCTTTGTTCCAATGCACGCAAGAGCACGAAGAATACCTCCAGGCGTATGTCCGAAGGTTTTTTCGCTTAAGGGCACAAGCGCCAACTGTGCCCAATGAAATCGTCATTGAGGCCATGATCAAAGGGCTTCGACCAGGACCTATGGCCCAATACTTCGCCAGGAAGCCCCCTCAGACCCTGGAGAAGTTGCTCCAAAAGATGGATGAATACATCCAGGCTGACAATGACTTTCGCTAAAGAAGGGAGGAAGCCTACAGGTTCTCTTAGATGACCAGAGGCTTTGGAGGAAGAATCCACCCAAGGCATGTCAGGTCAATTCACTCCACTCAGAATGATGACAGAGGAAGTCAGCTGCAGAAGTCACAATACACTTCACAATCTTCGGGGCAGCAACAAAGCTCTTTTCGACCGATAGCTCCAAGAGGCAGAGGCGCTAGGGGCTTCGGAGGAAGGTTTGGGGATCAGCCCAGAAAAATTTATTGCTTATTCTATGGTGAGGACAATGGCCATACTACAAGGATGTGCCATGTCACCATTCAGAAACAAAAGGAAATAGCGGAAGCTGCAGCTCAGCAGAACCAGCCGAAGCAGGTCATGCACACCGCTTCGTATCACTCACCCTACATACTAGAGTATATGGGTAACCATCCTGCAGCTTCTGTTGCTTCGGCCAGCCAGCCACAACCGTCTTGGCCACAGCTTCCACCTCCGCCGCTAGTACAACCTCTGTATTCACGAGGCCAGCAGCCAGAAGGGAGCCAACAGACCCATCAACAGCGAGATTTCAGGGAGGAGTCCGAAGCTCGCACAGTCAATAGTACTGTGCCAGAATTGAAGCATATCTATTGAGAGATATCCTACCCTTGAAACAGTCTTTACATTCATTGTCATTTTCTTTTTTAATAAGGAACAATTGTTGAATGCCTAGCTCTCTTGACAATTTCAATTTCCTATAATAGCTTCGTTCTTGTTATAGCAAAATATATTCTCTCCACAGACTTATGAAGTTCAAAAAATCGCTGAAGCACAAAACTCGTTCCTCAGGGAACTCAGACCTAGAAATCACATTACAAGTATCACCGAAGCTACAAAAAGTCGTTCTAAGGAACGCAGCGTAAGTTTACCGAAGGTATCAAAAGTCGTCCCTAAGGGTGCGCAGTGTAAGTTTTCTGCTCAAAAGTCATTCCAAAGGGAATGCAGAGCCAAATACCACCGAAATATAAGGCGAAGCGCGAAAAGTCAACGCGAATACCGCCGAAATAGAAGGCGAAGAAGTTCAAAAGACGTTCCTAAGGGAATGCAGAACTTACAGTGAAAAGTCAACGCTGATACACCGAAAAATAAGCGGCGAAGCCGAAAAATAAACGGCAAAGAGATTGTGTATTCCACAATGGGGATGTGAGCGTGTGTCTTCGGCATAAAGATCATCTTGCATAACATAGCATCATCACATCATTTCGCATAACATAACATCATACATCATATTGCATCGATGGCACAAGAAGGGGATACAATGCTGACCTTCGGAGAATGTTATGAAAAAATGAAGTTGTGCTAAGGCACAAAATAAGTTTGAAGAAATACAGCTTCATCAGCTCTGAGGTGGAGGAACAAATTTATTGTTGACAAAGCATTAATGTTTTTTCGACGGTTGAAGGATTCTTTACGAAGCATAGAAGCTCTTCTTTACGAAGCATGAAAAGAAGGGAAGGTATTTTTTCGCCAAAGGCTCAAAAATAGTATGTACATAAAAGTTTCATGCATCGCAAAGAAATGAATCACAAAACATTTCATATATTACATTCAAAACCTACGATCACCGAATATTACAAGCATGTCCCAGCAAATATTACATTAATATTCTAGTAATGTTTTTACAAATAGCTATTCTTCTTCCTTTAGAACTTCTTCTGCAGCTTCGGTTAATAATTTTGTAACAGCTTCGTCCACAATAGCTTCGGCCATATTAATAATTACTATTGACTTCTTTGTTTCTGGGTCCGCTAATGGGTCGAAGGGCTCTGGGGGAGGAGGTAGTTCAGCTGCGATAGAAGACATAAATTAGTTCGAAATCACAAAAGTAAGCAATAAAATTAAAAATCATTAAGTAATACCTATCCGTTTTTCAAGTTCTGCAGCCTTTTCAGCTGCTTTTGTCGCTTCTCGAGTGTCATGAATATCTTTTTCGCTCTTTTTCATTATTTCATGCGCCACCTCTCGGCCGCCATTTTCCCAAATATCAGTAAAAAATTTTCCACCTATTAAGCTTGCTTCGACCGAGGGATCCTTCGTGTCATCAATAGACAGAGCAGCTTCGGCCTGGACCAAAGATTTAACATGATCGCATCCTGCTTTCTCCAAAATAGCTGCAACTCCTCTTGCACCAGAGAACGCGCAGACGTCCCCGTGGTCGCTCAAAATTTCTTCAAAAGCTTTAGCTTCGCTGCTGATCCACTCAATCACGCCCTCACGGTCGCCCCTTATGAAGTTGTCTTCGCTTGAATATGTGCCCACATTGGTGAAGCTAGTCTTTATCTTCTTGACGCATTCTACAGATTTCCCAAAACATCTTTCTTTCGACGAGCGAAGCTCTGCAACTGTTTTCTCAAAATAATTTTCTAGTACTCACTGGCATCTCGGTCAGCTTCGGCAATAGCACATTTCAATTTGGCTTCGGTGAGTTGTTTTTGAAGGTTTTCAATCTCATTCCTTTAAATTTCAGATTGAGCCTTGAAGTTAGCTTCATCCCCCTTTACTTTGTCCATCAATGTAAGTAGAATTTTGTCTTTTTCCAAAGCTTCATTCCTCAGCTTGATAACCTCTGATCGAAGGTTGTTGAGAGCGATAGTGCAACTCTCGTCCTCGGCATTCTTTTGCGCCCTCAAGGCGTTGCTAAGTATTAAACCCTATATGAAAAAATAAATAGGCTAATATAAGAAAAATATATATATAATTCAAAAATTCATAAACTTCCAAATGCACAACTTTTTGTACCTTTAGACTGTTATATGCAAGACTATCTGCAATATCCTCCTTCGTCATGGCGCAGAGGCCAGCTTCAAGCTTCGGGAACCCCATACTTCTGGCCATTTCCCGATAGACTGATAATTCCTTGTTCTCTGGGAGGCAGTACAAGAAGTCATCTTCATCTGTGCCATTAAACACTAACGCCCCTTTCGGGTACTTCAGTTCTCGGGCATAGTGTTTAGCTTCAAAAATTTCTTCTTCAGACAATCTTTTTTCCGAAGCGTGTCGAACAATATAATCAAGGACTTCGGATGACGCTTCGGGAGTAGGCGCGGCAGCTTCTTCAAGAAAAATCTGTTTTATAGCTTCTTCTCCTGTTGCCTTTTCTCCAGTGTCTGAGGATTTCTCCTTAACAGGCTCTGAAGGCCCGGCTTCGGCATCGGCCTGGCTCATTGTAGCTTCGGCTTCGGTTACTTTTGCCTCGGTTTCAATCTGCGCCTTCGAAGTCTTTGCAATTTTTCCTAGAGTAGAGCTTGAAGCTTTTATTGTCTCCAATACATCTAATACACTAGCCATCCTTTTTCTCTTCGGGGTCACCGCTAGACCCTTTTGTGTCCTCGGCACCTCAATTCCTGACGAAGGGTTTGGAATTTCCAATGTTTTTGTCGCTTTGATTTTTGGTTCTTCAATTGTGACAGTCTTCGGCATTGCAGCCAGCTCTTCAATCTTCTGTGTAAGAGCAGGTTCTTTGGCTTCAATAGCCGAAGAAGTTTTACCGCCGAATTCAGGCACTATGGCCGGTTCAATATAGCGCGGTCGGTGTGTAAGGACCTTCAACTTTTTCCTCTTCGGTGCGGGCTCGCTTGAGGTAGCCGGAGCTGCAGCCTTCTCAGGAGTCGCACCCTTTCTCTTCTGCTGTAACACCATAAAAGCCATCAATTAAAATAATAAATTTAGATATTATATTAATTAGGGTAATAAATTTTTATTTAAGTGTTTAATTATTTATTTGCATCGTTTTCTTTGCATGCGCTTGATTTCTTATCGGATGTTTAATATCAATTCATTTTAAAAAGAGATACTAGTAATTAAATAATAATTAAGAAATATAGTAATTATTAGTCTAAAAACAAGTATTCTATTTATAAATATTTTTGGTAAATTTTTTATGAATTTTTGAGCTCTTTAAATAAGCATTTCGGAATTTTAAAAAAAACTAAACCTACACAGCCGGCCCCATCAGGGCCCATGCCCCTAACCCTAACCGCGCGCGCGCTGCTGGCCAAAAGCCAGGCAGCCGCCACCGCCACCTCCCTGCTTTCCCTCTCTCTTCTCTCTATTCTCTCTCTCTATTCTCTCTCTTCACTCCCTCACTCCTCTCTCTCTGCTCCCTCACGTTCGCTGCCTGCACACGCGCGCAGCAGGCCACGTCGCGCGCCAGGCCGGCTCCTCCGCGCCGAGCGGGCCCACCGACGGCCGACCGCGCACGCCGGCGCCCAGGCGGCCGAGCAGCACCGCGCCTTGCCCTGCTCCCTGCCGCGACGCCCAGGCGTGCACGCCACCTCTACCGAGTCGACCGAGCCGCACGCCAGGAGCCGAGCCGCGCCCCTGCCTTGACGCCGCGATGCCGCGCGCGCCCGACGTCCAAGCGCCGCGAGCCCCGTCGTCCGTTGTTTCTCTGCGTTAATGGAAATCACTGCTACCGTTTCTTCCCTCCATTCCTCCTCCATTATGCTCCTTGAAGAAACTGACGTAGTGATGGCCAATAAAGACCACGTTACTCTCTCTGGCAGACCATTCTTCTTCCCTCCCTCTCTCTATAAAAGGCAGCAGAGCCTCCCCATTCTTCCCTACTCGAGTTTGTCTCTCTCTAGCACTCCTCGCTCATCGCTAGTGCCATTACCGTTCGTCGCCGGAGTTCACGGAGCCCGTAGTTCGCCGGAGTGTGCCGTTCGTCGCCGGAGTTCACCGGAGCCACGCACTCGCCGTCCGTAGTCGAGCCTTGTCCTCCGTCCGGCCGAAACCCGTCGATCCATCCCCGCCACACGCACGAACCCGAGGTTGATGACGACCCAAATTTATTTTATATATTTTATAAAGTGCCTTTTGATTCGATTCATGAGTTTTATATTTTGTTTGTTGTAATATGAACACATGTGATTCCGATTTATATGTATGTGTGCGCTATGGAATTTGTTAGAGATATGCGATTAGTAGTACACCGTGTTATTTCATGTTAATCGACGTGTTGATTTTGGTTTAGAGAAATATGACGTAGATTTAATAGTCACACGTTGGTGATAAAAATACTAGATAAGAATTTATAGTCAAATTTGGTCACGATAAATTTTAGAAACTAATTGGAGAATTATAGGTGCATTTTTGATGGATTAGAAAAATGGTATAGAACTCATGTCATATGAATAATATAGGATTTTAGATGATTTATCTAATTATTTTATTAGCATTTTCTTTTTAGAAAGAAAAGAGAAAAGATCACCAGTAGTGTGGTAAATAGATTTTTGCTAGTTAAATAATCTTGTTCGCAAATTGAGCACTTAGATTTTTAGAGTAAGCAAAATACTAGTTTATTTCAAAATATCCTCACTTGTGTTATAAAAGGGTCCAATTACCAATTTATGTAGATTTTTAGAATGTTAATATTATTAAATGCATTTTTGCTATACTAACTAATTTGAGTTAGAAAAGGTATTAATTTATTTATTAGTATTAAAAGACAATAAGTATTATTTATCTTCATTGTTGATGTTAAAATAAATTAATACTAGTTAAAACTATATTTATTACACCCACTCATAAATTCACCATTAGGATTCACAATAATAGCCACAATTGAATTAATAAGTATTTACACGATTAGTACGTAATTAAGATATGATTAGTGCGATATGTTAATGTGTGCTTAATGACGTATTGGTGTATGTTTATGAAATGGTGCATGTTTATTTATTTATGTATGTTTTATTTTTGTATGTGCGCTATGCGACTCTATTCGAAGCCGATTGTGCGGTAGGCGAACCAATTTCGTTCGAGGACGATCCGCAGGACTCGCTTGAGCAAGGCAAGTGGATTCTCCCTTTGCATATTCTGTTTGTACCTACTCATTGCATATAATAATGTTTACTTTTTGATATGTTGCATAATTTGATGGGTTTATCTAATTAAGGATTTCCTAGATTTACTACCTGTATTCCTTGTTTAACCTGGGAAAATTATTAAGTTGTGCAAAATTTGTGCCACCACTCAACTTAATGATTTCTTAATGTCACTCATTAATTGGTTTTTATGTTCCAAAAATGTTAATTGGCAATTATGACATTAACCCGATGGTTAAGATAACTTTATTGCAAATTTAATTGGAACATGGAGTGACCACCCAGGATAACAGTGCAACCATGAGTGCTATCATGACTCTTACTTTGGTAATTAGCTTTATATGCTTAGTGCCTAGCAACCTTACCTAAAAGATGGGCAAGAGGGGGAGCGGTAGGTGCTGGCAGCCCACGTTAACATGGGGTCGTATTCTTGGCTAAGGTACTTCACCCAGGGGGCCACCACCATCGTCTTAGAAACCTTAGCGGGTTGCTTTGTATTAAGTGTATTTTGTGAAAACCTCATAATGGATCCCTAGCCATTCACCTCGGCAGTGTCTAAGGGTCCGATCAACCCGGGCTAGATGGGATACATGGCTTGTGGGTAAAGTTGTACCACCTTTGCAGAGTGTAAAACTGATATATCAGCCGTGCTCCCGGTTATGAGCGACCTGGACTCCTCACATGATAATTGAACTTAAAGATGGACATAAATTGAGATCCGATGATCTGCCAATAATTTGCTTAAGTGGTTTCACTTAAGTGTTTTTTCTAGACTCATATTCCTTTGTTTAAATGGGATATTTGGGATTCACACTTATTAGTAAGACATGTGTTGTTAATAAAATATTGACCAACTAAAATGCTTACTGCTCAGACTTAGCCTCACCTTGTTATACCTGCATTAATTTTTCCCCTACTTGTTGAGCCCCGACCATAAGTGAGCTCACCCTTGCTAATATTTTGATCAGAGGGTGATGCTGGAGACTTTGATGGAGAATTTATCGACGAGGAATTCTAAGTCTAACGATGCGCCGGTCAACTTCCTGTGGAAGATTGCCCAGTTGTTTATTTCCGCTTTACTTTGATGTGATACTTGTTCAAGATACAGTATTTCAGATGATGTAATAAAGTATTATACTCTCTTTACGCCTTTATTGCATTGTCTTTTGATATATTACACTTGTGACGTCAACATATTTGTGGAAATGGATCCTGGCACACATATGGTATGCGCTCGGTTCTACCCCCTGGAACCGGGTGTGACAGAAGTGGTATCAAAGCTATGCTGACCCTATGTCGTTAGATTAGTTAGAAATGGAAAGCCTAGTTGTTCAAAACTTGCTAATTTCATTCCTATAAATTCCTTTATCAGTCTTACCTCTTTGAAATTCAACTGAGTTGACACTTCTCTTGTAGATGGTTCGCACTCTCCAAACCACTCGCGTCAACACCAGCTACGCCCCTCAGCCCCGGCAGATCCCGGTCTACCCAGTGGTAGTCGAGGAAGCTCCAGCGAATCCCCCTCCCGTCCGAGTGGAGAACGTAATCGACCTGGAGGACAGCTCGGAGGAGCAGCTGCCGACCCCCACCCCGTTGGCTGAGTCCCTGGCCTTCGCAGCTGGGTCATCGACGTCAGCATCGTCGGCACCAGCCTTCCAAGCACCTGCACCTGGAGGCGACGACCCCGACGACTCTGGAGACGGCGATGACGAGGATGACGATGATGAAGACGATGGAGAAGACGGACACGTCAACGAGGAAGCTGACTACGCCCAGCAGGACAACTTCATGGGGTTTGGTCCTGTTATCGAACATTACACATCAATGTTCGAGACGGGGCACTTCCCCAACTTGCTGCAGGAGGTGCTGCACGCGCTAGGCACCTACGCCCGCCCCCTGTACGAGACGAGGAGGATGAGCGAGCCTCCCCGGGCTTGCTATTACATCACTCGCATCCACGTCAGGGTGATGGATGCAGGTGACAGGGGATTCAGGACTCTGTCTGCTCACGAGTCCCTGATACCACTGTCCACCTACGCTGCCTCGGTCAGCGATGCTGCCCGTCGGACCCTGTGGTTGCTCAGCCACACCTACCGGCAGCAGCTGCAGAACACGAGGTTCAGGCATCTTCCTCAGCGTCTGCATGGAGAAAGCCAGACCAACATTGTCCCAGGTGAACCTGGTGAGGATCGCCTCAACACCCTAGCTGGTGTAGTGGCCAGTCTCAACACCGACCTGGACAGTGCCACCCTGGACCTCTACAGGGTGCACTTGGAGCTGGAGAATGCCCACACCAGGATTGCAGCCCTGGAAGCCCAACTGCAAGGACTGGATCCGCCAGAAGCTCAGGTCCCCGTCGTGGCGCTGTCTCCTCCCCGCAAGAGGCTGCGCTATGGAGAGCCCGGATCAGTCACTAGGCTGCTTTAAGTTTTTGGACTATGATGTAATAAGTTATACTTCGCGTTAGATGATGAAACTCTCTTTAAGTTTTTATATTAATAAATAACAACCATGTGATGGTGATTGGTTGAAATGTTTGATTTGGATCTTTGTTTGAGTGCTATGGTCTTATGGAATGATGGCCATAAGAACATATAAAATTTTGTTAAAACTTAAACTATTTTCCCTCTAGAATCTTTTGTACTCCTCACTTTTCTAAGGACCTCACTTCCTAACAAATCAGATGGTGAACCCACGTCAAGGACCTAACAACCGGAACCAGCGTGGACAACAAGCACCACCACCACCACCAAATCCCAATATGGAGTAGTTCATCGCCGCCCAAATGCAGATTCTGCAAGGACTCACTGCTGCTGTTCAGCAATTACAACAGAACCAGCAGAATCAGCAACCCCAGCAGCAGCAGTATGCACCCCCGGCCAGAGATAAGCACCGGGATTTCATGAGTCATCACCCGCCGACATTCTCTCATGCGGTTGATCCCCTGGATGCTGATGACTGGCTCAAAGTCATTGGGAAGAAGCTGGACATAACTCAGTGCAACGACCGGGAGAAGGTCTTGTACGCCTCGGGAAGACTCGAGGGAGTTGCGTCCGATTGGTGGGATGCCTTCACAGCAGCACATCCCAATGCTGATACAATAACCTGGCAGGAGTTCCAGGAGAACTTCCACGCTCATCACATTCCTTCGGGAATCATGAAGCTGAAGAAGAAGGAGTTCCTTTGCCTTACTCAAGGGAATATGACTGTCAGCGAGTATCGTGATCGCTTCACTCAGCTTTCACGCTACGCACCAGAGGAAGTGGACACTGATGAGAAGCGCCAAGAGCGTTTCCTGGAAGGGTTGATTGGACCTCTGAACTATCAACTTCAGAGCCATACATTCCCCAACTTCCAGACACTCCTGAACAAGGCAATTGGCCTTGAGAGCAAAAGGAAGGAATTATCTGACCATAAAAGGAAGTTCCAAGGTCAGTCAAGCAGGAACACTCGTCCGAATAATGCTCAAGGTTCGCAGTTCCGCTCTGGAAATCAGGGTGGAAACAATTATCAAGTACAACCCTCTGGACAGCAAAGCCAGAGGAATAATCAGAACCAGAACCAGCAAAGGAGCAACTCTCAGACCAACCAGAGGTCTGGTGGAAATTCACAGAACCGTCAAGGTGGCACCAACAACGCGTAGGCCAGAAACAACGCACCTGTCCAACCCAATGGATGTTTCAAGTGCGGTGAGCTAGGCCACTATGCCAACAATTGCCCAAGGCGCAACCAGCAAACACCCCAAAGGAGCAATACTCAGAGGAATGACCAGAACACCCCTGCTCGTGGATCGGCTCAAAACAAGACACCACAGAACCAGAGCCGAGGAAGGGTCAATCACGTCACTGAGGAATCAGTGCCTGAAGATGCCGACATAGTGTATGGTATGTTCCTTGTTAACTCCATACCTGCATCAGTTTTATTTGACTCTGGAGCATCACATTCATTTATAATTGAGTCATTTGTGGAAAAACATAACATACCTAAGTACCCTCTGAAGAGGATATTACACATCAGTTCACCGGGAGGTGACATGAAGGCCACACACTCATGCCCTCATGTTAATATCAAGATTTAAGGAATAGATTTTACAGTCGACCCAGTGGTCCTAGGATCCAACGGGATTGATGTGATTCTTGGATGCAACTGGTTGAAAAGTTGTGATGGATTGATACGGTGTGCCAACGGAACAATTATGTTGACAAGTCCTCAAGGTGAAAGAATCCAAGTCAACATAGACAAGTCAACAGATGAAAAAGGGAAAACAGTGATCAATCACTTGGAAGAAAAGCCCTTGGAAAATATCAAAGTAGTGTGCGAATACCCAGACGTATTTCCGGAGGAATTACCAGGTATGCCACCTGACCGTGATATAGAGTTTTCTATTGAATTAGTACCCGGAACCGCACCTATCTCGAAAAGACCATATAGAATGGATGTCAAAGATTTAGTAGAACTGAAGAAACAAATAGAAGAATTACTAGAAAAAGGTTTCATTCGCCCAAGTTCATCCCCTTGGGGAGCCCCAGTGCTATTTGTGAACAAGAAAGATGGTTCGAGGAGAATGTGCGTTGATTATAGAAGTTTGAATGAAGTAACCATCAAGAATAAATATCCATTACCTCGGATTGAAGATTTATTCAATCAAATGAAGGGAGCTAAGATATTCTCGAAGATAGATCTGAGATCAGGATATCATCAGTTAAAGATTCGAGCAGAAGATGTACCCAAGACAGCCTTCACGACGAGATATGGATTATATGAGTTTTTGGTCATGTCGTTTGGACTGACTAATGCACTAGCATACTTCATGAACTTGATGAATAAAGTATTCATGGAATATCTGGATCAGTTTGTGGTCGTATTCATTGACGACATACTGATATATTCTCCGAATGAAGAAACACACGAAGATCATCTAAGGCTAGTCCTACAAAAGCTTCGTGACAACCAACTGTACGCAAAATTCTCGAAGTGTGATTTTTGGTTGAAAGAAGTTGCTTTTTTAGGGCATATTGTTACCGATGGTGGAATTAAAGTGGACCCAGGAAAGATAAGTGAGATACTGGATTGGAAGCAACCAAAGGATGCGTCCAAGATCAGAAGTTTTCTTGGATTGGCAGGATACTATAGAAGATTTATTGAAGGTTTTTCCAAGTTAGTAAAACCACTTACCTCTCTACTGGAGAAAGGCAAAGAGTTCAAATGGGATGAAGCTTGTCAGAATTGTTTTGAGGAACTCAAGAAAAGATTAACCACTGCACCAATATTGGTAATGCCAGACATCCACAAGGGATTTGATGTGTATTGCGATGCATCACACCTTGGACTTGGATGTGTGCTAATGCAAGAAGGAAAGGTGATTGCTTATGCTTCAAGGCAGTTGAGGAAGCATGAAAAGAATTATCCTACGCATGATTTGGAGCTGGCTGCCGTAGTGCATGCTTTGAAGATTTGGAGGCACTATATGATTGGAAACAAGTGCAAAATCTTCACGGATCACAAAAGCTTGAAATATATATTCACTCATAAGGAACTCAACCTCAGACAGAGAAGATGGCTTGAGTTGATTAAAGACTATGATTTGGAGATACAATATCACCCCGGAAAAGCAAATGTAGTAGCTGATGCTTTGAGCCGTAAGGGTCAAGTGAACAACGTCACTACTCATTTGATGTCACAAGAATTGTGCTGGGAAATGGAACGACTCAACCTTGGATTTCTCAATAATGTAGAAGCAACGGTGATGGAAGTTGAATCTACTTTGGAAGAAGAGATTCGTAAAGGGCAAGAGTTTGATGAGAAAATCAAGGAAATTAGAGTTTTGATTGGTTTGGGTAAAGCCCCAGATTTCACGGAAGATGGACAAGACACAGTATGGTTTAAGAAGAGAATCTGTGTACCCGAAATCGAGCACCTGTGCCAACTTATTTTGAGAGAAGCTCATGATTCAGCTTACTCTATTCACCCTAGAAGTACAAATATGTACCAGGATCTTAAGGAAAAGTATTGGTGGTACGGTTTGAAAAGAGACGTTGCTACTCATGTTGCATTATGTGACGTGTGTCAGCGAGTTAAAGCTGAACACCAAAGACCAGCAGGATTGCTACAACCTCTCAAGGTACCTGAATGGAAATGGGAAGAAATCAGTATGGATTTCATAGTTGGACTACCCCGTACTCGAGATGGCTATGATTCAATATGGGTCATAGTAGACAGGTTAACTAAAGTAGCACACTTTATACCTGTGAAGACAACTTACTCGGGAGCCCAGTTAGCAGAGTTATACATGTCGAGGATTGTTTGTCTGCATGGAGTACCGAAGAAGATCGTATCAGATCGAGGAACCCAGTTTACCTCACGCTTTTGGAAAAGACTACATGAGTCCATGGATACCAAGCTAAACTTTAGTTCAGCTTATCATCCGCAGACGGATGGGAAAACAGAAAGAACAAACCAAGTGTTGGAAGATATGCTAAGAGCCTGCGCTCTAAAGCATGGTAGAAGCTGGGATAAAAGTTTGCCTTATGCAGAATTTTCGTATAACAACAGTTATCAAGCAAGTCTCAAAATGGCACCATTTGAAGCACTCTACGGACGAAAGTGTAGAACACCGCTTTATTGGAATCAGACTGGAGAAAGTCAAGTATTTGGACCAGAAATACTCCAAGAGGCCGAAAAGCAAGTGCAAATTATCAGAGAAAATTTGAAGACAGCACAGTCAAGACAGAAAAGCTATGCTGATAATAGAAGAAGAGAATTGATATTTGAAGTAGGAGACTTTGTCTACCTTAAAGTTTCACCGATGCGAGGAATGAAAAGGTTTAAGGTTAAAGGAAAATTATCACCTCGCTATATTGGCCCATTCAAGATTTTGGAAAGAAAAGGTGAAGTAGCCTACCAGTTAGAGCTACCTGATAGATTATCGGATGTGCATGACGTATTTCACGTATCACAACTCAAGAAGTGCTTAAGAGTACCAGAAGAACAGTTACCCATGGAAGAACTGAATGTTAATGAGGATTTGACCTATTCGGAGTACCCGGTCAGAATTCTGGAAACATCTCGCAGAATTACACGGAGTAAAGTTATTAACATGTGCAAGGTCCAGTGGAGTCATCATTCGGAAGATGAAGCCACTTGGGAAAGAGAAGATGAACTCAGAGCAGAATTCCCCCAGTTATTCTCGGAAGTCTCTTAATCTCGAGGACGAGATTCTTTTTAAGAGGGGTAGGTTTGTAACACCATAAAAGCCATCAATTAAAATAATAAATTTAGATATTATATTAATTAGGGTAATAAATTTTTATTTAAGTGTTTAATTATTTATTTGCATCGTTTTCTTTGCATGCGCTTGATTTCTTATCGGATGTTTAATATCAATTCATTTTAAAAAGAGATACTAGTAATTAAATAATAATTAAGAAATATAGTAATTATTAGTTTAAAAACAAGTATTCTATTTATAAATATTTTTGGTAAATTTTATGAATTTTTGAGCTCTTTAAATAAGCATTTCGGAATTAAAAAAAAACTAAACCTACGCAGCCGGCCCATCAGGGCCCATGCCCCTAACCCTAACCGCGCGCGCGCTGCTGGCCAAAAGCCAGGCAGCCGCCGCCGCCACCTCCCTGCTTTCCCTCTCTCTTCTCTCTATTCTCTCTCTCTATTCTCTCTCTTCACTCCCTCACTCCTCTCTCTCTGCTCCCTCACGTTCGCTGCCTGCACACGCGCGCAGCAAGCCGCGCCACGCGCCAGGCCGGCTCCTCCGCGCCGAGCGGGCCCACCGACGGCCGACCGCGCATGCCGGCGCCCAGGCGGCCGAGCAGCACCGCGCCTTGCCCTGCTCCCTGCCGCGACGCCCAGGCGCGCACGCCACCTCTGCCGAGTCGACCGAGCCGCACGCCAGGAGCCGAGCCGCGCCCCTGCCTCGACGCCGCGATGCCGCGCGCGCCCGACGTCCAAGCGCCGCGAGCCCCGTCGTCCGTTGTTTCTCTGCGTTAATGGAAATCACTGCTACCGTTTCTTCCTCCATTCCTCCTCCATTATGCTCCTTGAAGAAACTGACGTAGTGATGGCCAATAAAGACCACGTTACTCTCTCTGGCAGATCATTCTTCTTCCCTCCCTCTCTCAATAAAAGGCAGCAGAGCCTCCCCATTCTCCCCTACTCGAGTTTGTCTCTCTCTAGCACTCCTCGCTCATCGCTAGTGCCATTTCCGTTCGTCGCCGGAGTTCACGGAGCCCGTAGTTTGCCGGAGTGTGTCGTTCGTCGCCGGAGTTCACCGGAGCCACGCACTCGCCGTCCGTAGTCGAGCCTTGTCCTCCGTCCGGCCGAAACCCATCGATCCATCCCCGCCACACGCATGAACCCGAGGTTGATGACGACCCAAATTTATTTTATATATTTTATAAAGTGCTTTTTGATTCGATTCATGAGTTGTATATTTTGTTTGTTGTAATATCAACACATGTGATTCCGATTTATATGTATGTGTGCGCTATGGAATTTGTTAGAGATATGCGATTAGTAGTACACCGTGTTATTTCATGTTAATTGACGCGTTGATTTTGGTTTAGAGAAATATGACGTAGATTTAATAGTCACACGTTGGTGATAAAAATACTAGATAAGAATTTATAGTCAAATTTGGTCACGATAAATTTTAGAAACTAATTGGAGAATTATAGGTGCATTGTTGATGGATTAGAAAAATGGTATAGAACTCATGTCATATGAATAATATAGGATTTTAGATGATTTATCTAATTATTTTATTAGCATTTTCTTTTTAGAAAGAAAAGAGAAAAGATCACCAGTAGTGTGGTAAATAGATTTTTGCTAGTTAAATAATCTTGTTCGCAAATTGAGCACTTAGATTTTTAGAGTAAGCAAAATACTAGTTTATTTCAAAATATCCTCACTTGTGTTATAAAAGGGTCCAATTACCAATTTGTGTAGATTTTTAGAATGTTAATATTATTAAATGCATTTTTGCTATACTAACTAATTTGAGTTAGAAAAGGTATTAATTTATTTATTAGTATTAAAAGACAATAAGTATTATTTATCTTCATTGTTGATGTTAAAATAAATTAATACTAGTTAAAACTATATTTATTACACCCACTCATAAATTCACCATTAGGATTCACAATAATAGCCACAATTGAATTAATAAGTATTTACACGATTAGTACGTAATTAAGATATGATTAGTGCGATATGTTAATGTGTGATTAATGACGTATTGGTGTATGTTTATGAAATGGTGCATGTTTATTTATTTATGTATGTTTTATTTTTGTATGTGCTCTATGCGACTCTATTAGAAGCCGATTGTGCGGTAGGCGAACCAATTTCGTTCGAGGATGATCCGCAGGACTCGCTTGAGCAAGGCAAGTGGATTCTCCCTCTGCATATTCTGTTTGTACCTACTCATTGCATATAATAATGTTTACTTTTTGATATGTTGCATAATTTGATGGGTTTACCTAATTAAGGATTTCCTAGATTTACTACCTGTATTCCTTGTTTAACCTGGGAAAATTATTAAGCTGTGCAAAATTTGTGCCACCGCTCAACTTAATGATTTCTTAATGTCACTCATTAATTGGTTTTTATGTTCCAAAAATGTTAATTGGCAATTATGACATTAACCCGATGGTTAAGATAACTTTATTGCAAATTTAATTGGAACATGGAGTGACCACCCAGGATAACAGTGCAACCACGAGTGCTATCATGGCTCTGGCTTTGGTAATTAGCTTTATATGCTTAGTGCCTAGCAACCTTACCTGAAAGATGGGCAAGAGGGGGAGCGGTAGGTGCTGGCAGCCCACGTTAAGATGGGGTCGTATTCTTGGCTAAGGTACTTCACCCAAGGGGCCACCACCATCGTCTTAGAAACCTTAGCGGGTTGCTTTGTATTAAGCGTATTTTGTGAAAACCTCATAATGGATCCCTAGCCATTCACCTCGGCAGTGTCTAAGGGTCCGATCAACCCGGGCTAGATGGGATACATGGCTTGTGGGTAAAGTTGTACCACCTCTGCAGAGTGTAAAACTGATATATCAGCCGTGCTCCCGGTTATGAGCGACCTGGACTCCTCACATGATAATTGAACTTAAAGATGGACATAAATTGAGATCCAATGATCTGCCAATAATTTGCTTAAGTGGTTTCACTTAAGTGTTTTTGCTAGACTCATATTCCTTTGTTTAAATGGGATATTTGGGATTCACACTTATTAGTAAGACAGGTGTTGTTAATAAAATATTGACCAACTAAAATGCTTACTACTCAGACTTAGCCTCACCTTGTTATACCTGCATTAATTTTTCCCCCACTTGCTGAGCCCCGACCATAAGTGAGCTCACCCTTGCTAATATTTTGATCAGAGGGTGATGCTGGAGTCTTTGATGGAGAATTTATCGACGAGGAATTCTAAGTCTAACGATGCGTCGGTCAACTTCCTGTGGAAGATTGCCCAGTTGTTTATTTCCGCTTTACTTTGATGTGATACTTGTTCAAGATACAGTATTTCAGATGATGTAATAAAGTATTATACTCTCTTTACGCCTTTATTGCATTGTCTTTTGATATATTACACTTGTGACGTCAACATATGTGTGGAAATGGATCCTGGCACACATATGGTATGCGCTCAGTTCTACCCCCTGGAACCGGGTGTGACATCTGCCCCCACGGCGGGTAGCGATAGTCAGGGTACACAAAACCAATAGCATCAAAAACTCTATTTAGCCTTTTCTTTTTTCGGCTCTCGAAGGCCGCAGATAGTGCATTATCTTCAGACTTGGAGTATGTTCCAAGTAGTTCATCACTAGTATTTTCAACGCACTTCAGCCAGTCAGCGTCTGGTTCGATAAATTGGTCTCCAAACCTGAAGGTATATTTCAATCGAACCAGACCACCTTCGCTAGGGTTAGTGATAGTTTCCTTTGGCATTTCCCAGTTGTCTATCAGTGGCCATATTCTGAAGGCTATATGCTCTTGAAGCAAGTCTCTTGTCCCAACAAAAGAGCAAACTGTGCTGAAGGCCCTTTGACATGCTTCGGCTGCTTCGTCAATTTCAACCTTCGGCTTCCGGAGGCCGAAGCGGGACCAAATGGGGCGCATGATGATCTCTTTAATATCTTCTCTCACCTTTAAATAATTCTTTACATAGAACCATTCTTTCATCCAGTCTCCGGGCCACCTTTTCCGGAATGTTGGCACTGGGTAACTCGCGCCAGAGCGGGCAACAAAGCTGTAGCAGCCGAAATTGTTGTGATATTGTTCTTTACCCTAGGCCTTCGTTTCATACGAGAGCTCGTGCATACTGCAAAAACATCTTGCGCTTGGCTCCAGACCTTGACTTTTCACAGCCCAGACAAAATTCCTCATTCTAATAATCACCTCGGGAGTAATCTGATGAAGGTAGATCTGGTATGTCTTCAAAACTTCGACCACAAATTTACTCAACAGGAACCAAAGTCCAGCTTTGAAGAAGCTTCGAAAAATCACAACTTCATTTTCTTCCGGAGCAAGAACGACCCTATCCACGTCAGCCCTCACAATAGAAATATCTTGAAAGTACCTTCCTCTCATGTTATCAAGATGACTCTATTTGATAGTTGATTTCCTGAAGACTGTGTGACTTGGCCGCCAAGGACGATCTTCCGAGTCTTCGCCTCCACTCTCCATATCATAGCTATCACTATCATCAATATCTTCAGACAAGCCTTCTAATATCTCTTTTGTTATCTTCTCTGTGTTTGTTTTAGAAATTGACTCAATAAACCCAGCAGTCTTCTCCTCAAGGAGCTTCTCCTCCTCGCTCAGCTTCGTCTCACAAGCAACTTTTTTTGTCTTGAGACATCTTTTCTTTGGAAATGGTGGAAATATGTATTTAGAGCCGAAGCTTAGAAAACCTAAGAAACCAAGCAGCTGTTGACAAGCAAGAGCTAAGAAATTGAACAAAGCAAAGCAGGCAGCAAGTAACGTACCAAATGTGCTCGGGGTGAGTTCTAATTTATATACTCAGCGCGCTCCAAATCGGAGGGCCCCGTCTGTCATTGACTGTTGCTATTCTAGCAAAGGGAAGGTGTTTTTTCGGACCTTCGGCTTAGGGCCTTCGTCCATATCGCAATTTGAATTCGTTATTCTAACAAATTAACCTTGCGAGGGGCTACTGTTGGGGGCCTTCGTCTTCCGAAGGTCCTCAAAAACATGATTTAACATTGTTTCCGGAGTTGTAATACGTGAGCAGGTACCTTCGGATTCGAATCAGAACCACAGTGGGGGAAGCATGAACAATACGAAGATTGACGAAGCGCCGAAGCTACGCGCAAGGGAGCTTCAGCATGACAGCAGGAAAGAGAACCGACTTAAAGGGGAAAAGGCGAAGGAGTGAATCGACTTAGAGATAAAATGACTAATCGACCCGTAATAGCTTGTATTACAATTGTAAGCAGTTGTAAAGGGCATGAATGTAATTTCTTACAGGCTGTGTCCTGTGCCTATAAATAGATGAACAGTACCCTTGTACTGTTCACACTGACTTAGCATTTGCTTTTACTTCACGCTCGTATCTTCACCGTTTATCAAGTCGAAGGTATCGAATGTAGTTCAATATTGTTTTTATATTCTCATGATAATAAAATGAAAATGAATTTATGATACTATATGGTCCTTTATGTCATCTTTTGTATTTTACACCCCTTTTTCTATTACCCTCTTACCTTCGATATTCGAAGGCATGTCTTTTATAACCTTCGTCTGACAATCATTAAATCCTAAGGGAGATAATGTTTCGAAGGACGAAGGGCGTTGATATTTAACATTTTATGTTGCCTTGTTCTTGATCCATAGCATTTGAGAACAAGTCACCAACACCAGTAAAACTGCAGTCATGTTGTCTTGGCCACAACCCAGAAATGTTACTGAACTTAGGGGATATTTGGGTCTAACTGGATACTATAGAAAGTTTGTCAAAGGTTATGGTCCCTTGGCAAAGCCTCTCACAAAACTGTTGCAAAAGCAACACAGTTTCTAGTGGAATGAAGAAGCTGAATTTGCTTTTGATAGTTTGAAGCAAGGCATGGCCACAACCCCAGTTCTAGCTTTACTCAGGTTTGACATCCCTTTCACTATGGAAACTGATGCTTCAGATGTGGGTGTAGGGCTATGCTCATGCAGCAACCGACCTCTAGCATTCATTAGCAAGGCGCTAGGAGAAAGAAATGGTCACTTGTCAATCTACGAGAAAGAGTTCTTGGCCTTAATTCTAGCTGATGACAAATGGAGACATTATTTACAACGAGGAGCCTTTGTGATCAAGACAGACCACAAGTCATTGACATTCCTCAATGATCAATTGAAAGTGCATTCATCCCTTTTGTGAGTTTTGGTGATTTGGATAACAACACATTTAAAGGTCTAACAAGTTTACTAAGTGTTGAACAGGAAATTCAGTATGATGAACATACTTGAATAGTGTATAATGATCAGTGAACAAAGATTCAACACAAGGTAAAATAACCAATGAGACAATGCAAATGGATATAATATGGTCTTTGTATTGGTTTGAATATATATATGGACAAAACCAAAGAAATCACTACATACATATGATCAGAATAGAGGTTGAAGTGATTAAGAGGATTGGTCAAGCCAAAGCGAATCAGATATGAGGAATCGTGAATTGGCTTGACCATATTACTATTAGTCCATATATGCTTCTATGAGAATCATACTAGAGCTTGATTGATCTTAGCATTTATATCTAGAAGACATTCAAGCAAGGTTCACAATATTGAAGAAATGGTTCTCCCAATGGATTCTCAATATGATGTGACTCAAGAATGGCTTGATAGGGTGAAGATAGTAAGGAAAGGGCTTCGAGGGACCAGGCAAAGGTGGAGGCCAAGCGATGGCTTGTGGACCGAAGTACCATGGCTAAGGTGAAGAAGAGAGTACTTGTACTAAGTCGATGAACTAATCAGCTATGAAAAGTTACATTGTTTTGATGCATCAATAAGGTGACATGAAACCATAATTTGAACTCATATATGGTGAAATGGTTCAAGTCACAGGTTTGATTTGTGTTTGCTTCAAAAAGTGAGACAAAGATGTTTGTGATCCTTATGAAGCAACACCATGGAGAAATCGCACACGAGACACCAATTACTCAAGGAGTTTACTTAATTATATTTTATTTAACTTTAGTATAGAAATCGTCATACTATCAAGGGGGATCCAAAATAAAGGTTGGTGTTTGCCAAAGCTCAAGCCTCTATATTCAAAGATATTTTGAAAAACCAAAATCCCTTGGACACTCTGTGTTTGACTGTTGTTAGGATTGAGAAACTGAGAGTGTTCCTATTGAAAAGCAGTTGAGCTTTTTCAGCTGAGTTGAACTTCAGCTGAGTTGAGCTTCTTTAGCTGCTGTTGAGCTTTTTCAGCTGAGTTGAACTTTAGCTCAATTGAACTTCTTCGACTGCAGTTGAGCTTTTTCAACTGCAGTTGAGGTTTCTCAACAGAAGTTGAACTTCAACTTCAACTGTGAGCCTCTCGATCATACACTAGTTGAACCTGCCTCCGGGCCAGTTGAACTAGGGTTTTCTCTCCTGAACTTTCTGGTCAAGATCAGTTGAACTGGTCCCCAGGGGCAGTTCAACTGGTCCCTGACCCCTCTACTCAGATTATCTAGTAGATCTGCCAGTCAGACTAGCTGACAGATCTGCTAGGGACGGTTCAACCGATTTTGGTCAACTTGACCGGACTGTGCAGCAGTCTGCTAGTCAGACTGGCAGACTGGCTGCCAGGTCTGCTAGGGGCGGTTCAACCGGTTTTGGTCAAATTGACCAGACTGTGCAGCAGCCTGCCAGTTAGACTGGTAGACAGGCTGACAGTCAGACCAGGGGCGGTTCAACCGCCTGCTCCCTAGAAAAATCAACCCAACAGCTAGTTTTTAAGCCCAAGCTATATATACTCACTCCTACCTCTCTCCCCATATGAGAGCATGACCCAAACTCCATTTCTAACTTGAGAAAACCTCCCACTCTCTCTCACACATCTCTTGCTTCTCCCATTTCAAATCTTTGGAGAGAAATCTTTGAGTGATTTTGAGAGCTACAGTTTTTGTGCTTCATCTCTAAATCCCTCTTGCTCTTCTTGATTCAAGCTTTGGTACTACATCGAGTTCTTTGTGGATTCATTACTCTTGGAGCTTCTAGCTCCTAAACGACTAGGTGTCGCTTGTGAGTCTCCAAATCTTGTGGAAGACCACAAGAAAGTTTGTATTACCCGCTCGTTTGAGCACAGATTAGTGTGTGGGCTTGACCTTTGTGGTCGGCAAAGGGAGGATTAGGGTTGAAAGAGACCCGACTCTTTGTGGGTGCCTCAACGAGGAAGTAGGGCACCTTGGTGGTGTGACCGAACCTCGAGATAAATCTTGTGTCTCTTGTGTTCTTTCTTTTTGTGTTTGTTCGTGTTCTTCGTTCTCTCACCATTACATGGAAGATTTATTTATATCTTTTTGGTGTGTGGATTTTGAGAAGTGCCCTTCTCAGATCTACTACTTTGAACCCTATGGATCATCTAGAACATCTCATTTCTAAAGTTAACTGGGTGAATTTTGAGATCAATTCAGTTTTATATCTCATTATTTAGTTGAGCTTGTGCAAACCGGGTGAACCGGTTTTGACACCGGCTGAACTAGTTTTACCTAGCCTGTTTCTAGTTTTTGTTGAAAAAGTTTCCGCTTGCCTATTCACCCCCCTCTAGGCAACTTTCATCAACAGCTACAATCAAACCTTTAGAGAAAGGCCATGAGAAAACTCATGGGGTTGCAATTTCAAGTAGTCTATAAGAAGGGCTCAGAAAATGTAGTTGTTGATGCTCTATCTAGAGTTGGATCTATGATGGTGCTAACTGTGCTGTCAGAAGTGCAACCCTTGTGGATATAGGAAGTAGTTAACTCCTTTGCTACTGATGTCAACGCTCAGTAGTTGGCAACCCATTTGCTGATTCAAAGTCCAGATGAACAAGGGTTTTCTTTGCATCAGAGCATCATAAGGAAGGGAGATCGAATTTGGATTGGTACTAACTCAGCTCTTCAAACGAAGTTGATTGCAGCCCTTCATGACAGTGCCCTCGGGGGCACTCGGGTATTCAGGCGACCTATCAACATGTGAAGAAGGTTTTTTAGTGGAAGGGCATGAAAACTGATGTTATTCAGTATGTGCAGCAGTGTGAAGTTTGTCAAAAGGCTAAGAGTGAGAGATGTCATCCGGCAGGCTTGCTGCAACCGTTGCCTATTCCTCAAGGGATGTGGGAGGATATGACCATGGACTTTATTGAAGGATTGCCAAGATCTGAAGGGTTTGATACTATACTTGTGGTGGTGGTGTAGGATCTAGGACACCGGCTAGAGGGGGGGGGGTGAATAGACGGTTTTGACTAAAATCAAAAACACTAGAAAAATTTAATCAATATGACAAGAGGTATAAATTCTCTAGAGACAACAAGTAAACAAGCTATGAGAAACAACTATGGTGATTGTATACTCGAAGAACAATATGCAAAATACTAATCACTTGCACGGCAATAAGTAATGCAAGAAAAGAAAGACACATGATTTTATCCCGTGGTATCGGTGATTTGTCGATCACCCCTAATCCATGTTGAGGTGGACTTCAAGCTCTCACTTGCTCCTCTATTAAGACACAACTTGATCTTTGAGCCAAGTGGACAAGAAATCGCTCAATACCTCGTTTCCACTAATGTCACCTTTGCCGCTCCGGCGAGGTAGGCGCGAACCTCTCACAATCGACACCGTGGCTCCTCCACAATCTTCTTGGAGAGCTCAACGGAGACAACACCCAAGCCGTCTAGGAGGCGGTAACCTCCAAGAGTAACAAGCCGATGACACTTGCTCAGTGTACCACCTAGTTCCTCAAGGATCACCAATGGATGCAAATGCACTAGGAACTCTCAATCTCTCACTAGAATGCAATCTCAAGCAAGAAGTGTGAGAGAATGAGTGGGAGGATCACAAATGAGCTCAATGTGTGCAAGGAATGGCCAAGAGCGCCCTCACACACGAGCTCCCCTTCTATTTATAGCCCACCTCAAAAATCCAACCGTTATGTGCAACTAGCACATTTTCTGCGCACACGCGGACGGTCCGCCGAACACATAACGGCTATTTTTCCTGTTTGAAATCTGTTAGAGCTGTCAGAAAAGCGAGGTCCGGACAGTCCACCAACCTTGGCTAGACCGTCTGAGACCTGGCAACATGGAGCACCAGTGCTCTGATCATGAAGAGATAACACATGCGGACTGTCCGCCCTACAAGGCTGGACGGTCCGCGACCTGGGAGTCAGTACTGTCCGGGCTTATCCTCCGGACAGTCTGTAGTAGAAACATCCAAAAACACACAGTCCCTACCCAAAACGATTTGGCACCTGCGGACGGTCTGCCGACCCTGGCCGGACGGTCCGCACAATAATACAGGGACTGTGCTAAGAGCAGCCTTCTCTAGTCAGGACTGCGGACGGTCCGGCCCCAAGGCCCAGACGGTCCGCAGTATAAATGTACAGGACCAGTCCGAAGTAAACATACTTTGGACCCCACTGGAGGGATCGCGGACAGTCCGCCCACATGGCCCGGACGGTCCACCTATCCCAAGACTTAGCAAATTTTCAAACACGCTTTTGAAAAGATTTTTAACTCTTGAAATTTGAAGCGCTGTTAGTCCTCATGAAAATGCAACCACTAGATGCTCTATGAGGCACTACGTTTTACACAAACCAAAGTCATTGACCCCTCTTAATAGTACGGCCATCTAGCCTACTAATCCGGTCAAATATCTTCTCTAAACTCCTAGAGACCGGCAAAAACAAAACCTATGTTATACCTTTGCCTTCACTTGATCCACAACCAATGCTTATAAATCTCCAAGATTTTCTGTTCTATGTGGTCCAACCATGCATTCTTATTTCTCCAAGAACCGTTAGTCCACAAACAGTTATCATTAATTACCAAAACATCACTAAGGGGCCTAGATGATTCATAATCACCCCCTTTTGGTAATTGATGACAACACTACACATTATATCCAAGAGAAGTTTTGTTTTTCAAATCTCCTTCATACCATAGGTATAAGAAGGATTTTAGAGATGAGTTTCATAAGACTTATCTTGATTTGAAGTTTCGTCCGAGAGATAGATAAATCCCAATAAAACTCAAAATGTAGGAATAGCCCTATGTGTGTGCATGATATTTATAGTTGAAGATACAACACACATAATCGATCGGAGTTTTGATGGAGATCTTCCTATAGTCATGGTTATCGAGGCATACAAGAAGTAATATGTAAAATAAGCGCGGCAAATTTAATCACTCCTCGATCAACCATTCACAGAATAATTCGAACTAATTTAAACATAAGATTTAACACACATAGTTCAACCCACAGAATATTACAAATATTTGTCCACAAACATAAGACATAGTTCACCAAATGCATAAGACATAAAGTTCAAATAGTCACCAATACCAAGTGCATAAGGCATAAAATAGTAAACATGCACATGCATAGTCTCAATGTCCACATGAGCGAGCTCCCGCTGAATATGACATTTCCAACTTCTCTTCTTCTCTTCTCTCCCCCTTTGGCATCAATTGCCACAAAGGAGGGGCCTCACTGACCACCAGGTGGAGGATACATGCTGTAATAATGAGTGCTGAAGGTGTCAAAGAGAGAGGAGAACTGCCTAAAGTCTTGCTGGAGCTGCTGCTGCCTCTGACTTATATCTTGAATGCTTTCATTTGTAGATAGATTGTCAAACTGACTAGACAAAGCCCCCATATTGTCCTGAAAACTCTGCTGCATGTTGTTCATTTTGGTCATAATTGGATCAGTAACAGTGTCTTGGATGTGACTGCGAAACTCAGAAAGCTCAGAATTGATCGCATCCAAGTTATCATCAAAGCGAGATTGCATGGCATCCATGCGCTGGTCCATATGGGTCATCATGCCCTGGAAGCGGCCATCCATGTGGGTCTGGAGCCCTTGCTGCATGTTCTGAAAATAAGGGTCAAAATAGCCTGGACCAGGCTACCAGTACTGCTGAGGTTGAGGAGGAGGTGGAGGAGGAGGCATCTGCTCTGCATTAGCTTTAGGAGCTTCGCCTGCATCATCACCAGCATCTTCCTCATCATCTGGGAAGGGAGTAAGAGGCCTGGTGAGAAATCCAATCTCATTCTTAAAGGGCCTAAAAGGTGTGTGAACTATCTCACAGTGCCCCTCAAATCTAGTCTTGGCTTTAATGAGAGCCATAATGTATGGAGCATAGGCTAAGTTCTGGTTCTTATCCATTTTGAGGTCATTTAATTGTCTCATCATAAATAGCACAACATTCATTACCTCACCATTCATGACATGGTGGATAATGTTCCAGAACTTGTCTCTGATTTTGCTCTTATCTCCACTCTTAGGAAGAATTGTGACTCTAGCAATTTTGTTAATCACAGCAGGATGATGCCTCTGTCTTGCTGTCTCACCAAACCTCCTAGGAATTCCCAGCCTTGCTGGCTCATAGAATTACACAAATTCTTCAAAGTTATCCTCAGTGTACAAATCAATCCCAGCTGAAATTGTATCATAATCCAAACTTTTTGCAGTAGCAAATTCAGCAAAGGTTGCTGAGTACCTCTTGAAACTAGTCATCCAAGTGATTGACTGTTCATCAATGTCAATCTCTGCAGTGGCCAGGAGTTGTTTCACAGCCATCTCACTGTAGTCTGTCCTCTGGCCCATAAAGTGATAAAGACCACATGCCTCAAATTTGGGAATCAAGTCCTTCATGACTGATTAACCCAGCATAAAAGTCCAATCTATAACTTGATGCTTGTGAAATTTTGTATCCATCAGTGTGCCCCAGGAGACATTAAATTGAAGCTAAGTGTGAAAGAACTGAATATTGGTGTCTGAGGGTAGAGCATACTGATTGTCTGTCCTCCTGAAGCAGTATTCTGCCATAGAGAATCTCCTCTTTGGATAAGTCCATCCAATGATGTCAATTGGATAGTCAGGATGAGCGTGTGGAACATCTTCTATGTCCATAGAAACGCTACCCCCAGCTGAAGATGGGGCCTCTGAGTTTGTGGTTGGATTATAGTCTACATCATCTGCACGGGGGCGCTTCGACTTGAAATGACCGGCAAGCTTCTTTCGAAAACCACCCAGACCACTGCAATATATGTGAGAAATAACCATAGGTGAATTGTTGATAATGCCATAGTATAGAGAAAGAAGGTGTAACTTTCTGTCAGGGGCCGGACTGTCCGTGTTAGGGGGCCAGACAGTCTGCGCCAGGGGTTCGGACTGTCCGCGCCAGGGGTCCGGACTGTCCGCGCCAACCTGGTAGACGGTCTGCGACCATCTAGGGCGATTTTCTAGAACCCTAGTCGTCCCATCCATTCAATCAACAATTCGGCAGAAAATAACCATCCAAACTCGTTCAAATTTTTGCACAACATTTACAATGAGTAACACTAGTAATTCCACCAATCATATTTGTAAATCCACTGCTCAATTCTAGATCAGAGAGAAAATCCGAAGAATCCCCAAATTAGAAGAAATGAGATAGAGTCCATGAGATTTTGAAATACTGGGATAAAGACATGATTGTTGAACTTCCAACAAGCTTCCGGACAGTCCGTGCACAAGTTCACTTTACCATCCGCCCACAATCGACAAGAGTCGCCTTTAGGTGTGTGGAGCGCGTGAGAGGAGAAGACAACTGATGAAAGTGACAATCTGAATGCCTCTGCTCGACTTATCTGCCTGTCGCGGACGGTCCACGCAGGGACGGCGGACGGTCCGCGCCCTATTAATTCAGACTATCTGCTCTGCTGACTCGGACTGTCCAGATCCTGACACGACGGACGGTCCATGGTCCTTACCCGGACGGTCCGCGGCCTGATACTCCAATCTCCAAACTTTGTCCACTTTCTGATTTTGAATTTCAAATCTGATTTGACTCTCATATATGGACATTTCGACCAATCCAAGGGGTAGTATGTATGCATATACACATTATGTATTTGAGGAATACACATTTTCATGTAAAACTACTTAGATCAAACGAGAATGAAAAATTCATCAAAAATACTCAATAAATAGCCTAGAGAGCATATTTAGAGGCGAAATGCAATACTACACATGTGTATTCAACCTCAAGCCACATTTGAGAGATCTATCACATTCATTTCACTTCTTAATATACAAAATCTCGTTTCATCTAATGGCTTTATAAATATATCGGCCAATTGATCATCCGTGCCAATTGAATATATAGTGATATCTCCCTTTCCAACATGATCCCTCAAGAAGTGATGTCGTATATCAATATGCTTAGTTCTCGAGTGTTGGACCGGATTTGTAGCCAATTTTACCGCACTCTCATTATCACACATGAGAGGCACATTCTTAAAGATGATCCCATAATCCAATAGAGTTTGTTTCATCCATAATAATTGAGCACAACAATTACCGGCCAATATATATTCCGCCTCAGCGGTAGAGAGAGCAACGAAATTTTGCTTTTTAGAAGACCATGAAACAAGAGATCTTCCAAGAAATTGACAACAACTGGAGGTGCTCTTCCTATCAACTTTGCAACCCGTGTAATCCGAATCCGAATATCCAATTAATTCAAATTAAGCACCTTTGGGATACCATAGACCAATATTGGGGGTATACTTTAAATATCTTAGAATTCTTTTTGCGGCCTTCAAATGAATCTCTCTAGGTGAAGCTTGAAATCAAGCACACATGCAAACACTAAACATAACATCGGGCCTAGATGCGGTAATATAAATCAAACTACCAATTATTGAGCGAAAAAGTTTTTGATCAACCATAGTACCTCCCTCATCTAAGTCTAGATGACCATTTGTTGCCATAGGAGTCTTGATAGGCTTTGCATTCTCTAAGCCAAACTTCTTGAGCATGTCCTTCAAATATTTTGATTGACTTATAAAGATTCCATCTTTCAATTGTTTGATTTGAAAACCAAGGAAGAAACTCAATTCTCCTATCATAGACATTTCAAATTCTTTTGACATCATTTTTCAAAATTTCTCACAAAACTATTCATTAGTAGACCCAAAAATAATATCATCAACATAAATTTGACAAACAAACAAATCTTTGCCAGTTCTTTTAGTGAATAGGGTAGTGTCAACCTTCCCAATTTTAAAGTCTTTGGAAAGTAAGAAATCCCTAAGCCTTTCATACCAAGCGCGTGGAGCTTGCTTAAGCCCATAGAGAGCTTTAGAAAGCTTGAACACGTGGTTAGGTCTTTTGGGGTCCTCAAAACCGGGAGGTTGTTCAACATACACTAGTTCACTAATCTTACCATTTAGAAAGACACTCTTTACATCCATTTGGTAGAGCTTGATATTATGAGCACAAGCATAAGCAAGAAGGATCCGGATTGCTTCCAATCTTGCCACGGGAGCAAATGTCTCACCAAAATCCAATCCCTCTATTTGAGTATACCCTTGTGCAACTAATCTTGCCTTGTTTCTTACTACTAATCCATCTTCATTGTGCTTGTTGCGAAACACCCATTTTGTACCAATAACGTTGTGGTTCTTGGGTCTCTCAACAAGCTCCCAAACTTCATTTCAAGTGAAGTTATTTAATTATTCATGCATTGCATTCACCCAATCAACATCAAGTAGAGCTTCATCTACACGGTTAGGTTCCATACAAGATACAAAAGAGAAATGTTCACAAAATGAAGCTATACGAGAGCGAGTTTGAACACCCTTACTAATATCACCCACAATTTGATCAACCGGGTGATCCTTCACAATAGAATGATGAATTCTTGATACTGTTTGATAATTGCTAGTTGAAGCATGAGGAGGAACCGAATGACTTCAAGTATCTTGATCATGAGTATCCATAATTTCATCATTTTGTTGGATTTGGTGATTTTCTTCATTTAGGGTTGAAGAGGATGGAATGACAACCACACTATTTTCATCATCATCTTCCTTTGGCTTTATTTCACCAATGGCCATTGTTTTCATAGCATTTTTCAATTGAGTTCCACCAACATCATCAAGATTATCGCTTTCATCTTGAGACCCATTAGTTTCATCAAACTCAACATCATATGCTTCTTCAATAATACCATGAGTCTTGTTGAAAACTCTATAAGCCTTACTATTTGATGAATATTCAAGTAGAAAACCTTCAGCACATTTCTTCTCAAATTTAGAGAGCCGGCTTCCCTTTCTCAAAATATAACATTTGCAACCGAATACTCTAAAATATGAGATATTTGGCTTTCTACCAATGAGCAATTCATAGGGAGTTTTCTTCAAGAGCTTGTGACAATATAGCCTATTTGATGAATGACATGTGGTGTTTATTGCTTCGGCCCAATAAGAATCCAACACATTATATTCCGCTAACATAGACCTAGCCATATCAATGAGAGTCCTATTCTTCCTTTCAACGATACCATTTTGTTCCGGAGTATACTTGGAAGAAAATTCATGTTTAATACCCTTGTCATCACAATATTTATCAATCCTAGCATTTTTGAATTCCGACTCATTATCACTTCTAACTTTCTTGATGTCGAAATCAAATTGATTTTGAGCCAATATAGCAAATGACTTGAATGTTTCAAACACATTAGATTTATCTTGAAGAAAGTAAACCCAAGTGAATCTAGAATAATCATTCACAATCACAAGGCAATAGGAATTACCGCCGATACTCACAAACGATGTTAGCCCAAATAAATCCATGTGAAGTAATTCCAAAGGCCGATGAGTAGACATTTGACTTTTATTTGGATGAGTATTCACCACTTGCTTCCTGGCTTGACAAGAGCTACACAATTTGTTCTTCTCAAATTTCACATCTTTCAAGCCATGGACTAAATCATGTTTGGTTAAACGATTGAGTTGCTTCATTCCAACATGACCAAGTCTTCTATGCCATAACCAACCTAGTGAAGCCTTTGAGAATAAGCAAGTTGTGAGCTTTGCCTCACTAGATGAGAAATCAACAAGGTAAAGATTTTCATATCTAAAACCTTTAAACTTAAGATTGCTACCATCAACACTAGAGATAATAACATCATCAACGGTGAAATTGCAACTAAATCCTAAATCACATAATTGTGCTACGGATAGTAAATTAAAATTCAAAGACTCAACCAAAAGCACATTTGATATGGAATGATCATTCGAAATAGCAATTTTACCTAAGCCTTTAACCTTTCCTTTGCGATTATCTCCAAATGTGATACTATCATAGTTTGAGCAATCTTGCTCACTCATTTGGGTGAACATTTTCATATCTCCGGTCATGTGTTGAGTGCATCCACTATCCAACACCCAATGATTCCCTCCCGCCTTGTAGTTCACCTACAAAAGGAAATCAATCTCTTTTAGGTACCCAAACTTGCTTGGGTCCTTGGATGTTAGTGACCAAGGTCTTTAGCACCCAAATAACTTTCTTCTTGTTGCCAATAATTGAAGTACCAACAAATTTAGCATGAACACCTTTTGCATTATGAGAAAGAACATAACAATGCTCAAAACAAGTGGAGGATATATTCTCGAGCTTAGGACAATTCTTCTTGATATGTCCCTTCTTATGACATTTATGACACACTTTGTCACATTCTTTCACAAACAATGTCTTTTGCTTTACAAAAGCATTCTTTCCTTTCTTGGGAACATATCCAAGACCCTCATGATTAAGTGAGCATCGTTGACTTCCCAATATGAAATCCAATTTAGCCTTTCCACCATATGCCTTCTCTAGATCATAGGTTAGAGCATTCACTCTATCTACTAATACTTCATTCTCAACAATGATTTGTGATTTATCAAGAGCAATATTATCGTTCATAAGAGAAATTTTGCATTTATCACAAATAGAGTTAGTAGGTTGTGGTTCACTTGGAGGACTATCAAGTAAGTCACAAGTGACTCCAACATCCTCGGTGACCACCACAACTTTATGCACAATAGATGAGTTTTGAGCTTCCGCAAGCTTCTCACAATTCTCTTTTAGATCGTTGTGAGAGGTCTTGAGCTCCTCAAAAGACACTTGGAGGTTTTTATACAATTCCTTCAAGGTCTTAAATTTTTCTTTTTCTTTGTGCATGTAGTCATCAGCCTCACCTAACATTCAAACAAGATCATCATATGAATAGCCATCATCAACAACATCATCATCATCATTTATATCATTTAAATCGGTGATGATTTTTACCTTAGCATCTCCCTTTGCCATGAGACAATGAGGGGATGAGAAAAGTGAAGGAGCTTCCTTGATGGCAATTCTGGCATTAAGCTTGGATGAGGTGTCATCATCATCATCATCATCCGAGCTATCATCCGAATCCCATTCAACTAGGTAGGCTTTGCCATCTTTCTTCTTGTTGTAGAATTTCTTCTTCTTCTTATCATCCCCATCTTTGCCCTTCTTCTTGTTAGGGCAATTCATGGCGATGTGACCGGGTTCCCCACACTCAAAACATTTTCTATCATTGAAAGCATTTCTCCTTGATGTTTGACCTCTTCTAGGTTGACCTCTCTTCATCTTCATAAATTTGTTGAATTTCTTTACAAATAGAGCCATATCTCCATCACTCTCACTTTCATTTTCTTCATCATCACTATCTTCTTTTTTAATTGCCTTAGAAGCTTCAGCTTTGAGAGCGATTGATTCATTCTTCACTTTCTTTGCCAAACTTATAGCATCAGCTTGAGATTTCTTGAATATATCTTGACTGAGAATTTCCCCCAATATTTTGGTTGGAGAAGTTGTAGATAGATCACTTCTTACTAACATAGTCACAATGGTCTCATACTTCTCTGGAAGAGATCTAAGGAACTTATGAGTGAAATCCACATCCGGTACATTAAAACCAAGTCCCTTTGAGTTCATTCACTATCTCATTTAATCGATTGAACATATCGGATACACTTTCATCTTCTTTCATAATGAATTGCTCAAATTTTCCTTTGCACACATATAGCTTGGCACTCTTCACAATTGTAGTTCCTTCATGAATTTCCATTAGCTTAATCCAAATCTCATGAGCAGTCGTGAGATTCTTGATACGGTTGAACTCATTTATGTCAAGAGCATCATAGAAAACACTCATGGCTTGATCATTTGTGAGAATGTTTTCATTGTCACTAGCCGATGGTTCATCTTCTTTCAACACAACAAACCCATCCTTGACAATTGGCCAAATTTTTCCACCCATTGCTCTAAGATGCATTGACATTCTTATTTTCCAATAGTCGTAGTTATTCCCATCAAAATGCGGTGGCTTCCCAATGTGCACATTGTTGTTACTAGCCATTTTGTCCCACTCCGGGATGATTAGATCCACAAACAATGGAGTCCTGGTTCTTATACCACTTGTAGGATCTAGGACACCGGCTAGAGGGTGGTGAATAGACGGTTTTGACTAAAATAAAAAACACTAGAGAAATTTCATCAATATGACAAGAGGTATAAATTCTCTAGAGACAACAAGTAAACAAGCTATGAGAAACAACTATGGTGATTATATACTCGAAGAACAATATGCAAAATACTAATCACTTGCACGGCAATAAGTAATGCAAGAAAAGAAAGACACTGGATTTTATCCCGTGGTATCGGTGATTTGCCGATCACCGCTAATCCACGTTGAGGTGGACTTCAAGCTCTCACTTGCTTCTCTATCAAGACACGACTTGATCTTTGAGCTAAGTGGACAAGAAATCACTCAATACCTCGTTTCCACTAATGTCGCCTTTGCCGCTCCGGTGAGGTAGGCGCGAACCTCTCACAATCGACACCGCGGCTCCTCCACAATCTTCTTGGAGAGCTCGACGGAGACAACACCCGAGCCGTCTAGGAGGCAGCAACCTCCAAGAGTAACAAGCCGATGACGCTTGCTCAGTGTACCACCTAGTGCCTCAAGGATCACAAATGGATGCAAATGTACTAGGAACTCTCAATCTCTCACTAGAATGCAATCTCAAGCAAGAAGTGTGAGAGAATGAGTGGGAGGATCACTGTAACGCCCTGAATTTGGGGGTAGAATTTTTTCTTCTTTTCTCTCACCAAATTCAGGCGTTACTCTTTCCTTTTTCCCTTTTCTTCTCGCTAAGCCTTGATCTTTTCCAAAGTCACAGCGGGTTTTGGCTTTAGACCTCGTGTAAAGCAAAACCTTAAAATACTTTATTTTGTGTGATGCACCATGCCGAACCATGCATACTTTTTGATTGATTAAAAATGTGAATGCTTTCATTTAGAGGAAATTAGATTTTTGAAAAAGGAAAACCTTTTTCTCCTCCCCTTCCCCCCTCCTTCCCCATTTCGGCCCAGCCACCCCCTCCCCCTCCCCCGCCGTGGGCCGCCTGGCGGCCCAGCCGCCCCCCTCCTTTGGGCCCAGCCGGCCCAACCGTCCCCCCTCTCTTTTTTTTCTTTTTCCAAAAATCCCCTCCCTCTCTCTCTCTCTCCCTCACCCTCACCCTGCCCTAGCGCCGCCGCCGCCTCTCCCCTGCCCTAGCGCCGCCGCCACCCCTCCCCGGCGCTGCCGCCGCGCCGTCCCCCTCCGGTGAGGCTCCCCCCTCCTCCTCCCTCCTCTCCTCCCTCTCCCTCCTCCCTCTCCTCCCTCCGGCGCCCTCCCCTCACCCGCGCTGCCCGGCTCGGCCGTTCCCCAGCTCGGCCCGGCCCCGGCCGCCTTCGACTCGGCCGCGCCCGGCCGCCCGCTCGGCCACCCCGCCCGCACCCGGCCACCCCGGCCGCTCGCGCCCCCGACCCCGCCCGGCCCCGGCCCCGGCCGCCTTCGGCTCGGCCGCGCCCGGCCGCCCGCCCGGCCACCCCGCCCACGCCCGGCCACCCCGCGCCCCGCCCCGGCCACCCCGGCCGCCCGCGCCCGGCTCGGCCGTTCCCCGGCTTGGCCGCTCGCGCCCGGCCTCGGCCGCCTCGGCTCGGTCGCCCGCGCCCCGGCCCCGGCCCAACCGCCCCCGCTCGGCTCGGCCGCCCGCCTCCCGGCGAGCTCGGCCGCCCCCCCGGTTCAACCGCCCTCCCGGTTCAACCGCCCTGACCCCGGCTCGGCCGCCCCGTGCCCCGGCTCGGTTGCTCCCGTCGCGCCCCGGCCCGGTCGCCCCGCCCCCGCGCCCGGCCTCGCCCGACCGTGTCCTCGCTCGCCCGTGCTCGCTTGCCCTGGCATGTTTGCCCGCTCGCCCCGCCGTGCCTTGCTCGCGTCGTGTCGGCCCTCGGCGTGGCCTCGAGCTCGGCCCAGCGTGCCTTCGGGGCGTGGCCTCGAGCTCGGCCAGCGCACGACCCCGACGCGTGCGTGACTCGTTCGCGACACGTTAAGTGTGGCTTTGCGCGTGCACGTGTTCGCGCAGCGTTCTGGCGTAGCTCGTCATGCTCGCGACGCGACGCATAGCGCCCTGTCGCGCTCGCGACACGATCGTCTACCCCCTAGCCCCGTCTACCCCCCCCCCCGTATCCTATATGCGCTAATCACGTTGTTTATATTAATAAGATAGGAGTCTCAATTTGGAAATTGATTACGTTAGTTAATTTGTATAGCTAATCGTCTATCTTATTCAATGTTAATCTACTAAAAGTGGTCACGTTTACATTAGTGCATGTAGCTAATTCTTTTGTTAGAACCAATTGGAACTAGAACACGTGACATCTAGTTATTCACCAACCCGTAGTGCGTCTCGGGCATAAGCTTTAACTCTCGCGAGACCTTTTATCATTTCTTTCTAACCATGGTAAACTCATTATTGTATGTGGTATTCTATGCATGTTTAATCTACTTGTTCTCTTGTATGGTGTATTGTTGGTTTCCTAATTTCAATGGATGGATGTATGTATGCTTGCAATCGCTTAGAGAACGATCCGGTTGGAGAGCCCGAAGAACTCGCAGGAGAAGCCCCTGAGCAGCAGTCGGTTGGTGGAGGCAAGTGTCCTTTGACCTATCTCTGTCCTATTCATTCTTTAATTCACCTCCCGCATTACACATTTATACTTAAGGATTGACTAGCTTTGTTATCCATGTCCTTGTTTACCTATTTGGGTCGGATTATTATTATTTAGCTCTATGCTATTGCTCAAACTCTAATCAATTAACATGATGAGATTATATATGATACGCTGTTTTCCCTTCTCTTATTATGATGTTGTACTTGTGGTCTTCAAGGGGGCTCGAGCGGTTTCTCGAGTGCCTCTCCGTAAGGACCTGTTCTATGGATGACCGCCCGGGAAAACAGTGCAACCATGAGGGTGGAGTGGGACGCCCTTAGCTGAATAATTAGAGGAATCGGGGTGTAGTTCGCTTAGCCGTTGTGCCGTCAATGGGGCTCGGTGTATGCGGCTCGCTCTGCCAAGGTTGATTTGTCCCTTGGGGAGGAGTGCGGTACATTTAGGAAACCTAACGGGCGGCTACAGCCTCGGGGAATCTTTATAAAGGCTACGTAGTGATGCCCTGCTGGACCACCTAGGTAGTGGTCAATGGGGAGTAGCTCTCTCCGGGCAGAAAGGGGATCACGGCTTGTGGGTAAAGTGCACAACCTCTGCAGAGTGTTTGAAAACTGATATATCAGCCGTGCTCGCGGTTATGAGCGGCCAAGGGAGCTCCAATGATTAGTCGTACTTAATCGGAGACATTTTGGTTTACAGGTGGCAATGAGACTGATGGTTTTGGTTATGTCTATGGTGCTGGTGAAAGTCGCCTAGAGGGGGGGGGGTGAATAGGGCGAATCTGAAATTCTCAAAAATAATCACAACTACAAGCCGGGTTAGCGTTAGAAATATAATAGAGTCCGCGAGAGAGGGCACAAAACAAATCGCAAGCGAATAAGAAGTGTGACACGCGGATTTGTTTTACCGAGGTTCGGTTCTTGCAAACCTACTCCCCGTTGAGGAGGCCACAAAGGCTGGGTCTCTTTCAACCCTTCCCTCTCTCAAACGATCCCTCGGACCGAGTGAGCTTCTCTTTCTTAAATCTCTTGGGAAACAAACTTCCCGCAAGGACCACCACACGATTGGTGTCTCTTGCCTCAATTACAAGTGAGTATTTGATCACAAGAAAGAATGCCAAAGAAAAAGAAGCGATCCAAGCGCAAGAGCTCAAATGAACACTACAAATCACTCTCTCTAGTCACTAAGGCTTTGTGTGGAGTTGGGAGAGGATTTGATCTCTTTTTGGTGTGCTTTGTAATGAATGCTAGCTCTTGTATAGTGGTTGGAAGCTGGAAAACTTGGATGCAATGAATGGTGGGTGGTTGGGGGTATTTATAGCCCCAACCACCAAACTAGCCGTTTGGTGAAGCTGTCTGTTCGATGGCGCACCGGACAGTCCGGTGCACACCGGACATGTCCGGTGCGACAGCCACGTCACCAAAGCCGTTGGGATTCGACCGTTTGAGCTCTGTCTTCTGGGCCCGCCTTGATGTCCGGTGGCGCACCGGACATGTACTGTAGATTGTCCGGTGCGCCTGCTCCCGCGTGCCTGACGACTGCGCGCTTCTGGCGCGCATTAAATGCGTCGCAGGTAGCCGTTGGCGCCGAAATAGCCGTTGCCCCGCTGTTGCACCGGACAGTCCGGTGTACACCGGACAGTCTGGTGAATTATAGCGGAGTGGCTGAAGTGAATTCCCGAGGCTGGCGAGTTCCGGAGGCCGCTCTTCCTTGGAGCACCGGACATGTCCGGTGAATTATAGCGGAGTCGCCTCTGGAATTTCCCGAAGGTGACGAGTTTGAATTCGGAGTCCTCTGGTGCACCGGACATGTCCGGTGGCACACCGGACAGTCCGGTGCGCCAGACCAGAGGTGCCTTCGGTTGACCCTTGCTCCTTTATTTGAACCCAATACTTGGTCTTTTTATTGGCTAAGTGTGAACCTTTTGCACCTGTATAACTTATACACTAGAGCAAACTAGTTAGTCCAATATTTGTGTTGGGCAATTCAACCACCAAAATTATTTAGGAACTAGGTGTAAGCCTAATTCCCTTTCAATCTCCCCCTTTTTGGTGATTGATGCCAACACAAACCAAAGCAAATGTAAAAGTGCATAATTTGAACTAGTTTGCATAATGTAAGTGCAAAGGTTGCTTGGAATTGAGCCAATATAAATACTTACATGATGTGCATGGATTGTTTCTTTATTTTTAATATTTTGGACCACGCTTGCACCACAAGTTTTGTTTTTGCAAACTCTTTTGTAAATTCTTTTCGAAGTCCTTTTGCAAGATAGTCAAAGGTAAATGAATAAAATTTGAGAAGCATTTTCAAGATTTGAAATTCTCTCTCCTTGTTCCAAATGCTTTTCCTTTGACTAAACAAAACTCCCCCTCAAATAAATTCTCCTCTTAGTGTTCAAGAGGGTTTTAAGATATCAAGTTTTGAAAATACTACTTGCTCCCCCTTTAGAACACAAAGAGATACCAATTTGAAATTTTCAATTGAAAACCATTAATTTTTAAAATTAGGGTGGTGGTGCGGTCCTTTTGCTTTGGGCTCATACTTTCTCCCCCTTTGGCATGAATCGCCAAAAACGGAATCATTAGAGCCCTTAGAAGTACTTTCTCCCCCTTTGGTCATAAATAAAACATATGAGTAAAGATTATACCAAAGATGGAGAGTGATGCGGAGAGACGGCGAAGGATGAGTAGTAGAGTGGAGTGGAAGCCTTTGTCTTCACCGAAGACTCCAATTCCCTTTCAATATACCTATGACTTGGTTTGAAATACACTTGAAAACACATTAGTCATAGCATATATAAAAGAGACATGATCAACGATATATTTATAAGCTATGTGTGCAAGTTTTAACAAAAGAAGTTTCTAGAATCAAGAATATTGAGCTCATGCCTAAGTTTGGTAAAAGTTTGTTCATCAAGAGTCTTGGTAAAGATATCGGCTAATTGATCTTTAGTGTTAATGTATGCAATCTCGATATCCCCCTTTTGTTGGTGATCCCGAAGAAAATGATACCGAATGGCTATGTGTTTAGTGCGGCTATGCTTAACGGGATTATCCGCCATGCGGATTGCACTCTCATTATCACATAGAAGAGAAACTTTGGTTAATTTGTAACCATAGTCCCGTAGGGTTTGCCTCATCCAAAGCAATTGCGCGCAACAATGGCCTGCGGCAATATACTCGGCTTCGGCGGTAGAAAGAGCGACCGAATTTTGCTTCTTTGAAGCCCAAGATACCAAGGATCTTCCCAAGAACTGGCAAGTCCCCGATGTGCTCTTCCTATTAATCTTGCACCCCGCCCAATCAGCATCCGAATAACCAATCAAATCAAATGTGGATCCCCGAGGGTACCAAAGCCCAAACTTAGGAGTATAGGCCAAATATCTCAAGATTCGTTTTACGGCCGTAAGGTGGGATTCCTTAGGGTTGGATTGGAATCTTGCACACATGCAAACGGAAAGCATAATGTCCGGTCGAGATGCACATAAATAAAGCAATGAACCAATCATCGACCGGTATACCTTTTGATCCACGGACTTACCTCCCGTGTCGAGGTCGAGATGCCCATTTGTTCCCATGGGTGTCTTGATGGGCTTGGCATCCTTCATTCCAAACTTGGTTAGAATGTCTTGAGTGTACTTCGTTTGGCAAATGAAGGTGCCCTCTTGGAGTTGCTTAACTTGGAATCCTAGAAAATACTTCAACTCCCCCATCATCGACATCTCGAATTTTTGTGTCATGATCCTACTAAATTCTTCACATGTAGATTCGTTAGTAGACCCAAATATGATATCATCAACATAAATTTGGCATACGAACAAATCATTGTCAAGAGTTTTAGTGAACAAAGTAGGATCGGCCTTACCGACTTTGAAGCCATTAGTAATAAGGAAATCTCTAAGGCATTCATACCATGCTCTTGGGGCTTGCTTGAGCCCATAAAGCGCCTTAGAGAGCCTATAGACATGGTTAGGGTACTCACTATCTTCAAAGCCGGGAGGTTGCTCAACGTAGACCTCCTCCTTGATTGGTCCGTTGAGGAAGGCACTCTTCACGTCCATTTGGTAAAGCTTGAAGCCATGGTAAGTAGCATAGGCCAATAATATACGAATTGATTCAAGCCTAGCTACGGGTGCATAGGTTTCACCGAAATCCAAACCTTCGACTTGTGAATACCCTTTGGCCAAGAGTCGAGCTTTGTTCCTTGTCACCACACCATGCTCGTCTTGCTTGTTGCGGAAGACCCACTTGGTTCCTACAACATTTTGATTAGAACGTGGAACTAAATACCATACCTCGTTCCTCGTGAAATTGTTGAGCTCCTCTTGCATCGCCATCACCCAATCCGAATCTTGAAGTGCTTCCTCTACCCTGTGTGGCTCAATAGAGGAAACAAAAGAGTAATGCTCACAAAAATGTGCAACACGAGATCGAGTGGTTACCCCCTTATGAATGTCACCGAGGATGGTGTCGACGGGGTGATCTCGTTGTATTGCTTGGTGGACTCCAGGGTGTGGCGGCCTTGGTTCTTTATCCTCCTTGTCTTCATCATTTGCATCTCCCCCTTGATTGTTGCCGACATCTTGAGAAGGCTCATCTCTTTGATCTTCTCCTTCATCAACTTGATCTTCGTCCTCATTTTGGGTTGGTGGAGATGCTTGCGTGGAGGAGGATGGTTGATCTTATGCATGTGGAGGCTCTTCGGATTCCTTAGGACACACATCCCCAATGGACATGTTCCTTAGCGCGATGCACGGAGCCTGTTCTTCACCTATCTCATCAAGATCATCTTGCTCTACTTGAGAGCCGTTAGTCTCATCAAACACAACATCACAAGAAACTTCAACAAGTCTTGAGGACTTGTTAAAGACTCTATATGCCCTTGTGTTTGAGTCATATCCTAGTAAAAAGCCTTCTACAGTTTTAGGAGCAAATTTAGATTTTCTACCTCTCTTAACAAGAATAAAGCATTTGCTACCAAAAACTCTAAAATATGAAATATTGGGCTTTTTACTGGTTAGGAGTTCATAGGATGTCTTCTTGAGGATTCGGTGTAGATATAACCGGTTGATGGCGTAGCAGGCGGTGTTGACCGCCTCGGCCCAAAACCGATCCGGTGTCTTGTACTCATCAAGCATGGTTCTTGCCATGTCCAATAGAGTTCGATTCTTCCTCTCCACTACACCATTTTGTTGTGGAGTGTAGGGAGAAGAGAACTCATGCTTGATGCCCTCTTCCTCAAGAAAGTCTTCTATTTGTGAGTTTTTGAACTCCGTCCCATTGTCGCTTCGAATTTTCTTGATCCTTAAGTCGAACTCATTTTGAGCTCGTCTCAGGAATCCCTTTAAGGTCTCTTGGGTATGAGATTTTTCCTGCAAAAAGAATAACCAAGTGAAGCGAGAATAATCATCCACAATAACTAGACAGTACTTACTCCCGCCGATGCTTATGTAAGCGATCGGGCCGAATAAATCCATGTGTAGGAGCTCCAGTGGCCTGTCACTTGTCATGATGTTCTTGTGTGGATGATGAGTGCCAACTTGCTTTCCTGCTTGGCATGCGCTACAAATCCTGTCTTTCTCAAAATGAACATTTGTTAGTCCTAAAATGTGTTCTCCCTTTAGAAGCTTATGAAGATTCTTCATTCCAACATGGGCTAGTCGGCGGTGCCAGAGCCAACCCAAGTTAGTCTTAGCAATTAAGCAAGTGTCGAGTTCAGCTCTATCAAAATCTACCAAGTATAGCTGACCCTCTAACACTCCCTTAAATGCTATTGAATCATCACTTCTTCTAAAGACAGTGACACCTACATCAGTAAATAGACAGTTGTAGCCCATTTGACAAAGTTGCGAAACGGAAAGCAAATTGTAATCTAAAGAATCTACAAGAAAAACATTGGAAATAGTATGGTCAGGTGATATAACAATTTTACCCAATCCTTTGACCAAACCTTGATTTCCATCCCCGAATGTGATAGCTCGTTGGGAATCTTGGTTTTTTTCATATGAGGAGAACATCTTCTTCTCCCCTGTCATGTGGTTTGTGCACCCGCTGTCGAGTATCCAACTTGAGCCCCCGGATGCATAAACCTACAAAACAATTTTAGTTCTTGATTTTAGGTACCCAAACGGTTTTGGGTCCTTTGGCATTAGAAACAAGAACTTTGGGTACCCAAACACAAGTCTTAGAGCCCTTGTGTTTGCCCCCAACAAACTTGGCAACTACCTTGCCGGATTTGTTAGTAAGCACATATGATGCATCAAAAGTCTTAAATGAAATACTATGATCATTTGATGCATTTGGAGTTTTCTTTCTAGGCAACTTAGCACGGGTTGGTTGCCTAGAGCTAGATGTCTCACCCTTATACATAAAAGCATGGTTAGGGCCAGAGTGAGACTTCCTAGAATGAATTTTCTTAATTTTGCTCTCGGGATAACCGGCAGGGTACAAAATGTAACCCTCGTTATCCTGAGGCATGGGAGCCTTGCCCTTAACAAAGTTAGACAAGTTTTTAGGAGGGGCATTAAGTTTGACATTGTCTCCCCTTTGGAAGCCAATGCCATCCTTAATGCCAGGGCGTCTCCCATTATAGAGCATACTTCTAGCAAATTTAAACTTTTCATTTTCTAAGTTATGCTCGGCAATTTTAGCATCTAATATTGCTATATGATCATTTTGTTGTTTAATTAGAGTCATGTGATCATGAATAGCATTGATATCAACATCTCTACATCTAGTACAAATGGAAGTGTGCTCAACGGTAGATGTAGAGGGTTTGCAAGATTTTAGTTCTACAACCTTAGCATGCAACATATCATTCTTAGTTCTAAGGTCGAAAATAATAGTATTGCAAACATCAAAATCTTTAGCCTTAGCAATCAAATTTTCATTTTCTACTCTAAGGCTATCAAGAGAGTCATTCAACTCCTTAATCTTAGCAAGCAAATCATCATTATTATTTCTAAGATTTGGAATTGAGACATCACATACATGAGAATCAACCTTAGCAATTAATCTAGCATTTTCATTTCTAAGGTTGTTTATAGTGTCATGGCATGTGCTTAGCTCATTAGATAATTTGTTACATTTTTCTACCTCTAGAGCATAAGCATTTTTAACCTTAACATGCTTTTTGTTTTCCTTAATAAGGAAGTCCTCTTGAGAGTCCAAGAGATCATCCTTCTCATGAATAGCACTAATCAATTCATTTAATTTTTCCTTTTGTTGCATGTTAAGATCGGTAAAAAGGGTACGCAAATTATTCTCCTCATCACTAGCATTATCATCACCAGAGGATTCATATTTAGTGGAGGATTTAGATTTAACCTTCTTCCTTTTGCCGTCCTTTGCCATGAGGCACTTGTGGCCGACGTTGGGGAAGAGGAGTCCCTTGGTGACGGCGATGTTTGCGGCGTCCTCGTCGGAAGAGGATTCGGTGGAGCTCTCGTCGGAGTCCCACTCTCGGCAAACATGGGCATCGCCGCCCTTCTTCCTGTAGTACTTCTTCTTTTCTCTCCTCTTTCCCTTCTTGTCGTCGCCCCTGTCACTGTCACTAGATATAGGACATTTTGCAATGAAATGACCGGGCTTACCACATTTGTAGCACACTTTCTTGGAGCGGGGTTTGTAGTCCTTCCCCCTCCGTTGCTTGAGGATTTGGCGAAAGCTTTTGATGATTAAAGCCATCTCCTCATTGTCGAGCTTGGAGGCGTCAATTGGTTGTCTACTCGGTGTAGACTCCTCCTTCTTCTCCTCCGTTGCCTTAAAAGCCACCGGTTGTGCTTCGGACGTGGAGGGTTCGTCAAGCTCGTTGATCTTCTTTGATCCTTTAATCATGCATTCAAAGCTCACAAAATTCCCGATTACTTCCTCGGGAGTCATTAGTGTATATCTTGGGTTACCACGAATTAATTGAACTTGAGTAGGGTTAAGGAAAATAAGTGATCTTAGAATAACCTTAACCACCTCGTGGTCGTCCCACTTCTTAGTCCCGAGGTTGCGCACTTGGTTCACCAAGGTTTTGAGCCGGTTGTACATATCTTGTGGCTCCTCCCCTTGACGAAGACGAAAACGACCGAGCTCCCCCTCGATCGTTTCCCGCTTGGTGATCTTGGTGAGTTCATCACCCTCGTGCGCGGTCTTGAGTAGGTCCCAAATCTCCTTTGCATTCTTCAACCCTTGCACCTTGTTGTATTCCTCCTTGCTTAGAGAGGCGAGGAGTATGGTTGTAGCTTGGGAGTTGAAGTGCTCGATTTGGGCCACTTCGTCCGTATCATAATCCTCATCCCCTATGGATGGTACCTGTGCTCCAAACTCAACAACATTCTATATACTTTTGTGGAGTGAGGTTAGATGAAATTTTATTAAATCACTCCACCTAGCATAATCTTCACCATCAAAAGTTGGCGGTTTGCCTAATGGAACGGAAAGTAATGCAGTATGTCTAGGTGTACGAGGATAGTGTAAGGGGATCTTACTAAACTTCTTGCGCTCTTGGCGCTTAGAAGTTACGGATGGCGCATCGGAGTCGGAGGTTGATGTTGATGAAGTGTCGGTCTCGTAGTAGACCACCTTCCTCATCCTCTTGTGCTTGTCGCCTTTCCGATGCGACTTGTGGGAAGAAGATTTTTCCTTCTTCTCTTTGTGGTGTGAGGAAGAAGATCTTTTCTCCTTCCGTTTGGAGGAGTCCTTCTTCTTCTCCTTCCTCTTGGTGCGGGACTCTTCCAATGAAGTGCTCCCTTGGCTTGTAGTGGGCTTGTCGCCGGTCTCCATCTCCCTCTTGGTGTGATCTCCCGACATCACTTCGAGCGGTTAGGCTCTAATGAAGCACCGGGCTTTGATACCAATTGAAAGTCGCCTAGAGGGGGGGGTGAATAGGGCGAATCTGAAATTCTCAAAAATAATCACAACTACAAGCCGGGTTAGCGTTAGAAATATAATAGAGTCCGCGAGAGAGGGCACAAAACAAATCACAAGCGAATAAGAAGTGTGACACGCGGATTTGTTTTACCGAGGTTCGGTTCTTGCAAACCTACTCCCCGTTGAGGAGGCCACAAAGGCCGGGTCTCTTTCAACCCTTCCCTCTCTCAAACGATCCCTCGGACCGAGTGAGCTTCTCTTTCTTAAATCTCTTGGGAAACAAACTTCCCGCAAGGACCACCACACGATTGGTGTCTCTTGCCTCAATTACAAGTGAGTATTTGATCACAAGAAAGAATGCCAAAGAAAAAGAAGCGATCCAAGCGCAAGAGCTCAAATGAACACTACAAATCACTCTCTCTAGTCACTAAGGCTTTGTGTGGAGTTGGGAGAGGATTTGATCTCTTTTTGGTGTGCTTTGTAATGAATGCTAGCTCTTGTATAGTGGTTGGAAGCTGGAAAACTTGGATGCAATGAATGGTGGGTGGTTGGGGGTATTTATAGCCCCAACCACCAAACTAGCCGTTTGGTGAAGCTGTCTGTTCGATGGCGCACCGGACAGTCCGGTGCACACCGGACATGTCCGGTGCGACAGCCACGTCACCAAAGCCGTTGGGATTCGACCGTTTGAGCTCTGTCTTCTGGGCCCGCCTTGATGTCCGGTGGCGCACCGGACATGTACTGTAGATTGTCCGGTGCGCCTGCTCCCGCGTGCCTGACGACTGCGCGCTTCTGGCGCGCATTAAATGCGTCGCAGGTAGCCGTTGGCGCCGAAATAGCCGTTGCCCCGCTGTTGCACCGGACAGTCCGGTGTACACCGGACAGTCCGGTGAGTTATAGCGGAGTGGCCGAAGTGAATTCCCGAGGCTGGCGAGTTCCGGAGGCCGCTCTTCCTTGGAGCACCGGACATGTCCGGTGAATTATAGCGGAGTCGCCTCTGGAATTTCCCGAAGGTGACGAGTTTGAATTCGGAGTCCTCTGGTGCACCGGACATGTCCGGTGGCACACCGGACAGTCGGTGCGCCAGACCAGAGGTGCCTTCGGTTGACCCTTGCTCCTTTATTTGAACCCAATACTTGGTCTTTTTATTGGCTAAGTGTGAACCTTTTGCACCTGTATAACTTATACACTAGAGCAAACTAGTTAGTCCAATATTTGTGTTGGGCAATTCAACCACCAAAATTATTTAGGAACTAGGTGTAAGCCTAATTCCCTTTCAGCTGGTAAGTGGTATTCTTTCCGTTTGGAAAGGGTACATCGGGCTAATAACTTGGGTTAATGTCAAAACCTGGCTTTATACTAGTAAATAATAACCTGACCAACTAAAAGCAACTGCTTGACTTACCCCACATAAAGCTAGTCCACTACAGCCAAACAGGATACTTGCTGAGTATGTTGATGTGTACTCACCCTTGCTCTACACACCAAACCCCCCCCCAGGTTGTCAGCATTGCAACTACTGCTCAGGAGAAGATGAAGCTGTGGAAGGAGACTTCCAGGAGTTCCAAGACTACGACGAGTTCTAGGTGTGGGTTAGCGGCAACCCCCAGTCGGCTGCCTGTGAAGGCCGTGGTTATCTACGTTTCGTTTTCGCACTTTGATTTATTGTAAGGACCATATGGACGTCTCAGACGTATGATGTAATCGACTATTATTTCTCTTTTAATACTATTTTGAGCACTGTGTGATGATGTCCATGTTATGTAACTGCTGTGTACGTGAATAACTGATCCTGGCACGTACATGGTTCGCATTCGGTTTGCCTTCTAAAACTGGGTGTGACAATCACAAATGAGCTCAATGTGTGCAAGGAATGGCCAAGAGCGCCCTCACACACGAGCTCCCCTTTTATTTATAGCCCACCTCAAAAATCCAACCGTTTGTGAAACTAGCACATTTTCTGCGCACACGCGGACGGTCCACGTCCTAAGGCCGGACGGTCCGCCGTACACATAACGGCTATTTTTCCCATTTGAAATCTGTCAGAGCTGTCAGAAAAGCGAGGTCCGGATAGTCCGCCAACCTTGGCCGGACCGTCCGAGACCTGGCAGCATGGAGCACCAGTGCTCTGATCATGAAGAGATAACACACGCGGACTGTCCGCCCTACAAGGCCGGACGGTCCGCGACCTGGGAGTTAGTACTGTCCAGGCTTATCCTCTGGACAGTCCGTAGTAGAAACATCCAAAAACACACAGTCCCTATCCAAACCGATTTGGCACCTGCGGACGGTCCGTCGACCCTGGCCAAACGGTCCGCACAATAATACAGGGACTGTGCCGAGAGCAGCATTCTCTGGTCAGGATTGCGGACGGTCCGTAGTACAAATGTACAGGACCAGTCCAAAGTAAACATATATATTTTGGACCCCACTGGAGGGATCGCGGACGGTCCTCCCACATGGCCCGGACGGTCTGCCTATCCCAAGACTTAGCAAATTTTCAAACACGCTTTTGAAAAGATTTTTAACTCTTGAAATTTGAAGCGCTGTTAGTCCTCATGCAAATGCAACCACTAGATGCTCTATGAGGCACTACGTTTTACACAAACCAAAGTCATTGACCCCTCTTAATAGTACGACCATCTAGCCTACTAGTCCGGTCAAATATCTTCTCTAAACTTCTGGAGACCGGCAAAAACAAAACCTATGTTATACCTTTGTCTTCACTTGATCCACAACCAATGCTTATAAATCTCCAAGATTTTCTGTTCTATGTGGTCCAACCCTGCATTCTTATTTCTCCAAGAACCGTTAGTCCACAAACAGTTGTCATTAATTACCAAAACATCACTAAGGGGACTAGATGATTCATAGGTGGACAGATTTCCTAAGTACATTCATTTTTTCCTCTAAAGCATCCATTTACTGCCAAAGTGGTTGCTTAAGTTTTCCTGGACAATGTGATCAAGCTGCATGGGGTGCCTAAATCTATAGTGTCTAATCGCGACAAAGTCTTTAGAGCAGTTTTTGGAAGCATTTTTCCAGCTCATGAAGGTGAAGCTCTTACTTTCTACTGCGTACCACCCACAAACTGACAGCCAAAGTGAGATGGTAAATCAGTGTGTGGAGGAGATGTACCTCAGGTGTGTTGTCTACAATCAGCCCCACCAATGGAAAAAATGGTTGGCCTTAGTTGAGTGTTGGTATAACTCTAACTACCATTCAGTGTTGGGCTACACTCCCTTCAGAGCACTATATGGCTATGAAGCACCTGGTCACCCCTCGGCTCATTGGAATTGAGGATAAGGAGGCTACTGATTAGATTACTGAGAGGTCAGCTTTCTCAGCCATGTTGAAGGAGCAATTTGCTCAAGCTCAACTTCATATGAAGCGGTATGCTGATAAGGGCAGAACTCCAAGAGATTTTCAAGTGGGAGACCTAGTTCTACTCAAATTACAGCCTTATGCATAGAAGACTGTGGTGAGCCGGCCTTGTCCGAAGTTGGCGTTTAAATTCTTTGGGCCATTCAATGTGGAGGCTAGGATTGGGCTAGTCGCTTATAGACTTGCATTGCCTGCAGATGCCCAAGTTCATCCTGTTTTTCATGTGTCTCAACTCAAGTCGTTCCTTCCTTACTCGCCTGTGTTTACAACATTACCAACGATGTCTGATCTGTCTCAAGGGGAGATTGTGCCTGAACAGGTGTTGGATCGAAGAATGGTGCATAAGGGCAATCGTGCTATTACTAAGGTATTGGTGAAGTGGAGTGGGCTACCTGAGGCAACTGCTACATGAGAAGATTACTCTGTTGTTAAGGCACGTTTTCCAACAGCAAACGCTTGGGGTCAAGCGTCATTTGAGGCCCAGGGAGATGTGTGGACTGCAGAAGGGACCAGTGAGGTGTGAAGGAGTAGCTGGGGCGTGGTCAGATACCATGGTTGAGTTCGTTTCTGCTTCTTTTCTGTTCTCAGTTATAAGGGAGTCTGTATTCCGGTGATTGGGCCATATAAACCAAATTAGCTCTGTAATGGGCCGTACTAGGGGAATTAGCACATGTAAGGGTGGCTATAAATAATGTACCAGGCAACCTGAGAGAATTATGAATGAAATAGAAGAGAATCTAAATAGTTCAACCACTTGCCTGGTTTGTTGGCGTCCTCTGGCACCGCTCACGTCGCGGTGATCCTTCACCGTCGGCCAGGGGTTGTCACACATTGGTGTTAGCGAAGACGAGGAACAACTAATTAGGGTCGGGGGTGAGACGCGAGCGCGCACGACTGCCCGCGAGCGTCGAACGGACCGAAGGGATGGCGACGCTCACGCGAGGGGTGGAGGTAGTGTCAGGATCAGGCTTAGCGGTGGTGGCGAGGATGAGGGGTCGGTCCTTGGCCTCGTCATGGTTGCGGTTGTTGTCTTCATCTGTGGAGAGGTTGATGCAGGAGCAGCGCTCGAGGGAGGCGAAGAAGGCAGAGGTGCCACTGATCGCCTAGCTCTTCATGGCTACTGACGCGAGGGGGTCTGCTGCTATGCTAAGGTTAGACCAACTCCAGCAGTGCTGGCTCCGTATCCTTATCCTACGGAGTGGCAGCCGTGGATACGGAGGGGCGTATGGAGGGTGTTTTTCAGCAGACTCCGTATTTACACTCTGCATGCAGTCTATGACAGCTAGGTCCCACGAGCAGCCGCGAGCGCATGCAGTCTTGTGCGGAGAGGAGAGAGAAAACGTGGAAAAGGGGAGTGCAGGTACACAGCGTGCTTTTTAAGGAGACGGATACGGAGTCTGCTGGACTGATGAATAGTGTGCTACGCTGTAAAAAACGAGATACGGAGCCGCATGCGGAGACTGCTGGAGTTGGTCTTATGATGCTATAGACAGGTTGAGGTAGGGAGTCGGGTGGTTGCGGTTTAGAGAGAGGGGTGATCGGACGGATGGTGGGTTGATTAGAAAAAAAAATATAAGAGGTTTTTGTAAAAAAGATGACACAACTTTATAACAGTAAAGATTAGAAAGAATTAGAAATAAACGACCTAAAAACTAGGAAGACTGGTGCTTTACAATAGAAGTATAGCTAGGTCACTGTCACTCTATGCTCCGGCCGACCAGTTCTCACTTTCACCGCGTGCTAGAAGTCCCAGGCAGGCGTGGGGCAGGTGGACTATGATGGCAGTCGTTGCAGCCAGAGGACCGTGAACACGATGGTAGTAGTAGGTGGACAGTGAAAGGGCGACGCTCGGCTTGGTCGGGTGGAGCGGAGCACGCTGTAAAATGGTAAATATTAGTATGTTATTTTTCTAAAGTCTTTTTTCTAGTTGCCGTTCGCATTTTTTCATGTCTCTGACGGGAAAAAACACCTGCTTATATATCGTGTGCACAGTAGCATCGTGAGTATCGCCAACTGGCGTGCACACCCAACACGGCATCGTCAAAATTTATCGTGTGTACGGTAGCGACACACCCAACACGTACGGCATCGCCAAAATTTAAGTATGTAAATGACTTTAAGAATAAGAAAGTTTCAAATATGTCTCATGTAAGTCATCGTAGCTTAATTTGACTCCGTATCAGCCCAAGTTTGGCACCTACTTTCCCCCACGTGGCCCGCGCCATTGCGTTGCGCCCCGTTCCGCGTTGATTTTGGCATGGAATGGACCCTGAAGAATCAGATTTTTCTCCGGTTGCTGTAACTACTTATCTATTGACATTCTTTAAAAATGCTTATCGGAATATGATTTACGTGCATATTTCTAATGATAAGGGTGCCGCGTGTGTTGCTTCTTGATTCGAGAAAAAAAGTAGAGGTTAGGGGCCCGAGACGAGACTGGTTTTCAATTGGCTACTTACCGCTATGTCACGCGACATCACCTATTCGACTCTAGCCTATTCGCTTGTTTCTACGGTGTATCTATAGATTACAGTTACAACAGTCCAAACAGCTGACTTTAATCCGAAACAAACATACCATAATCCTTTAGTCTCATTCTACAAACACCTTGGCATCACAACATATTTTTTCATACACTTTTAGTTGTGAGCTTCGGTACAATCTTAGCCTACAGACACCTTAGCGTCGCACCATATTTTCTTTTATATAATTTTAGTTCTAATGGAACAAGTTGTTTTATTGAAACGAAAATACATCCAATCACATAATCAGGCAAATAAAAATGAGATAATTCATAAAACATGAATAAAACCTACCTAATTCATGAAGCTAAAGATTACATAATTCATAAACAAAATCTACGTGACATGATGCCGATCTTATATGTATCCCATTAAATTATTTTAGAGCTAACCATGGATAGAACTAGCTTGAATTGCGGGCTCGGATTGAAGGGTGACCTCAAAGGTCGTGGATGCTTTGGGAGTGATGGTTGGTGCTACACGACTATCTCAAAATGATATGCAGAATGATACATGCACGCATGATCACACCAAGTACTTGGTGAAAAAAGAATGACTTGTGCTAGCGAGAATTGAAGACCTCAAATGCACTCTCTCACACACACTCTCACTCTCTCTCTCTCTTCTTCTACTTCTTCCACGCACCCTCCTGGTATGCAACAAACGTCCGTTGATTCGTAGTTTGTGGAAGGGGAATGACTTTCACAAACACTTGCCGCTCAGGGTTGATGCCATCGGCGAGGTACCACCCTTTGTTTTACTCATGTCCATTCATAGTGAAATTCACATTTGGTGCTTTTAAAAAAACTCGGTCGGGGAGGGAAAAACCGCCCTCCCGGTATTACATTAAGAAGAGACCGAAACATGGTCTCGACTGAGGAAATCCCTGAACTCTGGCCCTCCATCACTAGCGGGTCGTTACTGTCCACTTTGCAACGGTCCAGCCGGAGGGTGGCGCATAGGACATAACCCGGGAGCGGGAGAGGGGGACACAACGAGGGGATTTTTTTAACCAAGCCAGAAATTCACCCCTGAGGGGGATCGAACCCGGGACTTGGAGGTGCTACTCGGAAGCCCTAACCATTACGTTAAAGGCCCTTTCGCATTTGGTGCTTTTACATTGAGCATATTAATGAACAATGTCAATTGGTTAAGCACATTGACACCGTTGTTTGACCCTGCTGCCATAAAAAATATGCCAAATCCACAAGTCAAACGAGGCACCGTATTGAACATGATGGTCAGGGATCCGATGTCCTCTAGTAAATGTCCTTTTCATCCAATGGGACAATTCCTCTCCTTTCAACACATACAATATATACTCCCTATCATACCTAGAAATCCCTCACCTCTCCTTAGTTAAAAGACGCCCAAGATCATCAACAAGGGACAATGACTATACTCCTAACTAAAACATAAAATAACCTCCCTATAGAAATGTTCAAGGCACTTTAAGACCAATCTTTTTCCCATTTGAATATACATAGTAATAGAGTCAACAACCCTAATGTAGGTGAGATGTGAAAAATAGCGGCACATTTTTCGTGGGAGAGAATCCACTACAGTTGAGTGCATCGACTCTAAGAGTGAAATCAGGGAATGCTCACCTAACAGATTTGAAGAAAATGAGTCTTTTATATGTGGTACCTTAAACAAAAGTAGAGCAGATGATAAACACATGAGTCATTGAAGTAGTCTTGCATCAGTTGACAATGGGAGGCTTTAGGATACTGGTCAATGTAGCTCCACTACTATGTCCTTTGCCTCCCTCTCGTTGAAAGTTTGATATAGCATATCGAGTACCTCATCTTTAGTCATCTCAACGTTGGAGTCCAAAGAAGACACGACGAGAGTGATTTAATGGAGTGAAAGAAAAATGGGATGAGTGAAATAGAAAGTGGTAGGAATGACTTGGAGAGTGAGTGATGTGAATGCACATTGTTGGGATGGAGACTGAACTAGACCTCGATCGACCCTTCTTTGATCCCACCCTATATTGGAGGCTAATGTTTGTCTGGACGTAGGCTCGATACAATTGCAGACTTCGCCAAGCGCGCACCACCGCAAGGGACTTTGCCTCTAGAGCCCGGTGACAATCTCGAAGGGACAACCAATTTGGTTTGCTAACTACGCTTGCTGCGATTTTTCATGCGATTTAGATAAGAGATACCTCTACAACCGCTAGATCCACGTCTGCGGCGTCGATGCATCTACCTCTTTTGTTTTGTGCACCAGTTGATGTCTTGTAGATTCAACATTTGGCAACGCAAGGCACATGCTTAGCTAATGGCACAATAGGTGGCAGTTGACAGAGAGAAATCACAAATCAGTTTAGTCCCAATTATAATTAGCAACATGGTTTTGTGACAAAGATCATGGTATTTGTATGCTACAAAATCACAATAAGGTATAGTCGTTGAACACTAGATTCTCTCAAACAGTATACAGGCATACATAGCCTACATATTGTTAATTGCATCACTTATTTCACTGAATTTGATGGTCGATAGCTCAGCTGTCCGAAGATCATAGGTCCTGATGTGGAGGATATGTCAATGCTGCTGATCTTTGGAAGAACTCATTTCATTTTATTCCCTCTCTTTGCATCTATCTTGGCAGAAGGGACCAGTCTCAAGTTTATAAGCTTGTCACTCTTGATAAATCAACACAAATTTGATTTACGGGGTATTTTATAACTTTTCCTAGGTCTTATGCAGTTAGCGTGAGCAAGGTTGAGGCCTTGCACTACCGGAATCAATCGCTTTGCCGAGTGCCTGAAGCACTCGGCGAAGCGTTCAAAACACTCGGCAAAGGCTTTGCCGAGTGTTACACTCGGCAAAGAAGGCTCGGCGAACAGTGCATCGGCAAAGCCTTCTTTGCCGAGAGCTTTTTATCGGGCACTCGGCAAAGATCTTTGCCGAGTGCCAGAGAGCACTCGGCAAAGAAAAGCAGCCGTTACGGCGTCGAGTGACGGAGACGGCGGCTTTGCCGAGTGTCCTATTTAACACTCGGCAAAGAAGTTAGTTTTGCCGAGTGTCTTCCGTGCAGCACTCGGCAAAGAATCCATCTTTGCCGAGTGCCACTTGGTACACTCGGCAAAGAACCCGCCAGGGAGGCTCCCCATGTCAGGTTCTTTGCCGAGTGTCCCGAGTGGCACTCGGCAAAGCCGACCTCTTTGCCGAGTTCCAGGGACGTAACACTCGGCAAAGAACCTAAGCCGGTGCCCAGGTCTGTGCTCTTTGCCGAGTGTTATGACCTTGACACTCGGCAAAGAGCCTCTTTGCCGAGTGTAACACTCGGCAAAGTGACCAGTATATACCTTTTTTATTTGTTTTTTGTATTCCATCCACACAAACAGAAGATATCACATATATATCACATATATACATCACAAATATCATCACAGACATAAATAGCCAACACAAACATAAAACCGTCACCACAAACATAAATATCCATCACAAACATAAGTGTTCAACATAAGTATCAAACACAAACATAAGTCTCTAACGTCGCAAGCTATCACATAAGTATCAAACACAGACATAAGTATTATACACAAGTACAGAAGTCTAAAACAATGAAAACACAATACTCATGGAGGTGGGCGGCTTGACCGGGGCTGCGTTGGGCTGAACCCTTCCGGAGGGTTGTTGGATGCCGCCCCAGATTGGCCCTGCACAGAGAAGAGATTGCATGTGTTATACCAGATGCATTACAAACATCTAACTACAATTTTGATACTCACAGGAGTGTGGAAGAGAGCAGGGTCAACTGGAGGGAACAATGGAGGTGGCGGAGCGATGCCCTGTGCGGCGCCAAGGCTCTGCATGTACTGGAACATCTCCGCCATCCTCTGATGATCTGCCCGGCGCTCCGCCTCCCGCTCCGCCATCATCCTCGCCTCCATCTCGCGACGTTCCCTCCTCTCTTCTTCTAGTTGGGTCTGTAATATTACAAGCCAACGTTATAGTAACTCAAAGAGTAGGTATATAACTCAAGGAAGGACGAGTTACACTAACCTCGAGTTGCTGTATGCGATGCTGTGAGCTGTCGTGCCGAGGTCGTATGGCTGGACTCGAGCCCGTGCTCCTTGCTCTCACCTGAGACAGAGTGGGAGTGGAGGACGAGTCGATTGCCCCGTCGGCAATCCAGTACCGCCCATGTCTCTTGCCTCCTCCGACCCTCATGAGCACATCGGTGTCGATCGGCTCGGTGCTCGGATCATAGTCTGGGCCATGGACCTCCTGCGCCATGGCGGTGTAGTCATGGAGGCGGCTGTAGACGGCGGGGTTGGTGTAGGCCTCGGGCCCGTCATCCGGGTTGTAGGTGACGTCGGACGTCGCCTTACCCTTATGGGCCATAGCATAGGCCGAGAAGGTGGAGCAAGGCCTTCCACCATGTGACGCCGACTGCAACGAAAACCAACGAGATAGTTAGAAATAATATCTAACTTAGTGCTATATATCTAAATAAAAAAGGTGGCGTACCCATGCTTCGGCATATTGGCCCAGGCTCCGGCTGCCTTGGTGGTGGGAGGGGCCTTGCATCATCAAACGCCGTTCCCGGCTAGCTGTGTGCGCCTCGTCCCACTCAGCCGAACACCACCTATCCACCATCTACTCCCAGCACAGAGGATGTGCGGCGCACCAATGTGGAATCATCTGCAAAGTAAACACGTAAAGTGCATATCAGAAGATAAAATAAAATTCATGTATGGAGTACTGGTACCAAACATGCATGACTTTACCTGCAGGTACTGCTCCCTGGTCAACGACATGGTTCGGGCTTGAGTTTTGGTCACCTTCTCCCCAAGGACGGAGCCGTGGTAGGTGATGATGGCCTGGATGCGGGCCTCATAGTGCATGTCCACGACGAGCTTCTTACAGCTCGTGGTGGCCACCACATCCGCCCTAGCCTCGTATCCAGCATCGCATCTGAAGAAATCCTGCATACAAAAACGATGTATCCATACATTATTTCAAGAATTTGCAACGAATGCGACATATTTTACATTATACTAAGACTTACCCACAGCTCTTGCTTCACCCGCTCCGCCTTGTTATTGAATTCCCTGCCGTCCCGGTCTACTGCATCGGGGGCGACGGCGTAGTGGTCAAAGGTGAAGGCTGGGCCCGTCACTCCGGCGTACTCCACAAGTCCAGGGAAGTGTTCCCTGCACAGCAGGCCGAGGATGCCATTGGGGGGGCGACGATGACCCCCAGCATAATCCAAAACCATCCAAGACCTGTCCAAGTGATAAATAAAAAGTATTAGTTTATATTATGATTTTGAACACATAATATGAACAAGAATGAAGAACATAAAGTTACATACCTCTCCCCTTCCGGCCGAATCAGCGGCCGTCTGTCCCGAAGTATGGGACGCTGAGGGAGACTCGCGGGGCCTCGCAGGTAGATGCTCCTCGAACTAGAGCCGCCTGAACCTGAGGCGTCCTGCTGCTGGTCGTCGTCGTCCTACTGCTGGTCGTTGTCGTCCTGAGGCGCCGCCTGCTACTGCGCTGCCTGCTCTGCCTCGTCCTGTTGCGCTGCCTGCTCTGCATCGTCCGCCGTCCTACTCCTCCTCCCCCTCCTCCTCCTCAGGAAACCGCCCACCATATTTGTCCAACAACCTGCAATTAAGAGTAAACAAATAAGCACATATAAAAAGATGTATTTAAAAACAGGTGCGAAATAAAAGTCATATAGCATTACATCGATTAAAAATAATCTTCATATGTGTCGGGGTTAGCCGGATCATAACTCTCATCATCACTATCAAGCATTTCAATCTCCACACCATCGGAAGACGCAAGTTCGTCAGTAATGTCATTGCCTTCAAGGATTACTAAGTCATTATCATTTTGCACCTCATCCTCCTCCTCATCAACAACCATTTCAATATCTACGTCCATTCCGATAGCTTCGGTTAAGTCTATCTCAAATCGCCCTTCTAGCCCATCTTCTTGGAAGAACTCTCCATCATATGTGTCCGGGTCTAAGTTGTAATCTTCATCGTTAGGAACAGGTAACCTCCCGTGCGGCGATACCTTATACACAACATCCCAACCCTTAAGATGTTCTTTCGTTTGACACGCATATGGGAGATAATACACTTGTGTGGCCTGTTGGGCAACGATATAGACATCGTCTCCTGCTAAGGTGGAATCTTGTCGAATTTTGACTATCCCAAGATTAGAATGTGTCCGTCTCGTCACTTGAGGGTCAAACCAATGACATTTGAATATCACTGGAGTAAGAGGTTTGGAACCATAAAAATTGAGCTCATATATTTCTTCGATTCGTCCAAAATAATCGACATTGTCAAGGCCCGACGTAAAGACCCCAGAACACGTTGTTTTCCGATTGGGCCGACTTTTGTCGTAGTGTGTTGTGCGAAAACGGTATCCATTGACGTCATACCCAGAATATTTCTTGACCCTATAAGCAAAGTCGTTGGCTACTTGTCTCAATTCGGCACTCATAGACGGATCTCTTTGGCCCTGCAAGTATTCGCAAGTTAAAAGACGCTAAATTGAGTTTAAAGACGTATCTCTTTTACAAACTAAGCACGTACCTTATGTTTGAACCAGGAAATGAAATCGGGCAACCCATTTCTCGCACCCTTTCTAAGAAGAGCGTCATATTCCTGTGGAGTGGGGTCCCTTGATCGACGCCAGAATTCATGAAGAAATTGTTCCATGTATGGCGTCACCTCTTCAAGGTTGGTCAATACGTATAGCATGATATGCCGCCACTCTTCATGTGTCAGGGTCTTGGTGGTCGAGCCACTTGCGCTTCCGAGTTGGCCTCGAAATATGCTAAGGTTCGATTCATTGTCGCCATCATTGTAACGAGGGGGTGGATTATGCACGCTCGGCAGTTTGTCACCATAATAAGTTGTTGTGAAGTTTGAGACCTCCTCTAGAATGTATGCCTCTGCAATGGAAGCCTCGATTTTGCATTTATTTCTACATTTCTTTCGAATAGTCTTTAGACATCTCTCGATTGGATAGCACCAACGTCCCTGCACGGGGCCCCCCATTCGTGCCTCATAGGGGAGATGAAGAATCAAATGCTGCATTGGATTGAAGAAGCCAGGTGGTAATATCTTCTCAAGCTTACACAATAACACGGGGGCCAATCTTTCCAAGTCTGCAACCACGGTCCGAGATAACTCTTTTGCACAAAGCTGACGGAAGAAATAGCTCAACTCTGAAAGCGCTAGCGAGACATGCTCAGGGACATAGCCTCGAACCATCGCAGGAAGAATCCGTCCAATCCATATGTGGAAGTCATGACTCTTCATCCCTAAGACTCGCATAGTAGATAAGTTCACCCCCCTACTCAGGTTAGCTGCATATCCATCAGGGAACATCAACATCTTTATCCACTGAAGTACTTCCTTCCTCTGGGCCCTGCTTAGGACGAAATCGGCCTTAGGCCTTCTCCACGTCTTTCCGCCACTTGGCGGCTTCATCTCTAGTTTTGGTCTATCACATAACGCTGCCAGATCCACTCTTGCCTTCACATTATCCTTTGACTTATCAGGAATGTCCATAATTGTTGCCCACAGTGCCTCGGCAACATTCTTTTCAGTGTGCATCACGTCAATGTTGTGTGGAAGGAGCAGGTCATCATAATAGGGGAGCCGAGTCAAGCCAGACTTATGTGTCCACATATGCTGCTCACCGTATCCCACAAAACCACCTTCTGTATTGTCCACGAGCCCATCTATCTGTTGACGAATTTCGGCACCAGTCATCGTTGCAGGTGGGCGGTCTGTCACTACGACACCTTTCGTAAAGTTCTTGATGTCTAGGCGGAATGGATGGTCAGCAGGAAGAAATTGTCAATGTTTATCGAAGGACGAATATTTGCCACCCTTTTTCAACCAAATGAACCTGAGAGCTTCCTTGCAAACTGGGCATGGGAATTTACCGTGAACACACCAGGCACAGAATAGCCCATACGCCGGTAAGTCATGCATGGAGTACTGGTACCAAACATGCATTCTGAAGTTTGTCTTCGTAGCTCGGTCATATGTCCATACCCCTTCCTCCCAGGCACGTACCAATTCATCAATCAAAGGCTCCATGTACACGCCCATTTTGTTCCCCGGGTGTCCGAGAATTATCAACGACACGAATATATTCTGCCTTTGAAAGCACACACCAGGGGGGAGATTGATTGGGATAACAAACATGGGCCAACATGTGTACGGGGCAGCGCTCATTCCATAGGGATTGAACCCATCTGTGGCCAACGCAACACGTACATTACGAGCCTCTTCGGCTTTCTCACGGTGAATGTCATCAAAATGTTTCCATGTTTCACCATCTGACGCGTGCACCATCTTGTCAGGATTGTATCGTTTTCCATTTTTGTGCCATGTCATCTGTTTCGCGGATTCCTCTGTCATGTAAAGACGCTGGATCCTTGGTATGAACGGAAGGTGTCGTAGGATTGTCAAGGGGATGTCGAGCTGCCTCTTCTGTCCATCACCAGAGTCTACCTCCATAAACCTAGACGAATTACACTTGGGACAGTACTTTGCCTCCGCGTATTCTTTCCTAAATAGCACGCAGCCCTTCGGACAAGCATGAATCTGCTCATACGTCATCTTAAGTGCACGAAGTAGTTTCTGTGCCTCGTACATGCTCTTTGGCAGAACGTGATCATCCAGAAGCAGACTCCCAATAACTGTCAACAAGCCATCGAATGCATCTCTACTGATGCTGTACTGCGACTTGAACGCCATTACACGCCCAATGGCATCCAGTTGAGAAACCTTTGTCTGGCCGTGAAGGGGCTTCTGTGCCGCGTCGAACATGTCGTAGAACGCCTTTGCAGTCGGCTCTGGCTCGTCATCCATACATCCTCCCGTGTACTGTGCCTCCTGATAGTCGTTCAACATATCCGCTACCCCCGCATCCGCCTCATAATCCTCGACACGTTGTCTCAGCACCTCTTCTCTCGTACGATGCGCTTCACCATGAAATATCCACCGAGTATAGCCCGGCGTAAATCCATTCTTCCAAATATGTTCTACCATGGTCTTCTTTGGTTTTCTTTTCCGGTTGTCACATTTGCTGCACGGGCATGGGACTAGACTCGCTCCTTTAGCAGCTTCGCCATATGCCCGTTCCACGAAATCATCGGTCTTTCTAATCCATTCAGTGGTGACATCGTTCCTTCCTCTACGGCCCGTGTACATCCACTCACGGTCCTCCATCCTCTAACATATATAACCGAGTATAGTTTAATATAGACATGTAATGCATGTACACTACGTTCCTACCTTCTAATAGGTGACGATAGGTCCTAATCCCACCCGCGGTTGCGTAGATGGAGTTAGTTTTCATGCTCTACTCCGATCCGAGATAGAATTTCGGCAGCACCTCCCCGCTGTTCTCCGGATACACGTCCTGGCAGGGAGAGTGTACTGTCCGGAGAACAACAGGGAGGTGACGCCGAAACTCTATCTCGGACCGGAGTAGAGCATGAAACTAACACCATCTACGCAACCGCGGGCTGTCCAAAAAACGTGGACAATTCGAAACTGATACATTTGTAGATATGCAAAGATCTGCATATCTACACCGTATCACTTTCGAACGGGAGACGCCTAACTGGGTTAGGTGATCTACGACCATGATGCGGATGTAGAGGTTATACCTAGGGTGGCGGTGGAGTCAGGCTAGTGGGGCTGTGGCGGGTCGGTGCAGTGGCGACGGGACGCGGTGCAGGGAGACCCGCAGCGGCTAGGAAGACAAGTATCTTCTCTGTAAAAAAGAAACACAAGTCTGTTAATACAAAAGCCTAGCAACAGAAAATTTCGGCAGCACCTCCCCTGCACGGGGAGGTTTCAAAATCCTGCAAATAAAACTATCAGCACGATGGCTGACATCCACGCATAATTCAACGGCACGATGGCCGGAAATCCATGCATAAAATGATAAGGACATTCAACCTACGCACAAATACCCTCATTCTCCTTCTCATTAAAAATGTGATTGTGTCTACTTTGATTACATTAATATAAACATGTCTACTTTGATTACATTAATATAAACATGTGTTTGTTCAAATTAAATCATATAAACATGCATAAATTCATGAACACCCATATAAACACGCATATAAACACGCATATAAACACGCAACAAATAATATTGTTATACCTAGGGCGGCGAGGCGGCGGCGCGACGAGCGAGCGGGTGCGGCGGGCACGGCCGCGGGGCGGGGGCGGGCAGACGGCGCGGCGGGCACGGCCGAGGAGCCCGGCGCGGCGAGTGGCCACCTCCGCGAGCAGGCGGGCGGGCGCCTGAGTGTGGGGGGCGCGGCGTGCTCCGGGCACACGACCGCGGCAAGGGGCCGGCGTGGGGAGGCCGCGGCGGCGGGCAGCCGGCGGGTAGAAAGGCTGCGGCGTGGGGAGGCTGCGGCGTGGGGAGGCCGCGACGGCGGGCACAAAGGCGCGGCGGCGGGCAGAGAGGCGCGGCGGCGACAGCAGTCGCGGCGGCGCGAGCAGAGACGGGAAGAGAGCGTGAGAGAAGAGAAAGGAGAAAGAAGAACAGTCGGACAGTTATTTTACTTCTTTGCCGAGTGCCCGCGATGTGGCACTCGGCAAAGATTTTTTTTTATTTTTTAAATAACCTTTGCCGAGTGTCAGATCGGCGACACTCGGCAAAAACTCCTTTGCCGAGTGTCGGACAGGTGACACTCGGCAAAGTATACTTTACGCTTCTTTGCCGAGTGTCTACTTGGGCGGCACTCGGCAAAGCATACTTTGCCGAGTGTCACCATCTGACACTCGGCAAAGTACATTTGTATTTTTTTTGGTTTTTGCCACCAAACTTTTTGTGGTTTGTTCCTACACTATGTAGACCTACATATACCATTTAAGGACAATTATAACTGTGTTTGCAATATCTATTAGATTTAGTTCGTTTATTTGAATTTCTTCGGAAAATTCAGATTTGAACTGTAGGTCACTCGAAACTTGGAAAACCGTGCATGCAAAAATGATATTCATGTTACTTACCATAAGTTACGACTGATTCCAGGAGCGTACCGGAAACGTCGAGCAACATGTTCACTAAACATGGCCGTGAACTTGCCATCCACATATTTAAAAATTGTATAAAAAACAAACAAAGTCAGAAAATCATGAAACTTGTCCACGTGTCATGATATCATATGTACAGGTTGTGATAAAAAATTGAGAATGTTTGGACAAAGTTGTGAGACACTATGTGTAGAAACCTAAGAGAACTACACATGAAATCATAGAGTTTCAATGTGGATCTCTTAGGTTTGTACACATAGCGCGTCATAGTTTTCTCAAAAATTTTTCAATTTTTTATCACAGCCTGTACATATGATATCATGACACGTGGACAAGTTTCACGATTTTCTGACTTTGTTTGTGTTTTATACAATTTTTAAACATGTGGATGGTAAGTTCACGGCCATGTTTAGTGAGCATGTTGCTCGAAGTTTCCGGTCCGCTCCTGGAATCGGTCGTAACTTATGCTAAGTAACATGAATATCATTTTTGCATGCACGGTTTTCCAAGTTTCGAGTGATCTGCAGTTCAAATCTAAATTTTCCGAAGAAATTCAAATAAACGAACTAAATCTACTAACGATTGAAAACTCTGTTAAAATTGTCCACAAATGATACATTTAGGTCTACATAGTGTAGGAACATACCACAAAAATTTTGGGAGACAAAATCAAAAAAATTAAAATATACTTTGCCGAGTGTCTAGAGATGACACTCGGCAACGTATGCTTTGCCGAGTGCCTACTATGCGGCACTCGGCAAAGAAGCCTCTTTGCCGAGTGCCAGCCGTTGGCTCTCGGTAAAGACTGACGGCCGTCAGCTTTTGGACGGCCGCTGACGGCCCTTTGCCGAGAGCCCCCTTTGCCGAGTGGTAGACACTCGACAAACTTGTCTTTGCCGAGTGCTGTCCTGTGCCGAGTGTTCAGCACTCGGTAAAGAGGTTCTTTGCCGAGATCCTAACTTTACCGAGTGCGGCACTCGGCAAAGCCTTCTTTGCCGAGTGCCCGACAAAAGGCACTCGGCAAATAATACAACACTCGGCAAAGCCTGTGATTCCGGTAGTGTTGTATGTGTTTTTCACGAAGATCAACAATGTTGTGATTGATGATGGGCTGATCAACAAGGGTTGTGGATGATTGTTGTTGTTTTCTTTCTTCTCTGAGGAAAATGAATACAACTTTCTTGCTTTATGTATGTACATCTGATCATGATGAGTAATCTGGGTTGTGGTGCTCCTGTCTGGCAGCAGGGGTTTCAGTTGGTGATGTTCAAGACTAATAAGGAGAGTTTGTCTGCTGATCGGTAAGGCTATGTAGCACACTGTTTCTGTTATGTTGTTTGTATTTTGTAGCTATGAAATGAAAAAAATATTGTAGCACTGTTAGTGCTATTCAGTCATTTGTTGAGTGAAGTTTTAATATCAATAAGATAAGGCTGCACTCTTTTAACTTGTCCCTTTTCTACAAAGACATAGTTCATACTCACAAACACTTGCATTCAAACAATATGAACCTATTATCTGCTTTACTACATACCTGCCAACCAAAACTTTTAACAATGAAACAATCATTTATGCCTGTTGTGTTTATATGTCAGTGTCCAATAAAAAAATAGTGTGAGATCCTATGGATGCTTACATTCTTTCCAGTTAGTATGACAGTGTATTGCCATAACCATTGTCATTGTTCTTGCAGGTATTTAGCTTATTTAATACAAAACACAATGGGGTTCTTGGATTTGTAGAATTGCTCGGGTGCTCTCAGTATTTCATCCCAATGCTCCCCTGGATGAGAAGATTGAGTGTAAGTTTGTGATACTTAAGGCATATGCACAATTTGTTTTATTCCAAAATAAGGCATGGACATAACAACAAACTATGTTGATGTGGTCAAGATTAATAGTATAATTAAAAAAATAATGAATTAATGCCGCCATAGTGCTAGATGATACTAAGAGATATAACTTGAAATGTGACAACTAATTTTAGTGCCACAACTCACGAGATTACAATAATGTGTTACTACTTACAACTACCTACTGTGTTTTTTTCGTTGCGCAATCCGTATATGGCAGTCAATGATGCAAATTTATTCTGAAAAAACAATAGATGCAAACATAGGAGTGATTCTTGGTTAGCTTTATCCATAAAACACAAATATCTGTTCATTTCCGATTTTGGGATTTATTATTCGCTTAGCACAGCCATTGCTAGATGTGCAGTGTGGGATTATAGACAAGAATCCACGCAACAACAATGACCAATCCTGATAAAGTAGTTAGTGAATATGACAACATGAGCTGACACTAACCTGAGTTCTTGACTGTTGGCGACATGGGCAGGTAGCATTGCGGTGACCTTTGAGTTCACTTGTGATAAGAAAATAGTTGGTGGGGAAAATTAACTTGTGGTTGGAACAGGTACAGGGAAAACTAAGAATTCTATATGGTTAGCTATTATATGACTATTTGCATTGTTTCTACGGTTAATAAGAACAAGAAAAAAGAAGCATGGTATTTCTTCAAGTATATTCCCTGCTAAACAGTTCTTAGCAACGTTTGAGAAATGTTTTGCTCAATACATGTTCTAACAGTGTCACGCTAATCTACATGTGACCCTTGCTGTTAGATGCTCCGTTGCTGTGAAGTACACTCCAGTGTGTGCTCTTTTCTCCCTTCAAGTATAAGCTTTTGCGACCTGCCCTCTGCGTGTCAAGCATCAAGTGGATAACGTCACAAGTCATCTACCGCCTAGACAACATCTTGTCCAAACGAAACATCTAATTCATAAACCTATATTTGGACTTAATGGCTGCAAAACCGTGTTGTTTGGATAGTTATGTAACATACATCCTTTCCTGGCCATGACAAGACATATAACGCATTTCAGAGATGTATGTTGCTCGTGCTTCGTGCGGTCCGTACGCCGATACTCCGTTGATGAAATATGTTGTCTCCAAAAAGGCTTCTATAATGATATATCGTTTTATTTAGGGTATAATATGATTTTACAAAACTCTGTTGTTACGTGCTTGGCAAATCGCCCATTTTTTTCACTTGTGATCAGCTTACGTAGTTTGTTCACTCGGTGCTGTCTTTACCAAATAATCAACAACATCTCGGTGCTATCTTTACTCTTTTGAACTAGCCTTTTTTCACTTGTGATCAGCTTATGTTGTTTGTTCACTCGTCATTTTCTTTATCTTAGTTCATCGATGCCTCAATGGGTACCACAGACCTTAAGGTGCCGTTTGGTTCACGAAATTTAATGTAAATGGTAACGGTAATGATTCCCACTTGATTATCAGTGATAACAAGTTTGAATAGGACAATATCATTTTCTAGTGTATTATCTCATTACGTTTGGACTTAACCAAACATGGTTTAACGTTATCGGTTACCATTCACGTTACAAATATGTGAACCAAACAACACCTAAGGTTTGTCACTCGAATTTAAGGGTAAACCCGGACGTGTCTCAAATGTGTGCTAGAATCAAGTCTCACACATATAATGACTCATGGTACAGAAACGAATGTCACATCTTTACTATATAATCAGAGTTTTGTTCAAAATAGCTAAATAATTACATTATACGAAGACAACGATCCTCCACAACCATAGTTGACTGGGAGACAATGACCTAGACCTCTCACAAACTTATTTCGGCATCCTTCATGCTCCTCATCTTGCCGGTACCTGTTCTTGACCTAGGGGGTGAGTACAACAAGGGTGAGCTCACATACGTTCATCGCTCAACAAGTTGTGGGAAATAATGTGCATGAGCTCACTTACGGTGGGGGCTCATGTGAAGTGTAAGGCTTACCAAAGAACATGGTTAAAGCTGAACATTGCTTTTAAAGTTGGTCAAAGTTTTATTAGCAGTTACTAAGTATAAGTAGATACCATTCTAACAAGAGATCAGAATTAATAATAAATCCCAAAATGCAATGCAAATGACATATTAAATTTAGTTCCATAAATTAATCATGGGAGAGTCCTGAGTCACTCTTGACCGTGAGCACGACTGATATACCAGTTTTACACTCTGTAGAGGTTGCACATCTTTACCCACAAGACGTGTTTCCTGTTTAGCCAGGGTTAGCAACACCCTTAGACACTCCCAAAGTGAATGGCTAAGCATCCAGGCCTTTACAAAGTTCCACTACAGGAGAAAACCCGCTATGAATTCTGGGCCGAAGGCGATGTAGGAATCCCTTGTCCGAAAAGCTAAAAAGACAGTCTGACCCGAGGACCTCCCTACACCTGCACTCCTCCAACCCGCTTATCCCTTTCGGAAAAGGATTAACTCACACTAGCTTTCCTAATTATTCACCCAAGAGCGTCCCATTCCACCCTTGTGGTAGCACTGTAATCTCAAGTTAAGCTCCATGTTCCAATTAACACAATAGTCTTATCATGAACAATACTTAAATCAACAATGATAGTGGAATATGATCATAGTTCAGTATAACATTAATTCCAAAACCAAGTAGAGAAATAACAAGTCTATCCAATAGTTCATTTGTTTGCAAGGTGTGGGATAAACAGAACTAGGGTAACCTCTTAGGTCCCATCAAATTAATCTGAGCATGTCACAGTGATTAACAGAAACATTATTAGGTAAAGAAGAGTGATCATGGGCACAACTTGCCTTATACTTGAGAATCCAGGTACTTCACCAAGTTGGTCTTCCGATGTCACCTTGCTTCTATGCGTAGTAATACATATAATCAAGCAAATAATGGACATGGTAAGATTACACCAAAGCATATGAACAAACAACATAAGAGTATTCTACGCGTCGCTACAAGATCGTAGGATCGGGAATCACTAAGTTTTGAGCTATGGTTGAAAAGATATGGTTTTCTCAAGTTTTTAGGTGATAAAACTATATTTTATGTTGATTACTATAAATCATGTGAGAAAGGCAATCTAAAGAAATTATTAGTTCAATTATAACTTGATTACAAAACATATTTTAGTAAATTTAAATATGGACAAATTAACTTCGATTAGCAAGATTAATCTACTAAACATAGTTTAAACAAGTACCTAATTATAAAAGTGTGAGATATGATACAAGTAATGTCGTTACTATGTAGATAATTTTATTATGAAGTCAACGCAATTGGAACGGACTCAATTAGAGTTAAAACGTACAAGTTATGGATTATCTAAGTTTGGTGAATTGATTTTACACTGAAAACCATTTTCTGTTTCAAATTTTGCCTTTATCTAAAACCCTAGACTGTGGATATTTTTTTGAAGGAGTTCAGGGTTCAATTCAAAAGAAACAAGACTCCTTTGTAATGCTTTTACTACATGGGTCGACTACGGGTTTAATACCCATAACCCCGAGGGCTCTTTAATAATTTGGTTGGCTGAAGAGGTACGCTTTAATCCTGACCGTTGGGTGTCTAAACTAATGCCTAGATTAGATCAGGTTGACACCAAACCGGTATGCCACCCTAGTCACCCGATCAAATATCAACACTCAGGATTTAAAATGCCAAGATGGAATCCCGTATGCTCGATCCGATCCAATGGCATAGCCTCAATCTAACTCAACCGATATCTCCTTTTAATCTTATCCGCCCAAACCTAATCGAACAGTCAAAAGATCTTCCACCTGTTGGCTACCTGGACGACACGGCCCGTGCGGTGGCGTTCACCGGCGTGTGCGCCATCGAGCCCGATAACTGGATTTCCTATAGAAGACCGTCGCTACTCGTTGCGGGTGCATAATCGAACAACCTAGCCGTGTTCTTACTAGTGCTGGGGTATGGGCCAGGCTTTTCGGGCCAACACGAGCACGACTCGAAAATAAGAGCCCAAAGCACGGCCCGGCACGAAATAATTTGGGCCGGGCTAGCACGACCCGAAGGCGGGCTTGGGCCAGGCCTCAATTTCTGGCACGTCGGGCCCCCAGCACGGCCCGGCACGAAATAATTTGGGCCGGGCTAGCACGACCCGAAGGCGGGCTTGGGCCGGGCCTCAATTTCTGGCACGTCGGGCCCCCAGCACGGCCCGCATAGATGGGCCGGGCTTGGGCCGGCACGACCCAATTAAGCCCAATCTATTTAATTTCTTTAATTTAGTAAGATATCGACTTTATATTGTTGTTATATTTAGAGTTTATGTGGTCAAATGATGCTAGAATTGTTTAATATCTTTAATTTAGTAAGTTATGAACTTTATATGGTTATAATATTTTGATTTTATGTGGTCAAATACACGGGCCAGGCTTGGACCGGCACGGCCCAAAGAAGGCACGACGTGGTTTAGGGCCGGGCTGGACCACTATTTTTATACTTCGGGCTGGCACGACATGACCCAAACATTATTTGGGCTTTGCTAGCCCGAACCCATTTGGCACGAAGCACGATGGGCTTGGGCCGGGCTGACCCGGCCCGGCCCAATTCCCAGCACTAGTTCTTACCAAGGATTAGTAGGGATGAAAACGGTCGGAAACGGTCGGTAAACACTAAAACCATTACCGTTTTCATATTTTTTATCGGAAACAAAATCGAAAACGGTAACTCCGGAAACGGAAACGATATCGGTATTTCGGAAACATCGGAAACGGAAGTTCGGTGCGGAAAATACACCGGTAACGGTCGAAATCTAAATACGATCGGTAAACATATCAAACTTCACAATACAACAAAGTTGACAAAAGATCACAAGTTCACAATTCATGATATAATAAATTCACAATAAAACAAGTTCACAAGGATCATAAATTTATAATATAAAAAGTTAACAAAGATCACAAGTTCACAATATAACAAGTTTACAGTATAACAGGTTCATAAAGATCACAAGTTCACAGACTCAAAGTTCACAATTCCAATATCCACTCGATTTAGCTGACATGGCATGCTTACTCATTAAATATTTTTTCCTCACATAAAGAGTTTTTTCACTGTCTCATAGGAAAACCATAAAATCTAGCATGTGGAAAAGACAGACTGTCGGCTCTCTATCATTATATATTACTAATACATAACATGTGCATAGAAAAGGGTGGATTCGTTCGAGAGACCAAATCATTAATCTCAACTGCCTTCCAACACCATCTATCCAAAAAATCTTAAAGCGTCCAAAAATTCAAAAATAAGTAATCCTTATCCAGAGACGTACAAGCGATGCGAAAAAATCACATGCTGGAAAATTCCGAAAAAAATTCCGAGACACAATTCCGAAAAATTCCGAGACACAAATCCGGTAATTTCCGACAAAAACCGGTAACCGAAGGAAACGGTCCGTAAAACACCGCACCGATTCCGATACCGATTCCGATAGAAAATTCCGAAAACCGATTCCGTTTTCGAAAAATACCGTTACCGGTGAATCCGATCGAAAAATTTCGAAATCGGTTTCCGGAATTCCGAAAAATTCCGAAACCGTTTTCATCCGTAAGGATTAGAGTGTAGTGCGTGCCGCCCACGGGAAGTAGCGGTTTGCAAAGTCCGGCAAGGAATTCCTCCATGCTCACGCCGTGTCCGAGCGTAGAGAGCCCACGTACACCATATGCATGCCCTAGCGAAGCTACCTGACCCACACTGGAGGGCTCGACGATGGTGAATCGGAGCTTTCCCCTCCTGTCACACCCAGATTTTAGGGGTCTAAAACCCAGGCGCAAACTTCACCAAGTGTGGTGGGATCAAGTCTCACACATATAATGACACATGGTACAGAAAGTAATGTCACATCTTTAATATTTAAAGTTCTATAAAAAATAGTTAAATAATTACATCATATAAAGACAACGATCCAGCAACCATAGTTGACTGAGAGACGACGACCTAGACCACTCACGAACTCATCACAACATCCTTCATGCGCCTCATCCTGTGGTACCTGTTCTTGACCTGGGAGGATGTGAGTACAACAAGGGTGAGCTCACATATGTTCATCACTCAACAAGTTGTGGGGGATAATGTGCATGAACTCACCAAAGGAGGGAGCTCATGTGAAGTGTAAGGCTTACCAATGGAGATGGTTAAACTTGAGCATTACTTTTAAAGTTGGTTAAAATTTTATTAGCAGTTACTAAGTATAAGTAGATACCAACCTGATTAAATAAGAGATCAAAATTAATAATAACACCCACAATGCAATGCATATGACAAATTAAGTTTAGTTCCATAAATTACTCATGTGAGGGTCTGAGCTGCTCATGACCGTGAGCATGACTGATATACCGGTTTTACACTCTGCAGAGGTTGCACATCTTTACCCACAAGTTGTGTTACCCATTTGCCAAGGGATCACGACTTCCCATGCATCTCTGCCGAGGAGACGAGGCAGGGTACCACTACGAGGCATTTACAAAGTTCCACTAGCTTTCGAAAACCCTCTACGGTTTTTGAGAAGGGCAATATAGGAATCCCTCCTCCGAAAAGCCATCGCAGCGTGATCGACCCAAGAACCTCCCTATACACAGCTCCTCTACCGCCCTTGCCCCTTTCGGGTAAGGTAGTATTCCACTAGCTTTTCTAATTAGTCAGCTGTAACACCCTGAATTTGGGGGTATAAAATTTCTTCTCTAAATGCCTATCGAATTTAGGTGTTACCTCTTGTCTCTCTCTCTAGACTTCCTCTCTCCTATTTGTGTTTAGAGTTAGGATAATTAGGTTGAGGAGTAATTATTTATTTTGTCAAAACTAAGTGAGTCTTTGAAATAATGCATCATGTTGAGCCTAAATTATTCTTTGATTTGATGCACATGTTTGAAATATTTGAATTTGAATTTGAATTTGTGTTTAAATTTGAATTGAGTTCACTAGAAAAAATAAAAAGAAAAGCAAATAGAAACTCGGAGAAAAAGGGAAAACCAGATTCAGCCCACTCGGCCCAACCTAGCCTAGCGGGGCTATGCACGCGCGCCCGCGCCTGTCAGCGGCGGTTTCCTCGCCCACACGCTCTCTTCCCTTCTCCCTCTGCCCAGTGGGGCCAGCCTATCAGTGCAGCGCCCCGCTCGCTCACGCGTCCTCTCCCTCTCTACCCCATGTGACCACCCCGCCAGCGTTGTGCCACTCTCGCCCACGCGTTCCTTCACTGAACCGCGGCCCTCCCCTGTCAGAACCATCCCCTCCCCCGCAACCGACGCGCCCACGGTGCGCGCCCGCGCGGTCAAACCACGCCCATTCTCCCCACGACCCGCCCACGTCGCCCGAGCGCTAGGTGAAGATCCCACGCATTCTCTCAGCTCACCCCTGCCTCATTTCGTGCAAGCTCACTCTCTCTCTCTCTCTCGAGCACTGCCCTCGCCGCTCGCGCTCGTCGGAGACCCGCGCCCGCCGTGCTAGCCGTCCAGCCCACCGAAAGCTGCGCCGAGCCACCTTGAGCTCCATCCTGAGGTAAGGAACCCATTCCTATGCTCGATTTTCCTTATTCGCGCCTGTTCGTAGCCAATTTAGTCTCGCTGGAGTTCATCCGCGCCCGCTCACTGCCCCCGCGTGGTGGCTGGTCGAATCAGCCTCACACCGTGCGCCTGCGTTGGTCCATAGCACTCCCCTTGCCTCGCTAGAGCTAGTCCGAGCCTTAGCGCACCCGATTCCCCCTCCACGTGGCCGGAATTCCTCGCCGGAGTTATCCCGACCCACTCGGAGCTTTCCCTCCGCCGTTCTCTCGCCCTCGGCCTTGGTCTCGTGGCCGGAACCCCACCAGTGAGTTCTCCGGGTCCTTCTCGCCAGTCCTGGCCAGCTCCGGTGACCTCGGAGCCCCTGTAGCCTGCACCCGACCTAGCTTTGATAACTTCATCACTGTGGGCAGGAGCAGCGGCACCCGTGGCCGTTAACCCCCCCGGCGTTTGATCTAAACCGTCTGATCTCAATCACGCGGCTCGGATCACCGGGTACCGCTTCGCGCAAACACGCCCTGCCCCTGGGCCCCATCCGTCGGTCGCCTACGCCCCCTGGCGTTGTGCCCGACCGGTCAGTCCGCCTCCCGTCCTCGGTCGCTGATCGCCCTGGCCCATTGGTCAGCTGAGCGCGCGCCCCTCTGTTCTCGGCCGTTGATTTGAGATATGATGGCCGAGGGAGCCCGATACCCCATTGCGTGTAGTTTTGTTAAAGAGACCCCTGGTTTTCTGAAAATCAACCAGTTGTCCCTGGTTTTCGCGCACAGACCCTAGTATTCTTGCAGAAAGAACCCTAGGCTTTTATTTAATGATAGAATTAGACCTAATTTAGGGTTTTAGATTCCAAAACTTGTTTATTTCATATCTTTTGCATATGAACTCCAAATTGAGTGATTCAAATTGCAAAATGTTCATGGGATTATTCTCTATCTATTAGAATTAGATCATTCACTGCTGTACATTCTAATTTTATGCCTAGACTATAGATTAGTTTAGGTAATGGTTTATTTATGAAATAGGAAAAATAAAAAAGCAAAACCCCAATGGTAATTAGATGTTTAACTTTGTGAAATTAATAATATGTAAAGTATGAATCTATCCCTGGTATAATTTTTGTGTCTCAATAAAATAAGTGGAATCTAATTATGTAATCTATGGAGATAGATAATACTTAGAAAATCACAAACTTCTAAATGTGTTAGTTCACCCTATAACCCAAGTTACTTCTTGAGTTTATATTGTTCTTTTAAGATGTGTTCACTTGTTTGTACATGTTTGGTGTATTGTTCATTTGTCTTTATCCAAATGTATTGAATGCATGATTGCTTTATTTAGAGAACGAGCATCCCGTGGTTTCTGAGTGTGTTGCCGAAGATCTTCCTGAGCAACAACCTAGTGAAGGCAAATGTTCTCTGACCTATTATGTCCTACTTACTTTATAATTCACCGTCCTACATTACTTTATTGAAACGGAAGGATTGACTAGTCTGTATTCATCTTGTCCTTGTTACCTTTTTGGGTTATTATAGTGAGCTTTATTCTATTGCTTTAACTTAATCAACGAACATGATGTGAAATTTATGATACGATGATGTTATCCTGAATTCCTGATGATGATCTTATGATACTTTAGGGGACTCAGGCTGTTTCATGAGTACCTCTCCGTAAGGACCTATTTGTTGAGTGACCACCCGGGATAACAATGCATCCATGAGGGTGGAATGGGACGCCCTTAGCTGAAGAATTAGATGAACCTGGGGGTGTAGTTGGCTTTGTCAGAGGGCCATCAATGGGGGCCAGGGCATAGTGCTCGATCTGCTAAGGGTGGGTGCCGAGGTTCATTCGATTTGGTTTTGTTAGTCACCCACCTTAGGGAGGGGTATTAACTTTGTACGCCTGGCGAAACCTATCGAGAAGCTATGCACCAGGGGAGTCTTTATAAAGGCTACCCACCTTATAATTCTGATCTATGATATTTCCTCTTAGAGGGAGTACATTTGGGTAATAACTAGGTTTATTACTAAAGTTTGGCTCTACTATTAGTAATAAATACTTGACCAACTAAAAGCAACTACTTAACCTTAACTCCACATATAGTTAGTCCACTTTAGCCAAACGGGACATTTGCTGAGTACGTTGATGTGTACTCACCCTTGCTTTAAAAACCATCCCACCCCAGGTTGTCCCCACTGTGTCCAGTGCTCAGAAGGAGATGCAGGCAACATGGAGGACTTTGAGGAGTTCCAGGACTACGACGAGTTCTAGATATGTTAGTGGCAAACCCCCAGTCAACTGCATGTGAAGGCCTTATCTGCTACGTTCGTTTTTCTGCACTTTGATAATGTTAATTACGATGTTATGTTAAAGACTCTATGGATGTCTTGGACATCTTGATGTAATAAAGTACCTTTCCTCTATTTACTTTGAGCAATGTGTGATGATGTCCAATTATATAATCGATGTGTACGTGAGTTGCTGATCCTGGCACATACATGGTTTGCATTTGGTTTACCTTCCAAAACCGGGTGTGGCATAAGTGGTATCAAAGCCTTGCTCACTGTAGGACCGCTAACCTAGAATAGAATTGTCGCCCTTAGGACTATAGACCCCTACCCTTACTTTGACCTTTGTGTCATTTGAAAAGTTGGTCATCTTGACTAGTTCTATGTTATATTAATATCTATATACTCATCTTACAAAATGTTTTATCTCACTTTGCTTTTGGTTTACTTGCTGGCCATATAGTTCTACTCTCACTCTTGTGCTTACGATGTCTTTTGTAGATGGCTCGTATTAGATGCACTGCACGTAAGTCAGTGATCCCCTTTTTGCCCTCTCCCTTGCGGAGCGTCCACTGCGCCGCATGGTGACAGGTCAGTCTGGCCACCTGGAGAGGTTGCATCATGACCTGCACAAGGAGCAGGAGCACCGACGCCAGGAGCAAGAGTAGCAGGACTCTTCCCCCTCACCTCAGTAGGAGGTGGAGTTTGGGAGGCAGCCTTCCCCTACACCTCAGCCAGAGATGCCCCCTGCACCACCATAGGGCATCCCGGCTGCTGGAGGAGACCCTGACGGAGATGGAGACAACGACGACAATGATAGTTCGAGCCTCAACATGGAGCTCTCGGAGGAGCAGGAGCCGGAGGGATGGATCGCTCAACCCATCACTCATTACGCCGCTCATGGGTGTCAATGCCACGACGCTCTCGACACCTTGCCGTGTCAGGCATTCGACCGACACACTTGGTCCATTGAGTACCATTGTGTAGTCTACCTGCATCATCATGGGTTATACCCAGACCAATGGGAGGCTACTTGCTTGGTGCAGCGTCCGGACGATGATCTCCGGGGTGTAGAGGCCTTCTCAGAGCATTATTCTATCATTGAGAGGGATACTATCGACACAGCCATGCAAGATGCTGCACGGCATGCGCTTTCGCAGTACTGCTCGTTGTTCATCGGTGTAGCTGATGGCCTCAACCTGAAGTACTACCCTTGCCATTCGACTGGCAGTACTAGAGGTGTGATTGTCTCACCAGTTTGTGAGGGAAATCCTAGGCTGAACAGCATGGTCAACCTGGTTGCCATGCTCAACACCAAGCTAGACCACGCCCTTGATGAGTTGGGCAAGGCTCGGGCAGAGATTGCAGAATTGCATGCTGAGCGCGCAGCGCGCCACTATCAGGATGGCGGTTCCCCCACTCATGTCGAGATTCAACACCCCTACCGCTCGCTTCCCCGTGGTCGTTATGCTTATGGCACCCCTGACTATAGGACCCAGATAGATTTGGAGCCATAGATCGATAGAGTCGAAGTCTGTAATAATGCTTAATTCAGTGTCTTAGTCTTAGTCAGTCTTAGTTAGAGTTAGTTTGCTTATCATGTTTTTCTATGTCTGTCGTGATGAAGTTGGATCTTTGTAATGATTGTCACCAAGGTGTGGGCATCCCCTGCCACTTGGTGTAGTTATTAATAAAGTTAGTTATTTAGTTGGGCAACCCATTTATTTCCACTTTCCTCTTTATCTGAGAAGTTGTGTTGGCTATGTTGAGAGTCAGTGAAGATGCTCATTTGTTTAGTATTGCGAAGACTTCTATATATCTTTTCTTATGCTGAAAGACTGTAGAGTCAGATCTGATGTGTGTATGCTTTCTACATATGTCTGAAAACATGCGTAGAGGTGGAAGGCATGCTCAGCATGAGCAGCAGGCACCCAGGTGGAGGCACCCCAGTAGCAGTTTCCACCGCCACCCCCGATGACTATTGAACAGATGTTCCTGATGCAAACCTAGGGAGTCCAAGCGATTGGCTAGACTTTAGCAGCAATGCAGCAGGTGCAGCAGTAGCAACCCCCACCTCAACCTCAGATGCAAGTTTAGATGCCTCAGATGCCCAAAGACAAGCGGGCGGACCCCATGGACGCCGAAGATTGGTTGTGTACCGTGGAGCGTGATTGCACACTGCTCAGTGCAACGATCGTGAGAAGGTTATGTATGGTCCCCGCCTGCTAAGGGGAGCAGCATAGTCCTGGTAGGAGTCTTACCTCACCACCCATGCAGACCCTGAAGCTATCACCTGGGAGGAGTTTAGGGACAACTTTCATCGCTACCATGTGCCTGAAGGACTGATGATAGTAAGGAAGGAGGAATTTCTTGCATTAAATCAAGGGCCCCTATCTGTTAGTGAGTACAGTGACAAATTTCTGCAGTTGTCACATTATGTACCTGAAGATGTCAATACAGATGCCAAGAGGCAGTACCGTTTTCTGAGAGGTTTAGTTGATCCCCTTTACTATCAGCTAATGAACCACATTTTACCTACCTTCCAGCATTTGATCGATAGAGCAATCATGACCGAATAGAAGCATCGTTAGATGGAGGATAGGAAACACAAGATTGGTGGATCTCAGGTCGGGAGTAGCAGTCGCCTCTGTTACTCAGGCAACCCACCTCAGCAGTTCAAGCAAGGTCACCAGCACCAGCATCAGCCTCAGCATCAGCGTGAGCACCAACAACAATATTAGAGGCAGTTCCCTCGGCAGCATCAGCAGCAGTACCATCAGAACAACCAACAATGAGGAAATCAGTACCAGCGCTAGAACAACCAGACACCTTGCCTTTCTGCCCCAGCAACCAACCAGAACAACCAAGCAACTCTAGTGCAAGGAGGAGGTCGCAGATGTTTCCATTATGGGGCACAAGGCCACTGTGCGAATCATTGCCCAAAGAAAGCATCTCAGCAACAGTCAGCTCCCAATGCCCCTTCCGGACAGAATGCATCGCAATAAGGAGGCAACAACCATGGGCAGCCTCATGGCTAGTAAGGAAAGGTGAACCATCTATAGGCAAACACAGTCCAGGAGACCCCAGGAGTGGCACTAGGTACGTTCTCAGTCGAATCCCATTCCGCAAATGTGTTATTTGATACTGGTGCAACACATTCTTTCGTGACTGCATCATGGGTAGAAACACACAATGTACTAGTAGCACCAAGGTATCCACCTATGAGGGTTAGTTCAATTGGTGGGAGGACCCACACAAATAGATTTTTCCCCAGTGCAAGAGTTCAAATAAAGGGGATAGAGTTCCCTGTTGATCTGATGGTAATGGGTACCCGGGATGTAACCATAGATGTCATCCTAGGGATGAATTGGCACACCAAATATCAAGCAGGCCTTAGCTATGATAAGAGGACTGTGAAGTTAGTGTCCTTATCAGGAGAGGAAGTGTTAGTGGAGTTGGTATTGTCTGGACCAAGAAAAGGAAGCTGTCACCAGATCACCGCCCATATTGAGGAAGTCGAGCCATCAGAAGTTATCAAAGTAGTATCAGAATTCCTAGATGTGTTTCCCGAGGATTTACCAGGCATGCCACCTGAGAGGAAAGTTGAATTTGCCATAGAGCTTATACCTGGCAAGGCCCCTATTTCCAAGAGAGCCTATCGAGTGTCCGGACCAGAATTGGTGGAACTCAAGAAGCTGATATACGAGTTATTAGAGAAAGGCTACATCAGACTAAGTACCTTGCCTTGGGCCGCCCTAGTGTTATTTGTGGAGAAGAAGGATGGGACAAAAAGAATGTGCATTGATTACCAAGCCTTGAATGAAGTCACTATCAAGAACAAGTACCCCTTGCTCGGAATTGAAGATCTGTTCGATCAGTTGAGAGGAGCTAGTGTGTTCTCGAAGATAGATCTGAGATCAGGTTACCGTCAGCTCAGGATCTAGCCTTCGGACATACCGAAGACCGCATTTATCATCGAGTACGGACTATATGATTTCACGATCATGTCATTCGGTTTGACGAATGTGCCAGCTTTCTTCATGTACTTGATGAACAGTGTGTTCATGGACTTCCTTGACAAGTTCGTAGTGATGTTCATTGATGATATCCTCATATATTCCTAGAATGAGCAAGAGCATGAAGAGCACTTGAGGAAAGTATTGTAGAGGCTACAAGATTGTAGGTTGTATGCCAAGCTGAGTAAGTGTGAATTCTGGATCAGTGAAGTCTTGTTCTTAGGCCATATTATAAACTGAGATGGATTAGCTGTGGATCTGAAGAAGGTAGCAGCTATTCTAGATTGGAAAGCACCGAAGGATGTCCAAGGAATCAAGAGTTTCATTGGAATGGCTGCCTACTATCGGCGTTTCATTGAAGGTTTCTCTAAGATTCACAAGCCAATGATAGCCTTACTGGCAAAGAAAGTTGAGTTCAAGTGGACCGCAACGTGCTAAGAGTCCTTTGAGACGTTGAAGAAGAAGTTCATAATAACACCGGTATTGATTGTGCCAGATGTTCACAAGCCATTCTCAGTGTATTGTGATGCTTCGTACACTGGACTAGGATGCATGTTAATGCAAGAGGGGAGAGTAATGGCGTACTCGTCCCAGTAGTTGAAGATTCATGAGAAGAATTACCCCACGCATGATTTGGAGTTAGCAGTAGTGGTTCATGCACTGAAGACCTGTAGGCACTATTTGTATGGGGAGAAGTTTGATATCTACATAGACCACAAGAGTCTCAAGTATATCTTCACTTGGTCAGAGTTAAACATGAGGCAGCGAAGATGGCTGGAGCTAATCAAAGACTATGAGCTGGATATATATTATCACCCTGGCAAAGCTAATTTGGTTGCAGATGCTTTGAGCGAAAAGAGCCAAGTCAACATGATGGTCGCTCACTCGATGCCGTATGAGCTAGCAAAGGAATTTGATAGGCTGAGTCTCGGATTTCTAAACAACACTCAAGGAGTGACAGTTGAGCTGGAACCCACCCTAGAACAATACATCAGGAAGGGCCAAAAAAATGATGAGAAAATCAACGAGATTCGACAGCCGATCATAGATGGGAAAGGCAAAGATTTCCATGAAGACACAGAAGGAGTGGTATGGTTCAAGGATAGACTATGCGTTCCTGACATCAAATCGATCTAGGAACTGATTCTCAAACAAGCTCATGAGACAGCTTATTCCATACACCCTGGTAGTGAGAAGATGTACCAAGACCTAAAGAAAAGATTCTGGTGGTACGGTATGAAAAGGGAGATAGCAGAGTATGTTGCCATATGCGACAGTTGTTAGAGAATCAAGGCTGAGCATCAGAGGCCCGTGGGTTTGTTGCAGCCGTTACAGATTCCTCAGTGGAAATGGGATGAGATTGGGATGGACTTTATAGTCAGTTTGCTGCGCATTCGAGTCGGTTATGACTCCATCTGGGTAGTGGTGGACCGCTTGACAAAGGCGGCACAGTTCATACCAGTCAAGATCACCTATAACAGTGCAGTGTTGGCAGAACTGTTGGGGACTTGTTCTCAAATGCTTCGAATTAAGAACAAGGCAACATAAAAAGAAGTTAATGGTTAATGTCCTTCGTCCTCTGAAGCGTTATTTCCTTTAGGATATAACGATTTTGGACGAAGGTAATGAAGGACATACCTTCATCATCACAGTTTATATCGATAAAAGGAAAAGCATATGAAACATGAAAGAATACATGAATAATCATATGACATTATTAAGTGTCATCATTATATAATTATGGAAGAATAAGAACAGTATTGAATTACATTTGTACCTTCGATTTGACGGAAGGCAAAAACACAAGCATGACGCACGAGCGAATACAAGCCAGCGTGAACAGTACGGGGGTACTGTTCATCTATTTATAGATACAGGACACAGCCTGTGAAGAATTACAATCATGCCCCTCATAAAAGTTTACAACATTGACTCAGACCTTTATGGATTAAAAGGTCATTCTATCTCTAAGTCGGTTTGTAATACCGAAGCTTCATGAAGAGGAACCTTCGGTCATCCCCTGGGGACAACTTCAGCCGAAGCTCCTTCTTCCTACAAGACCTTCGACGCAACGAAGCATGGCCCCAACAGTAGCCCCTTTCGCGGTGCTAGATCGTTTTTCGTAACGAGCTTGATCCGTGAAAAAAGCCTCTTAAGCTTCGGGAAGCCGAAGGTCCAAAAAACACCTTCCCTGAGCTCGTTGTCGAGAAACGATTCAATTTCCGAGCGCGTGTCAGGCCCACTTTGCAGAGTTACTGTTTGTCTCTGCGGTCCACCGCGCAGCGAGTGCAAGTGACTGTCCGCCTGGTGTAAAAATCCTGGCGTTTCGCCTTCTTACCTGCAACACTATATAAACAGACGGGTAGGTGTGAAGTTACCACAGCATTCATTGCTATTTGCACTGTTTTGCTGCCAAAATTTTTAACCACAGCCGAAGCTTGACTCTCGGAATCGAACGAAGGTCCAACTCGAAGTCTGCTTCGTGAGAAGGAAAGGCTTCGGGGAAAAAGTATTCAATTTCCCAAAAACTCAGAATTAAATGGCCAGAGTGCGATCTACTGCCAGGGTTGAGCGTGGAGGAGACGAAGCTGAAGGTTCGGAGACTGTTCCCATCTCCGAAGCAATGCAACGATCCGGACTGGTAACTTCGGAGGAAATCCCCACTGTTGAAGCAGAACAAGCAACTGCCGAAGCAGAAGATGAGAACATTGAAGAAACTGATCCCGAAGATGATTATCGCATTGCCATGCCAAGTAAGCCCAGCCACCTGGACTTTGGAAAGTCGACCGTTTCGAAGGCTGATCTCTCCAAGATGGTAATGTCAGGCTATTTCAGTGAAAGTCAGAAGAAGCTACTTCGCTTCGGGGGAGAAGAAACTACCCCGAAGCCAGAGAAGGATGAGATAGTCATTTTCAAGAGCTTTCTAAAGGCTGGGTTGAGATTCCCCCTCCATGGGATTATTGCAGATGTATTGAAGAAGTTTGGAATCTACTTTCATCAGTTGACTCCTAACGCTATCGTTAGGCTTAGTGTTTACATCTGGGCCCTCCGAAGCCAGGCGGTGGAGCCGTTTGCCGACAGCTTTTGTCGAGTCCATGAGCTGCATTACCAGACGAAGGCTAGAAAAGATGGGTTACATGATAACTTTGGTTGCTATAATTTTGCCTATCGAAAAACCACAAAGTTTCCTGTTATTAGCTACCGAAGCAAATGGCCGGCAGGCTGGAAGTCAGAGTGGTTTTATGTGAAAGTTGACGAAGACAAAGAGAAGTTGGTACAAAGCCCACTTGAATTGATCTTCGGAGAAACAAGACCGCGATGTCACATGACATTAGAAGGTCCCACTTGGGCTGCACTGGGTGAGTTTAAAACTATTTCAGAGCACATCAGTACCAGGGACCTGGTTCAAGAGTTCTTGGCCTTCAGGGTTTTCCCTACTTTAAAAGAATGGGAAATGCCGAAGCTAGAGGGGGAGAAGAAGGAAGGGGAACTTGTCCGGCTTCCTTACCATTTCAAGTTCAAGAAATACTTTAAAAAACCTTGCCAAGAGTGGCTGGACACAGTTGAAGTAATGTGCAATGAAATTCTTGGGAATTATTCGAAAAAAGAGGATCAATTGATGACCGCGGCCTTCGGCACCCGTCCGAAGCGAAGGCTGAACCGAGTGTTTGATGCCCTGGGTTTTGAGTACCCTGATTATGAACAGCTAAATAAGGGTGCTGAGGGCCAAAAAAGGAAAAGGGTGGCCGAAACTTTGAACAAAGATGAGGAAGAACCATCAAAAAAGAAGAATATTCCAAAGAAGAGAAGAATATCATCTCCGAAGCGAAAATTATCCGATGAAGAGAGGACTCCTGCATCGCCCTCTACCACCGATGTGGAGGAAATCTTAAAGGTAATGACTGAACCCCTGCCCGCGAAGCTAAGTCCATTAGGGCCTCAACTGACGAAGCTTTTTCGAAAGGTGGAGGAGCCGGAAAAAACGAAGAAGATAACCAAAACAAAAAGACAAAGAATTATCGCAGTGACCGAAGTCATTGACAAGACGCCACCGAGGGCTTCAACTCGGAAAGCGCCAGCGGTTGAGGGCACAACAAATGTCGAAGTCGCACCTTCGGAGGTCGCGGCTACCAAAGCCGCTTCGGTCGAAGATTTGAACTTGGAAACTACAATTGAAGACATCGACAAAATACTGCTAGATATGGCCGCAGAAGAAGCCACCACCGCTGCCGAAGAAACCATGGCCACAGTGCCTGGGAAGGAAAAGGAAATAGCCGAAGATACTTCGGAGGACGAAGCCTTCATATTTCAAAATTTAGTTGGACAAGAACTGTCGAAGGCCGAAATAGAAGAGCTTAAAGAATATGCCAAATCTTGCGGATATAAGCCAGGAGCTCTTCTTTTCGGAGGTATTGACGATGAAAAATTAGGCTGCATCCGGGATCAAACTGGAGCTAAGGTCATCGGTACTCTATCAAAGAGTATCGGTTTTCCGAAGCTAGAAACGGATATCAGCCGCTACCGACGACAACATATCGTTGGTAGCTTATTTTATTCCAACTTCAAGGTAAACAACTTTTCTCTGACTTTTATTGTTTTTAATAATGAAAATGTTCCTAACGAAGGTTGTTTATGTGCAGAGCATGCTACTGAGCAAAGCTTTGAAGATGCAGCAAGATCTAGAGGATAAAAAACACGAAGCTATAATTGAAAATTTAGAGAGCAAAATAAAAGAGCAATCAGCTATTATTGAAAAGAAAGACTTCGAACTCCAAACAACTGAAGGCTTATTGGCAGAAACTGAAGCTAAAGTAGCAGAATTGAATTCAAAGCTTCTCTGCCAATCAAAACAATTTGAACAAGAGAAGCAAGAGCTTAATTCAAAATTTGAGGCCGAAGTCCAAGAAAACTCAGATTTGAAAAAATCATTGACCAGCCTTCAAGACAAATGTTTGAAATTTAGTAACAACTGTATTCAACAATTAAAAAAGATCTTTTATTCAGTTGGAGCCAGCAGTGGAAAGTTCACCCCTTCAGCTGAAAATTTGCCAAGAACTTTCGAACATATTGAAGCTGAAATTGATGAGCTTGACGAAGTTATAGCCGGGCACGGTGACTTCTGTGCCTGGGTAGCTTCTCGGGGCACTGCTGCAGCGTTTCTGAAGGCTGGCTGTGATCATGGAAAAATCGTCAACAGGCCCAATTTCACACTATCTCCATCAATTCTAGACGATATTCCTGACCTCGCCCGAAGCATTTCAAACAGATTTATAAAAATGATATGGACAAAAGGCGGGCGAGAAAAGGCTGGAGATGAAGCTCAAAGTCATCTTGAACCAGTAAGAAATCATACCTTGTGCTTACCTTCTCCTTCACACTTGATTTTTACTCACAATACCTTGATTCATGTAGGATGACGAAGCTGAAACTGATGCTTAATATGCAGCCGAAGCTGAAGCCCGGTGAAGATTAGTAGGAGTAGACTGTAGAAAAAACTCAAGAGACTTTTGTAATAACTTTTGTAAATACAGCTAAACTGCTCTTAATGAGCTTTGTTCATACCTTGTAATATATCCTTACCCTTCCATTGAGGCGCTTTGATTGTGGACGAAATTAGTATTTTGAGCCGAAGGCGAAAAAACACCTTCCCTTCTTTTCGTACACAACGAAGCATAAAAGACCGCTTCTTCTTTTTGCCGAAACCTTTCTTTTTCTTTTTTTTACACAACGAAGCATAAAAGACCGCTTCTTCTTTTTGCCGAAACCTTTCTTTTTTTTTGTACGCGAAGAAGCTCTTCTCGTATGCCGAAACAACCACTTATGCCATGATGATGATTATCCTATATATGCCTGAATGTTTATGAATGCAAATGCTATGATGTAACGTGATGTGCAAATGAATGTCCAAACACATATCCGAAGCCATACCCTTAGCCATTATTTCCTTAGAAACAATCACACATCAGCTCTGCATTCCCTTAGGAACGACTTTGGAGCTTCTTCGCCTTTTACTTTCGGCGGAATCAGCGTTGACTTTTCGCTGTAAGCTCTGCATTCCCTTAGGAACGACTTTGGAGCTTCTTCGCCTTTTACTTTCGGCGGAATCAGCGTTGACTTTTCGCTGTAAGCTCTGCATTCCCTTAGGAACGACTTTGGAGCTTCTTCGCTTCTTCAGTTTTCGGCACTCGATGGTGCGTTCTCAGCTTTTACATTTACATTCCTTGGGGGATTTTGCTCTTATAAAACTAAAAAGGAGATTACATATGATGGCCCCATTAAAAACCTTTCTCCCCCTTTAGAAAGGAAAAGGGTGCCATGAAAAAGAAAAAACATAAGAAAAGTTACATCATATTACACATAATATCGCCGAAGCTCATCCGCATTCCAAGATCTTGGAATGTCGTTGCCGTCCATGTCCTTCAATCTGTATGAACCAGGTCTTGACGAAGATACTACCAAGAAAGGTCCCTCCCATTTCAACTGTAACTTGCCCACTGTGTCTGGGTTGGCCACTCTCCGAAGCACCAAATGTCCCGGCTCAATATTCTTTAGCCAAACTTTTCTATCTCGCCATTTGACTGTTTCGGCCTGGTATTTATTGATATTTTCCACAGCTTGAAGCCTGATCCCTTCTAAAGCATCTTTTTCCACAAAACAAGCATCTTCAGGGCCTGATTCTGCCGAAGCTACTACTCTTATTGATCCAGTTTTAGCTTCTTCCGGAGTTATTGCTTCGTCACCGAATAATAACTTGAATGGAGTAAAGCCTGTAGATCTTGATGTTGTTGTATTGTGGCTCCACACCACTTTGGTTAACTGATCTGGCCACTTTCCCCTGGGTTGGTTGAAGATTAACTTCATTATTCCTATCATTATAATGCCGTTGGCTCTTTCAACGAGCCCATTTGACTCCGGATGCCTGACTGATGCAAAATGGATCTTCGTACCAATTTGATCACAGAAATTTCTGAAAGCTTCGGAGTCGAATTGTGTTCCATTATCCACAGTGATGGCCTTCGGTACCCCGAAACGACAAACAATATTCTGCCAGAAAAACTTTTGGATAGTGGCTGAAGTTATTGTGGCTAATGGCTTTGCCTCAATCCATTTAGAAAAATACTCCACAGCCACTATGACATATCTTAAATTCCCTTGTGCCGGTGGTAATGGTCCTAACAAGTCAAGGCCCCACCTTTGCAATGGCCAGATGGGTTGAATGAGCTGTGTTAAAGACGAAGGCTGTTTTTGATCTCTTGCACATTTCTGACAGCCTTCGCACTTTTGAACTAACTCCGCTGCATCCGAAGCTGCCTTCGGCCAATAAAACCCTTGGCGGAAAACTTTTCCAAGTAACGGCCTAGATCCAATGTGGGATCCACACAGGCCTGCATGTATTTCTTTCATCAACTCTATACCTTCGGTTCTAGATAAACACTTGAGTAGCGGAGCACAAACTCCATGCTTGTACAACTCCCCTTCTATCATGACATATGGACGAGCTCTTGCCTCTATTCTCCTGTTATAAGCTTCGTCATCTGAAAGGAACTTACCCTGAAGGTAAGAGATGATCTCAGTTCTCCAATCTTCGCTATAAATAGGAGATATGTTGAGGACTGCTCTTTCAAGGAGCTCCACTGAAGGTGCCTTTATTGTTTCGAAGAACACATCCGAAGGTAACGGCAGCCCCTGTGCTGCTGACTTGGCTAGCAAATCAGCATGCTCATTTTGTCCTCGAGGGATATTTTTGACAGAAAATCCTTCGAAGGAAGCTTCGATTCTTCGGACCGTGTCTAGATATTTTTCAAGCTTCGGATCTTTAGCCTTGCAACTTTTGTCGATATGACCCGAAACAACCTGGGAATCAGTTTTAAGAATCGCCCTTCTGATTCCCATTGCCTTTAATTTCCGAAGGCCCAGGAGCAGGGCTTCGTACTCAGTAATATTGTTTGTACAGCTGAAATCAAGTCTTGCCACATAACAAGTTTTAACCTTGGATGGTGAGACCAACACAGCGGCTGCTCCTGCTCCGAAGGTTCCCCAAGAGCCATCACAAAACACTGTCCACACTTCGGCATCTTTATTTGCTTCTTCATCCTTAGCCCCTAGCGTCCAATCGGCAATGAAATCTGCCAACGCTTGAGACTGGATCGAGGATCTATGCACATAATCAATGCAAAATTCATTGAGCTCTGCAGCCCATTTTCCAATCCGTCCAGTAGCTTCTCTATTTCTCATAATATCCTTCAACGGCTGCGAAGAAGGAACAACAATATTGTATGCTTGAAAATAATGCCGAAGCTTCCTGGATGCCATCAAAACGACATATAATACCTTCTCCAGTTCTGTATAGTTTTTCTTTGATACACTAAGGACTTCAGATACAAAATACACTGGAACCTGCTTCTTGACTTGGCCAACAAGCTTCTCCTGGACAAGTGCTGCACTTACTGCTGAGTGCGAAGCTGCCACATATAACAACAAAAGGAGCCCCTGGCGTTGGTGGAGTTAATGTTGTCAGATCTATCAAATATTGCTTCAGCTCTTCGAAGGCTTTTTGTTGGCTTGGTCCCCATTGAAAGACTTCAGCTGACTTCAGCACCTCGAAGAATGGTAAATTTCTTTCTGCTGATCTGGATATGAATCTATTAAGAGATGCCAGCCTCCCTGTCAATCTTTGGGCCCCCTTTCTTGTAGTTGGTGGCTCCATTCGAAGTATAGCTTCAATTTTATTTGGATTAGCTTCAATTCCCTTTGTTGAAACCAAGCATCCAAGAAATTTCCCCTTCTTTACTCCGAAGACACATTTTTCTGGATTCAGCTTCAAACCAGCTTGTCTGAAACTGGCGAAGGTCTCCTGCAAATCAGCAATATGATTTTCCTGCTTCGTGCTTTTTACAATGATGTCATCAACATAAGTTAGCACATTTCTGCCTATCTGAGACTGGAGGACCTTCGCAGTCATTCTGCTAAAACTTCCTCCAGCGTTTTTGAGCCCCTCAGGCATCCGAAGATAGCAATATGTGCCACTTGGGGTTATGAAGCTAGTCTTCGGCTCATCTTCCTTCTTCATCCAGATTTGGTGATAGCCTGAGTAACAATCTAGCAGACTCATGAGCTCTGAAGAAGCTGCTGCATCAACTAAAGAGTCTATCCTTGGCAATGGGAATTCGTCCTTCGGACAAGCCTTGTTGAGATCTGTAAAATCGATACACATCCTCCACTTGCCGTTGGCCTTCTTTACCATAACAGTGTTAGCTAGCCATTCTGGGTACTTTACTTCTCTGATAACTCCTGCACTGAGGAGTCTTTTTACTTCACTGCGAGCCCCTTCGGCCTTGTCATCAGACATTTTCCGAAGCCTCTGCTTTCGGGGTCTGAAGGATGGGTCAACATTGAGCGAGTGTTCAATAACATCCCTATTTACTCCGCAGAGGTCATTAGCTGACCATGCAAAAACATCTTTGTTGTTGAACAAAAACCTTATCAAGGTTTTCTCCTGCTCTTCGGATAATTGAGAAGCCAACAGCACCTTCTGCTCTGCTATGTCCTCACATAAGAGCATGGGCTTCGGCTGATTTGCTGAAGCTGCTTTCTCCCTTCTGAATTTGTACTGTTCACAAGCTTCAGCTCCATCTATGTTATGGATTGCTTTGGAGTCAGTCCAGCTTCCTTCGGCCCTTCTAGCAGCTTCCTGGCTTCCATGAATAGCAATAGGCCCTTGGTCCGAAGGTATCTTCATGCAGAGGTAAGCTAGGTGAAGAATTGCTTCGAAGACATTGAGAGTACCGCGACCAATGATAGCATTGTAAGGATACTCCATGTCAACAATATCAAACACAATTTGCTCAGTCCTTGTGTTGTTAACAAATCCGAAGGTTACTGGCATGGTAATCTTCCCAAGTGCTACAATCTGCCGCCCTCCAAAGCCACAAAGAGGGTGCGTAGCATCATGGATCTTGTCTTCGGGCTCTTGCATTTGTCTGAAGGCCTTAGCAAATATAATATCAGCTGCACTGCCTGTATCAACTAAGACATTGTGGACCAGAAATCCTTTGATCACACAAGAGATAACCATAGCATCATTGTGTGGGTAATCCTTGAGTTGAAGGTCCTCTTGGGAGAAGGTAATAGGAATGTGAGACCATCTCGACTTGATGAAGGGTCCTTGCACCCCAACATGCTGTACCCTTCTCTGTGCTTCCTTCTTCTGCTTCTTGTTGGCTGGCTCTGAACATGAACCGCCTGTTATCGGGAACAGCAGCTTCGGAACCGAAGCAGCTCCAGCTTGATCATTGAACGAAGCCATCAGCTCAGAAAAGTGGAAGTGAGTTCACCGGAGGTGGGCGCCAATGTTGGGGACTTGTTCTCAAATGCTTCGAATTAAGAACAAGGCAACATAAAAAGAAGTTAATGGTTAATGTCCTTCGTCCTCTGAAGCGTTATTTCCTTTAGGATATAACGATTTTGGACGAAGGTAATGAAGGACATACCTTCATCATCACAGTTTATATCGATAAAAGGAAAAGCATATGAAACATGAAAGAATACATGAATAATCATATGACATTATTAAGTGTCATCATTATATAATTATGGAAGAATAAGAACAGTATTGAATTACATTTGTACCTTCGATTTGACGGAAGGCAAAAACACAAGCGTGACGCACGAGCGAATACAAGCCAGCGTGAACAGTACGGGGGTACTGTTCATCTATTTATAGATACAGGACACAGCCTGTGAAGAATTACAATCATGCCCCTCATAAAAGTTTACAACATTGACTCAGACCTTTATGGATTAAAAGGTCATTCTATCTCTAAGTCGGTTTGTAATACCGAAGCTTCATGAAGAGGAACCTTCGGTCATCCCCTGGGGACAACTTCAGCCGAAGCTGCTTCTTCCTACAAGACCTTCGGCGCAACGAAGCATGGCCCCAACAAGAACTATACATGTCTCGGATTGTATGCTTGCACGGTGTTCCAAAGAAGATAGTATCAGACAGAGGTACTCAATTCACTTCTCATTTTTGCAGCAGTTACATGAAGCCTTAGGCACACATTTGAAGTTCAGTTCAGCTTATCACCCGTAGACAGATGGTCAGACTAAGAGAACCAATCAGATTCTTGAAGATATGTTGAGAGCTTGTGCATTGCAAGACAAGCTAGGATGGGACAAAAGGCTACCATATGCAAAATTCTCTTACAACAATAGCTACCAGGCCAGTCTGAAGATGTCACCATTCCAAGCACTATATGGGAGGAATTTTCGAACTCTGTTACATTGGGACCAACCCGGCGAAAGGCAGGTGTTCGGTCCAAATATTTTGCTTGAAGGTGAAGAGAACATCAGGATGGTTCGAGAGAATCTGAAGACAACGCAGTCCAGACAGTGAAGCTATGCTGACACCAGAAGAAGAGAATTGAATTTTGAAGTGGGAGACTATATTTACTTGAAGGTGTCACCCATCAGAGGAATCAAAAGGTTTGGAGTCAAGGGTAAGCTAGCACCTCGATACATCGGACCGTACCAGATTCAAGCAAGACATGGAGAAGTGGTATATCAACTTAACCTACCAGAAAGTCTGTCAGTCGTGCATGATGTGTTCCATGTTTCTCAGCTGAAGAAGTGCTTGCGAGTGCTAGAAGAGCAATTGCCAACCGAGGATCTCGAGGTTCAAGAAGATCTAACTTATATTGAGAAGCCCACTCAAATTCTGGAGACAGCAGACAGAGTCACTCAAAGAAGCACCATCAGGATGTGCAAATACAAGTGGGGCCATCACTCATAGGAAGAAGCAACCTGGGAAAGAGAAGATGATCTGAAAGCCAAGTACCCTGAACTCTTTACTAGCCAACCCTAAATCTCGAGGGCGAGATTCTTTTCAAGGGGGATAGGTTTGTAACACCCTAAATTTGGGGGTATAAATTTTCTTCTCTAAATGCCTACCGAATTCATGTGTTACCTCTTGTCTCTCTCTAGACTTCTTCTCTCCTCTTTTTGTTTAGAGTTAGGTTAATTAGGTTGAGGAGTAATTATTTATTTTGTCAAAACTAAGTGAGTCATGAAATGTTGCATCATGCTGAGCCTAAATTATTCTTTGATTTGATGCACATGTTTGAAATATTTGAATTTGAATTTGTGTTTGAATTTGAATTGAGTTCACTAGAGAAAATAAAAAGAAAAGAAAATAGAAATTCAGAGAAAAAGGGAAAACCAGATTCAGCCCACTAAGCCCAACCCAGCCCAGCGAGGCCGCGAGCACGCGCCCGTGCCGCCTGACAGGTGGGCTCCACCTGTCAGTGGTGGTTTCCTCGCTCGCGCGCTCTCTTCCCATCTCCCTCTGCCCAGTGGGGTCGGCCTATCGGCGCCGCGCCCTTCTCGCTCGCGTGCCCTCTCCCTCTCTGCCCCGTGGGACCACCCCGTCAGCGTCGCACCCCGCTCGCCCGCGCGTTCCACCGCTGACCCGCGACCCTCCCCTGTTAGAACCGTCCCCTCCCCCGCAACTGCCGCCGTAACACCTCTGGCAGGGGCAGATCTAGGAGGGGGCTGCCGGCGCTGCAGCCCCGGTCACCCCCCATAACATCTATTTTATGACATGTCCTAATAATATATGCTTCATCTGTTTTAAAATAGTAGTAATCATTTTAGAGAATTAGTAGGTTTATACAATTTTTGATTGATGCATGTGTTTTGCATATGTGTCTAGATTCATCACCATCTATTTGAATATAGACATAAAAACCAAGAGCTAAAAGGTCAACTATTTTGGAACATGGTAGTATATTATAACATAAATACAATCTATAAAGGTTAACTAAGATAGGCCACAACCTTTTTTCTGATCGTGTCATTTAGCACCTGTATTTGGCCTCCATCCATACCAACAACGCGCTAGGTGGTAGCACGCGCATCCTCACTGGACCCCGTCCATGCTTCAGCAGTGCAAATCCACGCCACCATAGAGGACGTAGTCATGAGCCACCGCACACGGCCAATGCACATCTAACAGTTAGCAACGCGCATGTGCCCAACGCAAGGGGCAGGCTGCAAGCAGCACCATAGCAGGCCTACGAGGACGTCGTCGTGGGACTCACCCCAAGATAGCCACTGGTGACTCCACCAAACATGCTTTAACTTATAGCCCCTCCTTTGATCCAATCCTGGATCCGCCACTGACCTCTGGTGTTACTGTCACTAAAACTTGAGCATAACATCATGAGCATCAGCATATCATGTGATTGTTACACTTAGAATGCATTCACTAGGCAAAAATTTCAATCAAGTTGTATTGATGAGACTGGTCATGGGTAAAACCCTAGGGTAGGGTACTTAACCCTAAACTGGGCTTAGAAGTGTTAATAAAGCCCAAGTGAGAGAAAACTTCAAAACTCATGAGAAATAATCATAAGATATCCCACTTAATGAACTCAAGTAGCATTCAAACCCTAGAAGTACCAAAAACCCTAAATAGACCCCTCGAAAACCCTGGACTGAAACCATAGGGGGTTATATGTAAATTTTACACACTTTTGGACCTAAGTGCAAAAACCAAGGAATTAGGGCACCCTAAAGCATATGGTTCACACATGTGAGGATTTCCAAGTCAAAAGATGTGAAATGGGCTTATTTGCAAAAAGCCACTCAACACCCCTCATGTGGCTAAGTCTGAAATTCGGTGCACAAGGCTGACTTTGGAGCTCTGTAGATCTAAAAGTACAAAGATTTTGCCTAGGGTCAACACATCAAAAGTCTAGAGCTATTATAGAAGTACAACTTTGCTTAAGGGGTTAGCATTGTTGTTATACAAAATTGGGAGAAAACTAAGCTCAAAGTGGTGCTGTCAGTTAGTCCTATGTCTGGATTTTCAGTAGCAGTGAAGTTGGATGAACTTAGAGCTCGATTTTGAGTAAGATCCTATAATTATTTGATGGTGGACGCTATAACAAAGTTAAAGCCGGTTTGTTAGGCTACAACTTTGATGCAGAGAGTTGGTTCGGTCACTACATAAAATCTGGAGCAAATCGACCCCATACATGCTCTGTCACACTGACTGAAGGAGCTGCGCGATGGTACAGTAACCTGATCAGATCGCCAGCTCAATGAACTTGCCGCCGGCGACCCCCGCGTGTGGATTCATGCCGCCGCGGTGATTCGTGCTCAGCGCGGTTGGATAACGCTGAGGGAGTAAGAAATATCACCCAGTGGATGAACTCCGGCCACTGTTCACTCTGGCCGCCGTGTCCGCTTAGCCCTGGCCGCTTCGGATTTACCCTCGCTTGAGTTAGACACCTCACAGCCTTGCGCCACGTGCCTCGACACTTTAACCACACTACCGTGACTCACGTTAGCCCATCCGATGATTGCCGGTGAGCTTGCCACGTAATTGCCACCAATCTCCGGCCGCCGCACGTCTCCTTCAAATTCACTGGCCATCGCTCTGGGGACCTATAAATTAAGCACGCCATGAGCTTCGTAGAGTAATTAACCATCCAAAGCACTAGCACATGCCTCCAATTGTTCACCAGAGACCACGAATTGCTTATTTCCCCCAAATCGGGTTTCCGCCACCGTGAAAAGGTCCTCGCCGTGGCTAGCTCGATTCAGGTCCAATCTTGTCCTCTGCTCTCTTATTTCAGCACTCTTAAATGCCACTGATGCTCCTCGACCCATTCAATTAAGCTAGACTGCCCTAGATCGTCGGGAATACCCGTGCTCATCCGTTGTTTGCACTGCCTCCGTGGACAGAGTGATTTAGAGATTAAACTATGAAATTGATCGAGGGGAAATGCTCGTTAGGTGTTGAATTAGGTCTCAACAAAGTTAGGGCACCGGTCATTGCTTATCTTGGCCAGTACAGGTTCGCCGGAGTTCGGTTCGTCGCTGCTCGCCGTCGAGGACCTCGAGTTGTGAAGAGTTAGAACGTGGAGGGCTTCGGTGTATACGTCAGTGACTGAAGCAACAGTGTCGCGGACTCTTTCGAGTTGTTTAAAAAGCTAGGGTCTTTGGTGCAAAACCGCCGCGCAGCGCGCCTGCGCGGGCGCGTTCTGCCTAGGCTGGGCTGGCTCGGCCAGATTCAGTCAACACTATTCCTAGTTTTTCTGTTTCTTTTTCTGCCTGGATTAAAGAATTTCTAGGAAATTATAGAAAAATTCTAAAAATGCAAGACCAATTTTACTAGGTTCCTAATTTCCTATAGTATTTAATAAAAATAGTAGTATGATTTTTAGTCCAAATAGGGAATTATGGAGTATTTAAAATAGCCAAAACCCATACTCTTGGAATTTTAGAAATTGATCAATTACTCCAAAAATCACTAAACTTTGTAGATAAGCTTTAAATATTATTTAGAAGCCTTGGGTAAAGTTTGGTATGATGTGGACAATGTTTGGTGCCTACACCCCCAAAAACCTAATCTTCTAGTGATACCTGCCCTATGAACTGCTGTTCTGACTTAAAAAACCCTAGTTTCTTGAAGTCTCGTGAAGCAAAGTTGTACTCAAGATACAACTTGATAAACCATTTCTATTACTGCATTTTCATAAGCATTACATAAGCAATCATGATTATATATGGTTCTATATAGAAAACGAGGAAGAAATATAAGTTGAAGAAGCAAGAGCTACTCCACCCCCACCTGAAGAACCACCGGCCGGGAACTACTTTTACTTTGACTTCTGTGGAGCAGAGCCCGAGCCACCTATAACACAAGGCAAGCCCCAGTGCATTTGCCACCTCCTTGCTATTTTAAAATCTTTCTCACTTGCTTGATGCATTAGGTGATAGGAGTTATGTGCTAAACAAATTGATGCATTTCCTTCCTTGAGAATTTGATTACCTATCCTTGATCCCCTGTTTTATAAAAAGGTTTTTCTTATGCTTAGTCTTGCTCTAGAAAAACAAAAATGATTTGTTTTGACAAAAGATGATGCTTCAAGTGGGATGGGATGTTTTCAAAATAAAACTTGATGGTGGATCCATCATGGCCGTGATGGGTTCAACATTGGAAAAGATGTACCTCTATCAGGTACCAAACTTTGGGTTGAAATAATAAAGCTGAGACCGAGCAGGTGACTTGCACGAGAAGAGAGTCTCGGTGTAGTGTCTCCGTCTGAGTCGATTAAGGACCTTGTCGATGTAGGCTTAATGATCGAGGACCCTTTAACTGGTCACATGCCTCATCATGGGTAAGCTTGGCCTCGGGCAGACTAATACAAGAATAAGATAACACGCAATGGGAGTGGAGAGATGGCGAGAGTATCGTGTAGCCTCCATGGCAAGGGGCTGGACGGTGGTGTATCTGTGCTCTCGGTTGGCGTGAACCTGATCTGGTCTTAAGAACCCCGGTGGCGAGTTGACATATGCAAGGGTTAAGTGCTACATATGTCGTGTGATTGGAGATCCTCAGCTGAGTATTAATCGAATCAGATCGCCGTTACTTCTCGGACATGAAGACTTGGTCACTGCCCTACACATAGCATTCCAGTGAACAAGAGGGGTTGATAAGAAAATAGCTAGCATAGGCCAAGTGCTTGAACTAGGGTAGAAAGAACTCTAGAATTCAAGTAATGACTTAACTTGCTAATACAATTGGATTTTCTTAAGGATCCACTATTTGTAAGCATTTTTGCAAACAGAGTCTTGATTATTTATTAAACCTTACCTTGACTTCCTCAAGCCAGCATATCCTTGAGTCTTTTATTTTGACGGGTAAGACTTGCGAAAGTACACTTCGTACTCAGGGTTTTTGAACCCATGTTGTTGTAGGTGAGGAAGCAGCAAATTTTTGTTGTTTTTGTTCCAAGGTGGTGCCTAACAAAGAAAACCAAGACTGAAGCCTCGGGAGGAAGTGTCCTCCTTTAAAAACGTTTTATTGTTAATCGGGAGGGGTTTTTGCCTCCCAGGGTTGTAATAATATTACTCTAGCACTATTATATTTTACTGGTCTGTAATAATAATACTCTTTCCATACTTTAATATAAAGTAAGTTGATGTAACTGCTTCTGCATACTCGTTCCTCCGATGTGTTGTAATATCTGCGTGACGGGTGAAACGCTCTTGGGCAAGGTAAAGAATTCAGATACCGAACTTGTCAAGTGATCAGGTGCACCTACAGGGTTGTTCGAGGTCCGATGGACAAGAACAACTGTAGGTGGGCCTAATAACTTGGGAGGTTCCGTCGCAGCCATGCCCATGGTGCGCGTCCACGCGGTCAAACCGCGCCCAGTCTCCCCATGACCCGCCTATGTCGCCTGAGCGCTAGGTGAAGACCCTGCGCACTCCCTCAGATCACCCCTGCCTCATTTCATGCAAGCTCACTCTCTCTCGCGCGCTCTGCCCTCGCTGCTCGCACTCGCCGAAGACCCGCGCTCGCCGTGCCGGCCGTCTAGCCCACCGGAAGCTGCGCCGAGCCACCCCGAGCTCCGTGCTGAGGTAAGGAACCCATTCCCTTGCTCGGTTTTCCATATTCATGCCCGGTCGTAGCCAATTTAGTCTCGCCGGAGTTCATCCACGCCCGCTCGCCTCCCTGCGCGGTGGCTAGCCGATTCATCCTCGCACCGTGCCCCTGCGTTGGTCCATTGCACTCCCCTTCCCTTGCGAGCGCTAGTCCGAGCCTTAGCGCACTCGATTCCCCCTCCCCATGGCTAGGATTCCTCGTCAGAGTTATCCCAACCCGCCTGGAGCTTTCCCTCTGCCATTCTCTTGCCCCCGGCCTTGGTCTCATGGCCGGAACCCCACTAGTGAGTTTGCCAGGTCCTTCTCGCCGGTCCTAGCTAGCTCCGGTGACCTCAGAGCCCCTGTAGCCTGCTATCGCCCTAGCTCCGGCGACTTCACCGCCGTGGGCAGGAGCGGCTCTGCCTGCGGCCGTTAACCCCCTGGAGTTTGATCGCAACCGTCCGATCTCAATCGTGTGACTCGGATCACCGGATACCGCTTCGCGCAAGCATGCCCTGCCCCTGGGCTCCATCTATCGGTCGCCTGCGCCCCTGGTGTTGGGCCCGACCAGTCAGTCCGCCTCCCATCCTCGGACGCTAACTGCCCTGGCCCACTGATTAGTCGTGCGCGCGCCCGTGCCCGAGCACTTGCCTGTGGGATCTGTTTTCGGCCGTTGATTTGAGATCCGATGGCCGAGAGAGACCGATACCCCTTCTCATGTAGTTTTGTTAAAGAGACCCCTAGTTTTCTGAAAATCAACCCACCGTCCCTGGTTTTTATGCGCAGGCCCCTGTATTCTTGCAGAAATAACCCTAGGCTTTTATTTAATCACAAATTTAGACCTAATTTAGGGTTTTAAATTCCAAAAATTGTTTATTTCATGTCTTTTGCATATGAACTCCAAATTGAGTGATTCAAATTGCAAAATGTTCATGGGATTATTCTCTATCTGTTAGAATTAGGATCATTCACTGTTTGTACATTCTAATTTTAGGCCTAGAATATAGATTAGTTTAGGTAATTGTTTATTTATGAAATAGGAAAAATAAAAAGGAAAACCCCAATGGTAATTAGATGTTTAACTTTGTGAAATTAATAATATGCAAAGTATGAATCTATCCCTGGTATAATTTCTGTGTCTCATTAAAATAAGTGGAATCTAATTATGTAATCTATGGAGATAGATAATACTTAGAAAATAACAAACTTCGAAATGTGTTAGTTCACCCTATAACCCAAGTTACATCTTGAGTTTATACTGTTCTTTTGAGATGTGTTCACTTGTTTGTACATGTTTGGTGTATTGTTCATTTGTCTTTATCCAAATGTATTGAATGCATGATCGCTTTATTTAGACAATGAGCAACCCGTGGTTCCTGAGTGTGTTGCTAAAGATCTTCCTGAGCAACAACCTGGTGAAGGCAAGTGTCCTCTGACCTATTATGTCCTACTTACTTTGTAATTCACTGTCTCGTATTACTTCATTGAAACCTAAGGATTGACTAGTCTGTATTCATCTTGTCCTTGTTACCTTTTTGGGTTATTATGGTTAGCTTCATGCTATTGCTTTCACTTAATCAACGAACATGATGTGAATCTTTATGATACGATGATGTTATCCCGATGATGATCTTGTGATACTTTAGGGGACTCGGGTTGTTTCCTTAGTACCTCTCCGTAAGGACCTATTCGTTGAGCGATCACCCGAGATAACAGCTCAATCATGAGGGTGGAATGAGATGCCCTTAGCTGAATAATTAGATGAACCTAGCGGTGTAGTTGGCTTTGCCAGAGGGCCGTCAATGGGGGTCGGGGCATAGTGCTCGCTCTGCTAAGGGTGGGTGTCGAGGTTCAGTCGATTTAGTTTTGTTAATCACCCACCTTAGGGAGGGGTACTATGTTTGTACGACTGGCGAAACCTAACGAGCAGCTATGTATCAGGGGAGTCTTTGTAAAGACTACGTAGTGAGACCCTGCCAGGTCATCTTAGTAGTGATCAATGGGGAGTCATGATCTCTGGGCAGAATGGAAATCATGACTCGTGGGTAAAGTGTGCAACCTCTATAGAGCGTTAGAAAGCAGTATATCAGCCGTGCTCACGGTTAAGAGCAGCCTTGGGATCCTCTTTGATTAGAAGAACTTTGGATACTTTTATGATGATGGTTAATGATGATGATTATAATTCTGATCTCTGGTATTTCCTCTTAGAGGAAGTACATTTGGGTAATAACTGGATTTATTACTAAAATTTGGCTCTACTATTAATAATAAATACTTGACCAACTAATAGCAACTACTTAACCTTAACTCCACATACAAATAGTCCACTTTGGCCAAACGGGACATTTGCTGAGTATGTTGATGTGTACTCACCTTTGCTTTCCACCCAAGGTTGTCCCCACTGTGTTCAAGGCTCAGAAGGAGATGCAGGCAACATGGAGGACTTTGAGGAGTTCTAGGACTACGACGAGTTCTAGTTATGTTAGTGTTAAACCCCTAGTCAGCTGCCTGTGAAGGCCTTATCTGCTACGTTCGTTTTTCCGTACTTTGATAATGTTAATTACGATGTTATGTTAAAGACTCTGTGAATGTCTTGGACATCTTGATGTAATAAAGTACCTTTCCGCTATTTACTTTGAGTAATGTGTGATGATATTCAATTATGTAATCGCCGTGTACATGAGTTGCTGATCCTGGCACGTACATAGTTTGTATTCGGTTTGCCTTCCAAAACCCGGTGTGACATCGGCCAAGGGCTTCCCATACCACCCTTGCGGTAGCACTGTTTTTCCAGGTGGTTCTCCATGTTCTAATTAACATGATGATCTTATCATGAACAGTAATTAAAATAACAATATAATTGGAACATGATCATAATAAAATATTAATTTCCCAAAACGAGGTAGAGGAATGACAAATCTACCCAATAGTTCATTTGTTTGCAAGGTGGGTGATAACAATGCTAGGGAAACCTATTAGGTCCCATCAAATTAACCCGAGCATGTCACAGTGATTAACAGGAACATTATTAGGTAGAGAAAAGTGATCAAGGGCACAACTTGTCTTAGACTCGAGATTTCCAGGTACCAACTTGGTCTTCGGATTCTCGTGACCTCACCGCTATTCGTATCAATACATACAAATAGACAAGGATCACATAAAAATAATAGTACACCAAACATGAGAAAAAACAGCGTAAAAAATATTCTACGCGATGTTACGAGAGCATAGGTTCGAGAACCATTAAAATCGGGGCTAAAACAAAGAATTTATGGATAAAACGATATTTTAGGCGCGATAAATCTAATAGATGGGATCTAACAGATATTGCATTTAAACTAAGTAGGTATTAAATTAAAATATTTGTGTTGGTATTAATTATTAACAATTATTTATAAGATGCGTATGTTAGAACTATAAATTAGATTAACTAGATTATCTAGCTAATTAACATTAATTAAATAAGTAATTAATTAATTAAAACATGTGGCATAATTAAAACAATGTTATTACTACGTACGCGAAATTAGTATGAACCTAACACAACTTGAACAGATTAAAACAAATTATTTGACCTAGAACACATCACATTTTAATAAATTAATTGGGTTGTCCAGAAATTGGTGACATGACATGATCTGATTGGTTAGATCGGGGTTAAAAAAGAATTACGGGGTAAATAGACATAATATATATGAGATCTTAGTGTGGCCATATTTTACTTTCTCGTATGTGTTCTGTTAACACAGGCATCCCTCCTCGCCCACACGTAGCTCCCCCAACTTGGGTGCACATCGAGAAGTGCTTTGTGGCATCGATTACAGCTTGGAAAGCGAACCTCCCATGGCGGTGTCCATCATCCTCTGTGGCTTCTCTCTCTTCTCTCTAGGCTCACAATGTTTGACGTCGATTTCCTGACCATGGCAGCTCCGCTCTTGGCTACGCTCGCTCTGCTACTTCAATGCCCACGACGCTGGCACATATGGCTGAACGGAGGGTAGCGGCCAGAATATATAGTGCCAAGACCATCAAGGGCGAGGAAAATCTGCTCGCGCCACAATGGATTCGGCCGATGGCGGTTATGAAAACGAGTTTGTTGCAACAAACTCGAGCGATCATCCGTGAAAGAAGATAGAGGCAATTCGGCCCACTACACAGCGAGCCAGCGTCCAGCGACGTAGGAAAAAAAAGAATTGGATGATTACATTAGGTGACCCAAATTAAGGCTAGAAATAGAAAAAGAATAAAAAGGAACATGGGCTACCTTTGGGGTTGGATGGGCTGGTCCGGTAAGCTTCGGTCACTTTTTTTATTCTTTTACTTATTTATGTTTTCCTTTATTCAAGTTTGAATTCCAAATTAAGTTTCGAACTTCAAACTCAGGCTGAATGCACAAACAAAAATCTCAGAATTGGATGCAGGGTTTATTTTTATTTTTGTTTATTTATTATCTTATCTATTTGAATAAATGCTTCAAATATATAATGTGCGCACACGCAAAAACAATCTATTTAAGAAAACACTCTTTTGAATGCATAGTATAATTAAAGGCACACTCAAAATTCAATGTCTTATTACCTACTTATTTTAAGAGAACATAATCTCCATAAAGAGTACTTTAGTTTTAAAGCTTTAGAAAATATTTTAAAGTATAATTTATATAAGAAGCTTTCTAATTCGCTTTTAAGAAAAATATATTTACCAAAGATTTTGAAAGAGTTTTACCAAAATCCCAAAATTAGGTTTTTTACGGTGTTACACCTCCGCGGCGGGACACTCCTTTCTCTCTTTCTCTTGGTGCACATATCACGACGGCGGGATGCCAAGGGGGTATTACAGCGCCATCTAAGTTATTAAAACATGAAGCCTTTTGGGCGCCTCCCCGCACTTCGCGGTACTTGAGTCCATGGCTTGTCGACGCGTGGGAAGCGGCTTTCGGACCCGAAATTTTTATTGAATTCGACGGAACCAGACGCTCGCGTCCGTGGCCCTCATCGCCTGGACGTCCCCTTCCACCACCGCCTCCTCCTCCGCCCTCTCCTCCTCCTCGTCCGCGTCCATCCCCAGTCTCTAGCGGGCTCCTTGCCCCCACTGTTGGCCCTGCTTCTTCCCTCTCCCCTACGTGTGATGCCCTCAACGCCGTCGCCCTCTCTTCTTCACCATCGCCTCGCTCGCCTCCTCCGTCACCGAGAGTCGGCCCTTCTCCGTACCCATCGCCATCACAGGCGGATCTGCCTCCCTCATGACCGACGACCAACGAGAGCGGCGTGCGACGGCTTTAGGTGACGAAGGCGGCCCACACCATGTCAGTCAACGACGCACAACGGTGGAAGCACGCAATGGGAGCCGACGACGCCCTTCCTCGGACGGTCGCGAGTGCCGTCTCCCTCTCGCATCCTCCACCGAAGGCCTCGGGTTCGTTTGCCACTGCACTCTTCTCTGCTCTTCCATCCAAGCATGTATGCCTACTCCCAATCAGGACATCGTCGGCCTCCTGCAGCTGTCCCTCCATCACCTCCTTCAAGGTTTAGGCGCTCCACCACCTTAGTCTGGGTGCACTGTGTTGCCCTCGACTCCAGTGCCTGTAACCTCCTCCTGGGCCTTGGCGTCACCGTGGCCCCTCGCACAGGTATGCCACCACCTCCCTCGGCAGAGCACTGAACCATGCCACCCTCTGCTCAACTGTCGTGCTGCCCTATCCTATGAGTTAAGCAGTAGGATAATGTGTGCTGTTTGTAGATCCTATTGTCTCAGAAAATGATAGCAAATTAGCAATTTAAAATAGCCTTGTGTTTTTGTTGTCGAAATCACTAATTGTTGGCGATGTTGATTGTGTATTCCAAAGTTAAGGTATTTTAAACTGTTTGCTTCTTCAATCAGAGAACCCTCGGCCCAACAAGAATCTAGGCGTCTTTGGTAGTGATCTGTCAACAACTTACAAGGTTTGCACTCTTTGGTTTCTTTCCTTAGTAAAGTTCTATATGGTGGGAGTCCCAGGCTATAAACCATATGTTGATGTCTGTTTGATTGACCCAGTTAGTCGTTGTTTGATACTTATATTCTGCAACAGGATAGTTCCACATCTATTGCACATCTGATTTTTGCATATATTTCTTTTTATACAGGAGAGCATCATTGAGCGTGATGACATTAAGGATCCATTTATTTAGGTATGATTACAAGCTGAATATGCAGGTGTCGGGTAACGTAATTAGGGGTACCCCCAATACTCCTAAGCATAGCTGGAAAACATCTTCAAAATAGACCGTAAAGGCTGGTAAGCACGGCGCAAAGTTAAAGCCTCATCTGCCAAGGGACGCGATCTCGTCTCGCCCGAGCCCGGCCTCAGGCAAGAACACTGGTCCTGGACGGATTCACGCCTCGCTCGAGGGCCTCCTCAGGCAGCAGGCGCACCCCTGGCTCGCCCGAGGCTAAGCTCGGGCAAACTTTGTCGCATAGCAACCTCAGCCAAATTGCCTTACCGTCGACCGTACCGCATGCGCATTTAATGCAGGGATCACCTGACACCTTATCCTGACACGCGCGCCTCAGTTGGTAAGGTCGAAATGACCGTGGTCACTTCGCCCCTTTACTGATCGTTCTGACAGGAAAACAACACTATTTACCTCGTTCCGACTACTGTGCCAACCACCAGGGTGAGACTAACAACAGTGAGTCACGGCCTCTCCCGAGTTCAGCCTCGGGCGCAACAGGGAGCTCTGCCTCGCCCGACCCCAGGCCTCGCCCTCCGCCTCGGCCTCGGGAGAAGGTCTCCGCCTCGCCCTCCGCCTCGGCCTCGGGAGAAGGTCTCCGCCTCGCCCGACCTCGGCCTCAGCCTTAGCCTCGGGAGAAGTTGTCCGCCTCGCCCAACCCCGACCTCGGCCTCAGCCTCGGCCTCGGCGCCCGACCCCGACCTCGACCTCAGCCTCGGCCTTGGGAGAAGTCACCGCCTCGCCCGACCTCGGCCTCAAACCGACTACGCTACAGGGGACACATCATTACCCTACCTCTAGCTAGCCGTCTCAGGCTACGAAGGAACAAGACCGGTGTCACATCTAGATTACTTCGGCAACAGGTAATGATGGTTCCCTGCATGCGCCCATGACGTCGATTGTTCTCAAGCTCTCTACGAAGGCAAAGAAACGTCAGCAGGACCCTGGGCCGCACCGCCAGCTACGCTTCATACAGGGCTCAAGCACTTCTCCGCCGGCCACGTTAGCACATAGCTACACCCCCATATGTACAGCTGGACCATCCCCTTGTATCTATAAAAGGGGATGCCCAGGGCCTTCTCAAAGGGGAGGGAGGCACGGGCGGTAAGAATGATGGAGACGGACTCACTCAAACATCGAACTCCACTCCGCAACACTAGGCTTCTCAAGAGGCCTGGGGCCGGTTCCCTCTCTCACGAAGCTTGTAGCCCCTACTGCAAGCACCCTGGTGCAAGATAATATAAGCCTCATCTCTCCTCTTGTGTTCCATCTTGCATCAACCCATCTGGGCAGGGACACGCGGCACAAAATTCACTAGTCGGTCTAGTTGAGGGTCCCCGGGGTCCGAAACGCCGATAGTTGGCGCACCAGGTAGGGGAAGCTGCATGTTGACAATACTTTCCCGTTGAGTTCCAGATGGACAATCTTCAACAGCCTCTTCAGCCCAGGACGGTGCTCCGCTTTGGGAGTCTCGAGTTCATGTCCCCCGACGGCAGCTACGACATGGTACTCCTCCCCCCTCAGGGCGACAACAATGTAACACCCTTGGTGTTACTGCAACTAAAACTTAAGCATGGCAACATAACCATTGGCATTGCATATGTTTGACACACCTAGAGTGCATTCATTAGGTAAAAATTTCAAACAAGTTGTATTGTTATAGCATTTTGCAAATAGAACCCTGGATAGGGAACTTAACCCTAAATAGGGATTAAAGGGGTAAAACATAACCCAAATTAAGAAAACCTAAAAGCTTTAGGGGAATAGTCATAAAATGATCCCAAGAATAAACTTGAATTACATTTATACCCCTGAGATACCAAAAACCCCATTTGAACCCAGGAAAAACCCTAAGTCCAAACCCTAGGGGCCTATGTGCAAAAATTGTGCACATTTGGACTAAAATGTAAAAACTACTGTGTTGAAGCATATAAGGTCACATGGTTCACATTTGGAAAGGTTTACAAGCCAAACCCCAAGTTTTGGGACTAATTTGCAAAAAGGACCCAATAGAGATTTCACTCTAAGTCTGGATTTCAGAGTTAAGGGGCTCAACTTTTGAGCCTTGTAGCTTTCAAAATATAGGGTTTTTGCCCTAGGTCACCACATCAAACTTGTAGACCTGTTAATGGATAACAATTTTGCTTAAGAGTGCAAGCCATGTTATTGTGAAAAATCTGGAGATAATCATGCCTAAAGTCTGGCTGTCAGGCTGATTAAGTCTGAAAATCAGACTGATAATGGATTGACATCAACTTCAAGCCCAATTTTATGCATGATCTGCTGGCTTTTTGTGGCAACATCATATAGCAATGTTGTAGTTGGTATAATGCTCTACAATTTTGCTGCAGAGCTTGACTTGTGTTGTCATTAGAAATTAAGAGAAAATCTCGCTCCAACTTGGTCTGTCAGATAAGTTCTTTACTGAATCAGTCGCACTGTTCATCGGTCTTCAGAAAAATCGCGCCGAGGATAAGGGTCAGCCCTCGTCGGCGATAAGAACTCCACGGCGGTCGGGATGGGCTGGCGGCCGCGATAAATATCCTCGGCAACGTGGCAGCGAATCACCGAGGTGGCAGGCTCCGGTTAAACGGCGACCACCGTGCCATCACCGGAATCCACCGCGTGATATGCTCGCCAGCGCGATCAAGAGATCCACGACCCTCATCCGTCGCTGGCCAGCAGCTTATAAATTGAGTGTGGGGCGCTGCTTCGTCACCACATTCCGCACATCAGCGACTAAGCACTTGACTCGAGCTCACCGGAAAACCCACGTAGCCCCAATTCCCTCTCTCTTCTGTTCTTAGCTCCGCCGAGAAGAAACACCCGTGGCCAGCGCTCCTCTGGTTAGTAATTATCAAATTACTCCTTGTTTTAGTTAGTATTTGATCTCTTATTGCTCCTGGATGCGGCAATTTGGAGTTTGGCCGAAGCCCATCACCGGAATGCACCCGTGCGCTGTCAAACACCGCCATGGCACCCTCTCCGTCGCCCCACCTTTCTGCTCGTGCCTAGCCCAAAACTTAGCGTGTGCGTCATCTCTGGTAAACCCAGGAACCTTTCCCTAGCTTCAATTTAGCCAGCCCAGCCTTCGGTGATCCGGAACACCTTAATCCACTTGATCACCCGCACTGACACCGTGGCCAGAGTATGATAGACCATCTCTAGCGAAATTGATTGGGGGGAAAGGTGTGGATGGAGTCTAATTTGGTTCCTGTCGCTTGGGAGCTCCAGCCGTAGCATCATCTGGCCGGTCTAGCTCGTCGGAGCTCGGCTCCTAGCTTGGATCGCCGTCGTGGACTTCACCTCGCGAAGAATTAGAAACCAGAGGACTTTTCTGTAATATGTCAGCGACTCACTGAAATAGTAAAAGAACCTTTCTCTAGCTAGTCTAGAAACCGGGGCCCTTTCTGCAAAGATGCCAGCGCGGGCGCGGGCGCGCGCGCGATTCCGCCTGGGCCTGGGCCGCCTGGTTTGATTTCAGCCAAGCACTGTTTAGACTTTCTCCTTTTCTTTTTCTGTCCAGCTTTAGAAATCCATAGAAAATTGTAGAAAAATCATAAAATTGTCAAACCAATTTTCCTAGACCTCTTATTTTCCATAGAATTTAATAAAAATAGTTGACTGATTTTTAGAATAGATAAGGAATTTTAAGGCATTTAAAGTAGTTTAAGGCATTAGTTCTGGATTTTTTAGAAAACAAATGGTAATTCCAAAAATATCCAAACTTTTTGTATAAGTTCTATACATTATTTAGAAGCCTTGAGTAGAATTTGGGTTGATTTGGACCTTGTTTGATAAGTAGAACCCAAAACCCCCTGCCTTGTGAACTCCTTTACTGACTCCGGAAACCCTAAGTTCTTGGAGTTCCATGAAGGAAAATTGTATTCAAGACCTTAGATAATAAATTCTTATTATCTTTGCACTCTCATGAGCATTACATGGCATTCATTCTTATATACATATATATGGTTATGTTTAGAAAACGAAGAAGAGATTGAAGTGACCGAAGTGAAGACACCACCTTTGGAATCTCAGGCAGGGACTTGTCTCTACTTTGACATCTGCGAGCCTGAGCCTAATTCACCTACTAACGAAGGCAAGCCCCGGTGCATTTGCCACCTTCCATGATGTTTTAAAATGTTTATCACTTGCTTGCTGTATTAAGTAATAGGAGTTGTGAGAGCACCTAGAGGGGGGGGGTGAATAGGTGATCCTGAAAAAACTTAAACTTAAAGCCACAAAAACTTGATTAAGCATTAGCACAATAAGGCCAAGTGGCTAGAGAGGAGTTCTTGCAAAACACAACAACCACAAGAGGATCAACACAGATAGACACTGTGGTTTATCCCGTGGTTCGACCAAGTACAAAACTTGCCTACTCCACGTTGTGGCGTCCCAACGGACGAGGGTTGCAATCAACCCCTCTCAAGCGGTCCAAAGATCCACTTGAATACCACAGTGTTTTGCTTTTCTTTACTATATCCCGCTTGCGAGGAATCTCCACAACTTGGAGTCTCTCGCCCTTACAAAGATGTTCACAAAGAAGCACGGAGTAAGGGAGGGATGAGCAATGCACACGAGACACAAAATCACAGCAAATACGCACACACAAGACCCAGACTTGAGCTCAAAAAAATATCACGAGGTTCTCACTAGAACGGAGCTCCAATCACTAAGAATGTCGAACAAGTGCGCAAGAATGAAGTGTGAGTGATCAACAATGCTCAAAGGATGCTTGGTGTTCTCCTCCATGCGCCTAGGGGTCCCTTTTATAGCCTCAAGGCAGCTAGGAGCCGTTGAGAGCATTCCAGGAAGGCAATTCTTGCCTTCTGTCGCCTGGCGCACCGGACAGTCCAGTGCACCACCGGACACTGTCCGGTGCGGATCTCTTTCCTTATTTGGCGAAGCCGACCGTTGAAGATTCAGAGCCGTTGGCGCACCGGACACTGTCCGGTGCACACCGGACAGTCCGGTGCCCCCTTCTAGCCGTTGGCTTGGCCTTGTGTCCCACGCGGATCGCGCGGCTGACCGTTGGCCCGGCCGACTGTTGGCTCACCGGACAGTCCGGTGCACCACTGGACAGTCCGCTGATTTATAGCCGTACGCCGTTAATCACTTCCGGAGAGCGACGACTTCACCTGTGAATGGCTCACCGGACAGTCCGGTGCACCACCAGACAGTCCGGTGATTTATAGCCGTACACCACCGTCGAAGTCCCGAGAGCAGCAAGTTCGCCAGAGCCAGCCTGGCGCACCGGACACCGTCCGGTGCACCCAGACTGAGCAGACTTTGGCTGAACGAGCCAAGTCATCTCCAAATTGATTTCTCCTATTTCCAGCACTTAGACACAATACATTAGTTCTCAAAACAATGTACTAAGTCTAGAAACATACTTTAGACTTGATTTGCACTTTGTCCATCAATTGGCATAGATTTTCACTTAAGCACTTGTGTTGGCACTCAATCACCAAAATACTTAGAAATGGCCCAAGGGCACATTTCCCATTCAATCTCCCCCCTTTTTGGTGATTTATGCCAACACAACAAAAAGCAACTAAAAGAAGTGCAACCTCAATACAAATGAGAACTCAAAATTGTTTTGATTCAAAATTGGCATATATGGATCATTCTTTGCCACCACTTGGTTTTGTTTTTGCAAATCAACCTCAATCTCCTATCTCTAATTCAAACACAATTGTAGAGACATAAAGAGAGTTGTTCCAAGAGAAATTGATCAAAGATTTCAAAAACTCCCCCTTTTTCCCATAATCAACTATTCTCCCCACAAGAGACCAACTTTTGATAATAAGAGGATTTTGACAAAACAAAAGCTCTATTCTACTGTTTTCAAAATTCTCAAGTGGTAGCTGATCCATTTATTGCTTTGGCCTTATTTTCTCCCCCTTTGGCATGAAGCACCAAAACGGGATCAATCTTGGCCCTTTAAACCCCATTGCCTCACCAAAATCTTCACATAAGAGTACAAAGGCAATAAGGAGAGGGGAATGAACTTGGAGTGAGTTACCCTCTCATCGAAGTGCAGTGGAAGTCTTTCATGGTCCAAGTCCACCTTTCCCTTTCAATCTACCTTTGAGACTAAATCAAGCAAACTCAAGCACATGGTTAGTCTCAAAGGGTCAAGTTGTAGCACATCTCCCCCTCAATGTGTGCATTACTTGCACATGGACTTGTGAGGTCCGGGGAGTGCTTGTACAACTTGAGCACCATAAATAAACAACAAAATGCATAAGGACATGATCAAGGCATAAACACATGTATGCTATAAATCAATCCAAGTTCCGCGAATCTAAGACATTTAGCTCACTACGCAGCCTGCAAAAGGTCTTCTCATCTAAAGGCTTGGTAAAGATATCGACTAGCTGGTTCTCGGTGCTAATATAAAACACTTCGATATCTCCCTTTTGCTGGTGGTCTCTCAAAAAGTGATGCCGGATGTCAATGTGCTTTGTGCGGCTGTGCTCAACAGGATTGTCCGCTATGCGGATAGCACTCTCATTATCACATAGGAGTGGGACTTTGCTCAGATTGTAGTCAAAGTCCTGGAGGGTTTGCCTCATCCAAAGTAGTTGCGCGCAACACTGTCCTGCGGCAACGTACTCGGCCTCAGCGGTGGATAGGGCAACGGAGGTTTGTTTCTTAGAACTCCATGACACCAGGGACCTTCCTAAGAATTGGCACGTCCCTGATGTACTCTTCCTATCGACCTTACATCCAGCATAATCGGAGTCTGAATATCCAATTAAGTCAAAGGTACACCCCTTTGGATACCAGATCCCAAAGCAAGGCGTAGCGACTAAATATCTAAGAATTCGCTTCACAGCCACTAAGTGACACTCCCTTGGATCGGATTGAAATCTAGCACACATGCATACACTAAGCATAATATCCGGTTTACTAGCGCATAAATAAAGTAAAGAACCTATCATGGACCGGTATGCTTTCTGATCAACGGACTTACCTCCTTTGTTGAGGTTGACGTGTCCATCAGTTCCCATCGGAGTCTTTGCGGGCTTGGCGTCCTTCATCCCAAACCGCTTTAGCAAGTCTTGCGTGTACTTCGTTTGGGAGATGAAGGTGCCGTCCTTGAGTTGCTTTACTTGGAACCCAAGGAAGTAGTTCAACTCGCCCATCATCGACATCTCAAACTTTTGAGTCATCACCCTGCTAAACTATTCACAAGACTTTTGGTTAGTAGAACCAAATATTATGTCATCAACATAAATTTGGCACACAAATAAGTCACCATCACAAGTCTTAGTGAATAAAGTTGGATCGGCTTTCCCAACCTTGAAAGCATTAGCAATTAAAAAGTCTCTAAGGCATTCATACCATGCTCTTGGGGCTTGCTTAAGTCCATAGAGCGCCTTAGAGAGCTTACATACGTGGTCGGGGTATCGTTCATCCTCAAAGCCAGGGGGTTGCTCCACGTACACCTCCTCCTTGATTGGCCCATTGAGGAAAGCGCTCTTCACATCCATTTGGAACAACCTGAAAGAATGGTGAGCGGCATATGCTAGCAAAATATGAATGGACTCTAGCCTAGCCACAGGACCAAAAGTCTCCTCAAAGTCCAAACTTGCGACTTGGGCATAACCTTTTGCCACAAGTCGAGCCTTGTTCCTTGTCACCACCCCGTGCTCGTCTTGTTTGTTGTGGAACACCCACTTGGTTCCCACAACATTTTGCTTGGGACGAGGCACCAGTGTCCAAACTTCATTTCTCTGGAAGTTGTTGAGCTCTTCCTGCATGGCCAACACCCAGTCCGGATCTAGCAAGGCCTCTTCTACCCTGAAAGGCTCAATAGAAGAGACAAAAGAGTAATGCTCACAGAAATTAACTAATCTAGAATGAGTAGTTACTCCCTTGCTAATGTCACCCAAAATTTGGTCGACGGGATGATTCCTTTGAATCGTCGCTCGAACTTGGGTTGGAGGTGCCGGTTGTGCTTCTTCCTCCATCACATGATCATCTTGTGCTCCCCCTTGATCACACGCCTCTTCTTGATGAACCTGTTCATCGTCTTGAGTTGGGGGATGCACCATTGTTGAGGAAGAAGGTTGATCTTGCTCCTCGAGTTCCTGTGGTCGCACATCGCCAATCGCCATGGTGCGTATTGCGGCTGTTGGAACGTCTCCTTCATCTACATCATCAAGATCAACAACTTGCTCTCTTGGAGAGCCATTAGTCTCATCAAATACAACGTCACTAGAGACTTCAACCAAACCCGATGATTTGTTGAAGACTCTATACGCCTTTGTATTTGAGTCATAACCTAACAAAAACCCTTCTACAACTTTGGGAGCAAACTTAGAATTTCTACCTCTCTTTACTAGAATGTAACATTTGCTCCCAAATACACGAAAGTAAGACACATTGGGTTTGTTACCGGTTAGAAGCTCATACGAAGTCTTCTTGAGGAGGCGGTGAAGGTAGACCCGGTTGATGGCGTGGCAAGCCGTGTTCACGGCTTCCGACCAAAACCGCTTGGGGGTCTTGAACTCTCCAAGCATCGTCCTCGCCATATCTATGAGCGTCCTATTCTTCCTCTCTACCACACCATTTTGCTGTGGTGTGTAGGGAGCGGAGAACTCGTGCTTGATCCCTTCCTCCTCAAGGTACTCCTCCACTTGAAGGTTCTTGAACTCGGACCCGTTGTCGCTCCTTATCTTCTTCACCTTGAGCTCAAACTCATTCTGAGCTCTCCTTAGGAAGCGCTTGAGGGTCCCTTGGGTTTCAGATTTATCCTGCAAAAAGAATACCCAAGTGAAGCAGGAAAAATCATCAACAATTACTAAACCATACTTACTTCCTCCTATGCTTAGATAGGCGACGGGTCCGAAGAGGTCCATATGAAGCAGCTCCAGGGGTCTTGATGTAGTCATCACGTTCTTGATGTGATGAGCACTTCCCACTTGTTTACCTGCTTGACAAGCTGCACAAGGTCTATCTTTTTCGAAAGTTACATTAGTTAGACCTATCACGTGTTCTCCCTTTAGAAGCTTGTGAAGGTTCTTCATCCCCACATGAGCTAAACAGCGATGCCACAGCCAGCCCATGCTAGTCTTAGCAATTAAGCATGCATCTAGACCGGCCTCCTCTTTTGCAAAATCAACTAAATAGAGTTTGCCGTCTAATACACCCTTAAAAGCTAATGAACCATCACTTCTTCTAAAGACAGACACATCTACATTTGTGAATAAACAATTATATCCCATATTACATAATTGACTAACGGATAACAAATTATATCCAAGTGACTCAACTAAAAACACATTAGAAATAGAGTGCTCGGATGAAATAGCAATCTTTCCTAACCCTTTCACCTTGCCTTGGTTCCCATCACCGAATATGATTGAATCTTGGGAATCCTTGTTCTTGATGTAGGAGGTGAACATCTTCTTCTCCCCCGTCATGTGGTTTGTGCATCCGCTGTCGATAATCCAGCTTGATCCCCCGGATGCATAAACCTGCAAGGCAAATTTAGGCCTGGGTCTTAGGTACCCAACTCTTGTTGGGTCCTACAAGGTTAGTGACAATATCCTTAGGGACCCAAATGCAAGTTTTATCTCCCTTGCATTTTGCCCCTAATTTCCTAGCAATCACCTTTCTATCCTTTCTACAAATTGCAAAGGAAGCATTGCAAGCATGATAAATTGTAGAAGGTTCATTAATCTTCCTAGGAACATGAGCAACATTTCTCCTAGGCATATGATGAATGACATTTCTCCTAGGCATATCTCTACCATGCATAATAGAAGAACTAGAAGCAGTCATGGCATGAGAATCATAACTTCTATAATTATTCCTAGAATGTCTCCTATCATGGTACATGAAAGCATGGTTCTTTTGAGCACTACTAGCCATAGGGGCCTTCCCTTTCTCCTTGGCGGAGATGGAAGCCTTATGGCTTGTTAAGTTCTTGACTTCCCTCTTGATGCCAAGACCATCCTTAATTGAGGGGTGTCTACCAATCGTGTAGGCATCCCTTGCAAATTTTATTTTGTCAAGTTCATTCTTGCTAGTCTTAAGTTGGGCATTAAGACTAGCCACTTCATCATTCAATTTAGAAATTGAAACTAGGTGTTCACTACAAGCATCAACATTAAAATCTTTATATCTATTGCAAATTGCAACATGTTCTACACAAGATGTTGATTTATTAGCTACTTCTAACTTAGCATTTAAATCATCATTTATGCTCTTTAAGCTAGAAATAGAGGCATGGCATGTAGACAATTCACAAGAGAGCATTTCATTCCTTTTAATTTCTAAAGCAAGGGATTTTTGTGCCTCTACAAACTTATCATGTTCTTCATATAATAGATCCTCTTGCTTTTCTAATAACCTATTCTTATCATTCAAGGCATCAATTAATTCATTAATCTTATCAACCTTAGTTCTATCTAGGCCCTTGAATAAACATGAATAGTCTATTTCATCATTGCTAGATTCTTCATCACTTGAGGAAGCGTAAGTACTAGTATCATGAGTGCTTACCTTCTTTTCCCTTGCCATGAGGCAAGTGTGATGCTCGTTTGGGAAGAGGGATGACTTGTTGAAGGCGGTTGCGGCGAGTCCTTCGTTGTCGGAGTCGGATGACGAACAATCCGAGTCCCACTCCTTGCCAAGGTGTGCCTCGCCCTTAGCCTTCTTGTAAGTCTTCTTCTTTTCCCTCTTGTTCCCTTGTTCCTGGTCACTATCATTTTCAGGACAATTAGCGATAAAATGACCAATCTTACCACATTTGAAGCATGAGCGCTTCCCCTTTGTCTTGTTCTTGGGATGCTCCTTGCGGCCCTTTAGCGCCGTCTTGAAGCGCTTGATGATGAGGGCCATTTCTTCATCATTAAGCCCGGCCGCCTCAACTTGCGCCACCTTGCTCGGTAGCGCCTCCTTGCTCCTTGTTGCTTTGAGAGCAATGGTTTGAGGCTCTTGGATTGGGCCATTCAACGCATCATCAACGTATCTAGCCTCCTTGATCATCATCCGCCCGCTTACGAACTTTCCAAGTACCTCCTCGGGTGTCATCTTGGTGTACCTAGGATTCTCATGAATATTGTTCACAAGATGTTGATCAAGGACAGTAAAAGACCTTAGCATAAGGCGAACGACGTCGTGGTCCGTCCATCACGTGCTTCCATAGCTCCTTATTTTGTTGACGAGGGTCTTGAGCCGATTGTACGTTTGGGTTGGCTCCTCGCCCCTGATCATTGCAAATATCCCAAGTTCGCCCTCCACCAACTCCATCTTAGTGAGCATGGTGACGTCGTTCCCCTCATGTGAGATCTTGAGGGTGTCCCAAATCTGCTTGGCGTTATCCAAGCCGCTCACCTTATGGTATTCGTCCCTGCACAATGAGGCTAGAAGAACAGTAGTAGCTTGTGCATTTTTATGAATTTGCTCATTTATAAACATGGGACTATCAGTACTATCAAATTTCATTCCACTCTCGACTATCTCCCATATGCTTGGATGGAGAGAGAACAAGTGACTACGCATTTTGTGGCTCCAAAATCCATAGTCCTCTCCATCAAAGTGAGGAGGTTTACCAAGTGGAATGGAGAGTAAATGAGCATTGGTACTTTGCGGAATACGAGAGTAATCAAAAGAAAAGTTCGAATTGACCGTTTTCTTTTTCTCGTAGTCGTTGTCGTCGTTGTCCTTTTGGGAAGAAGAGGACTCGTCGCTGTCGTCGTAGTAGACGATCTCCTTGATGCGCCTTGTCTTCTTCTTCTTCCCATCTTTTCGTTTGTAGCCCGAGCCCGAGTCGGTAGGCTTTTCATCTTTCGGCTTGTTGACGAAGGACTCCTTCTCCTTATCATTGATCACAATCCCCTTGCCCTTAGGATCCATCTCTTCGGGCGATTAGTCCCTTTCTTGAAGAGAACAGCTCTGATACAAATTGAGAGCACCTAGAGGGGGGTGAATAGGTGATCCTGTAAAAACTTAAACTTAAAGCCACAAAAACTTGATTAAGCGTTAGCACAATAAGAAAAGTGGCTAGAGAGGAGTTCTTGCAAAACACAACAACCACAAGAGGATCAACACAGATAGACACAGTGGTTTATCTCGTGGTTCGGCCAAGTACAAAACTTGCCTACTCCACGTTGTGGCGTCCCAACGGACGAGGGTTGCAATCAACCCCTCTCAAGCGGTCCAAAGATCCACTTGAATACCACGGTGTTTTGCTTTGCTTTACTATATCCCGCTTGCGAGGAATCTCCACAACTTGGAGTCTCTCGCCCTTACAAAGATGTTCACAAAGAAGCACGGAGTAAGGGAGGGATGAGCAACACACACGAGACACAAAATCACAGCAAATACGCACACACAAGACTCAAACTTGAGCTCAAAAGAATATCACGAGGTTCTCACTAGAACAGAGCTCAAATCACTAAGAATGTCGAACAAGTACGCAAGAATAAAGTGTGAGTGATCAACAATGCTCAAAGGATGCTTGGTGTTCTCCTCCATGCGCCTAGGGGTCCCTTTTATAGCCCCAAGGCAGCTAGGAGCCGTTGAGAGCATTCCAGGAAGGCAATTCTTGCCTTCTGTCGCCTGGCGCAACGGACAGTCTGGTGCACCATCGGACACTGTCCGGTGCAGATCTCTTTCCTTATTTGGTGAAGCTGACCGTTGAAGATTCAGAGTCGTTGGCGCATCGGACACTGTCCGGTGCACACCGGACAGTCCAGTGCCCCCTTCTAGCCGTTGGCTCGGCCACGTGTCCCGCGCGGATCGTGCGGCTGACCGTTGGCCTGACCGACTGTTGGCTCACCGGACAGTCCGATGCACCACCGGACAGTCCGGTGATTTATAGCCGTACACCGTTAATCACTTCCCGAGAGCGACGACTTCGCCTGTGAATGGCTCACCAGACAGTCCGGTGATTTATAGCCGTACACCGCCATCGAAGTCCCGAGAGCAGCAAGTTTGCCAGAGCCAGCCTGGCGCACAGACACTGTCCGGTGCACCACGGACAGTCCGGTGCACCCAGACTGAGCAGACTTTGGCTGAACGAGCCAAGTCATCTCCAAATTGATTTCTCCTGTTTTCAGCACTTAGACACAATACATTAGTTCTCAAAACAATGTACTAAGTCTAGAAACATACCTTTACACTTGATTTGCACTTTGTCCATCAATTGGCATAGATTTTCACTTAAGCACTTGTGTTGGCACTCAATCACCAAAATACTTAGAAATGGCCCAAGGGCACATTTCCCTTTCAAGTTGATTGTTAAAAAATCCCTGCATTACCTTCCTTGATCTTGATTCCTTTCCTTTGAAACCCTGATTTACAAAAGGTTTTTACTATGCTTAGCATTGCTCTAGCAAAACAAAAAGTTAGTTTTACAAAAAGATGATTGGCAAAGTGGGAAGGATGTTTTTGGAAATAAAACTTGATGGTGGATCCATCATGGCCATGATGGGTTCAACATCCGGAAAAGATGTACCTCTGTCAGGTACCAAGTTTTTGGGGATTAAATGTTTAAGCTGAGACCGGGCGGGTGACTTGCACGAGAAGAGAGTCTCGGTGTAGTGTCTCCGTCTGAGTCGATTAAGGACCGTGTCGATGTTGGCTTGCTGACCGAGGACCCTTTAACTCGTCACATGCCTCGTCATGGGTAAGCCTTGCCTCGGGCAGACTAAGGCCAGAATAAGATAACACGAAATGGGCGTGGAGCGGTGGCGAGAGTAGCGTGTACCCTCCGTGGCAAGAGGCTGGACAGTGGTGTATCTGTGCTCTCGGTTTGCGTGAACCTGATCTGGTCTTAAGAACCCCGGTGGCGGGTTGACATATGCAAGGGTTAAGTGCTACATATGTCGTGTGATTGGAGATCCTCAGCTGAGTATAATCGATTCGGATCGCCGTACCTTCGCGGTTATGAAGACTTGGTCACTGCCCTATACGTAGAACTCCAGTAAAGATGAGGGATGAATTAAGAACTTGGCTAGTTCAGGATAAGTGTTTGAACTAGGTTAGAAAGAACTCTATGTGCAGATAAGTTCACCTAACTTGACAATAAAACTGGATTTTTAAGGATCCACTTTTAGTAAGCATTTATGCAAAAACAGAGTCTTTGATCTTGAGATACCTTACCTTGACTCCCTTATAACCAGCATACCCTTGAGAGTCTTTTCTTTAGTCGGGAAAGACTTGCTGAGTAATTCTGTACTCAGGGTTTATTCCCTCGTTGTTTTTAGGTGAGGAAGCAGCAAATTTTTATTGCTTTTGTACCAAGGTGGTTCCAAATGAAGAAAACAAGAGTGAAGCTGCGGGAGGACATGGTCCTCCATAAGAAACTTTTATGTAAAGAACTTATCGGGAGGAGTTTTTGCCTCCCTTGGTATTGTAATAATAATACTCAGCACTCGTTTTATAACTCTGGTCTATAATAAGTAACTTGATCTTACTTTTTAAATAAATGTAAGTTTATGTAATCACTTCCGCATTTCTTTATCTTCGATGTTCTGTAATGTCTGCAAGACGGGTGAAACGTTCCTGGAAAGGTAAGAGAAAAGATACCGAACTTATCAAGTGATTCAGGAACATCTACAGGGTTGTTTGATGTCTGTTGGACAAGGACAACTGTAGGTGGGCCTAATGACTTTGGAGGTTCCGTCACAGCTGGTATCGGAGTGAAGCCCTTCTCTGCAGATATTATGAGGCATCTTCAAAAGGATTTTTTTAGACTTACCTAGAAAGATTTCTTCCCTTCTTATTCCTTATATCTGAAGAATCTATATGAAAGACCAGATAGGAGGAGTGCAATGTATAGAAGATATGAATCAACTAAGGTTGGTTCTGTAATTATACATGCATCATACTAAGAATTATACTAATAAAATTTCCCCCCTAAAGAAATGCCGCCGCACACGAGGAAGACCGCGCGTAAGTCAACTGGCCCAATTGGAGTACCTCGTCATCAACTTGCCCCACGGGATGAGGATAGTAGTAGCGGAAGCAACGATCCAATTTGGGATCTTGAAGCCCGAGTAAATCAGCTTCAAATGGAACTGCAACGCAGGACCAGCATATGGGTTGCGGATGGTGACAGAATAAACGTTTTGAGAGGTTACATCCGCCGTCTGCAGGATCAGCTTGCTGATCGGGATTTAGCGCTCGATTGGGCGGTACAGTCTCGTTCAGTGGCTTGGGCTGAGGCAAAGGCTCGAGCTCGAGTCGAAGAACTTAGCGCTGCCATTGACAATCTGCAGGCGTATTGCAATACCCTACATGAGGAAGTCCATGTACTATATTCGCAACTACATCCCAGTGCACCTACGGATCCTGTCGGGTCGGAAGCCGGACCCTCGCACGTTGCGGGAGAAGCACTTGGTGGTGAGCTAGACCTTTTTAAGCCCCCCTACTTCTATGAGGCTGGTCGATGAATGGTCTCCCACACCCGATGACGAGGCTGCCAGGAGCAACCAAAAGCAGGAATAGTGGTGTAGTAATAGAAGTAGTGTATTGTAGGTTGTACTATTGTATAATAGGTAGTGCTATTGTACTAGGTAATGTATCTTGTTGTATAAAATCGAGTCTGTAACATTACTCTTTTTAGTAATGTAAATTGGATGGTTTTGTCTTTGGCATATTATATTTGCTTTCAAATGTTTGTTGCCACAGATGCCGTCCAAGACCCGATCACAGGATGCAGCTGGAACCTCCAGTGGAAGGGAGTCTACCCCAAATCCACCTCCTGTCCCTCCCACACTTGGCGAGGCGATTGCCGCCTTGATAAACGCGACCGTGGATAATACCCGTTTTCTGAGAGAGATGGCGGGTCAACAGTTTCAGCAACAAGGCGGGCGGGGTTATCAACAGGGCCCCCGCGAAACTTCTTACTTGGACTTCTTAGAGACACGTCCACCCCTATTTGTTAAAGCCGAAGATCCGTTAGAAGCCGACGAATGGATTCAGGTTATTGAGCAAAAATTCGGACTTCTGCGCTGTTCGGAGACCCAGAAGCCTTTATTCGCAGCCCAGCAACTGCGCGGCCTTGCCAGCACCTGGTGGGGAAATTTCGTGGCCGTTCAACCGGCCAATCATCAGATAACATGGGAAGAATTCAAGGTGGCCTTTCGCGAGCATTATATACCCGACGGTGTTCTTCACATGAAACAAGAAGAATTTATGAAACTGAAGCAAGGAGGGGATACTGTTAACCAGTATCTCAATAAGTTTAATCATTTGTCGCAGTATGCAATCAATCAAGTGAACACTGATCTGAAAAAGAAGAATTGTTTTATGAGAGGTTTAAATGATCGACTGCAAAGAAAGATGGCAACTTGCATAGATCTTACTTATGGAAGAGCTGTCAGTACAGCATTGGCAGTAGAAGCGAAGTATGCAGGTGTCGGAAAATCCAAGGGATTTGGAGGTGACAGGCCTAGTCAGGGCCCGGTGAAAAGGCAACGGTTTGTTCTCCGGCCTTCCAACCAGAATCGCTCTCGTGCACCCTCCTTCCCTTTTAACCAGCCAATAATTATTCGTCCCAATAGTGCCCCCACTGCCCCAAGTCAGCCGGGTGCCCCAGGCACTCGATTCCCTGCTCTGCCCAGCTCGTCGACTGGATGTTTCAATTGTGGCAAATCTGGACATTTCATCAAGGATTGCCCTTATCCAAAACAAAACCAGTCAAATAATCAGCAAGGATCTGGGAATTCATCTCAAGTCAAGGGAAATACTTCGGGCAAAAATACCAAGAAGACGGGACGCATATATTATACACAAGTGGCCACTACACCGAACGAAGAGTCGGTAATGATGGGTACATTCCTCGTGGCCAATCATCCTACAGTCATTCTCTTTGATTCTGGTGCTTCGCATACATTCATTAGCAAGAAATTTGTGGAGCAACATCACATTTCATGCCATGAATCAAAAGAGGGGTTTAAAATTCACTCACCTGGGGGACAAATCTTTACTAGAGAAGTGGCCTATCAAGTGCCCGTATTATTGGCCGGACGGGACTTTCCTACCAATATGATCGTTCTGAAAGGCCAAGACATAGATGTCATTTTGGGTATGAATTGGTTGGCCAAGCATAAAGCAACCCTCAACACTGATCAAAGAACTATCAGGTTGAGTCATAATCAACAAGAAATTCTATTGCCTATCCCCATTCCAACCCAAGCTACTGGTAGAGTTTATGAAGCCATCATACCGGAAATCAAGGATATTCCGGTAGTATGTGAGTTTCCCGATGTCTTTCCAGAGGATTTGCCTGGATTGCCACCTGAAAGGGATGTAGAGTTTGTAATTGAGTTGAAGCCCGGTACGGCTCCCATTTCTCGAAGATCGTACCGTATGCCTCCGAATGAGTTGGCAGAATTGAAGATTCAATTACAAGATCTACTTGAGAAAGGATTCATCCGGCCAAGCTCGTCGCCATGGGGTTGTCCAGCCATATTCATCAAGAAGAAGGATCAAACTTTATGGATGTGTGTGGATTATCGACCCCTAAATGAGGTCACTATCAAGAACAAGTACCCTCTTCCGAGGATTGACATTTTATTTGATCAACTGACCGGGGCGAGGGTATTCTCCAAGATTGATCTCAGATCAGGCTATCACCAGATCCGTATTCGGCCCGAGGATATACCAAAGACCGCATTCACTACGCGGTATGGGTTATTTGAATATATGGTAATGTCTTTCGAATTAACAAATGCTCCTGCCCACTTCACGTATTTGATGAAGTCGGTATTCATGCCCGAGTTGGACAAGTTTGTGGTGGTCTTCATTGACGACATTCTAATATATTCCAAAAATGAAGAGGAGCATGCTCAACATTTACGGATTGTGTTAACGCGCCTGAGAGAACATCAGTTGTATGCCAAGTTCAGCAAATGCGCGTTTTGGCTGGAGGAAATTCAGTTTCTGGGACATGTTCTATCTGCCAGGGGGATTGCGGTAGATCCTAGCAAAGTCAAGGACATTTTGGAGTGGAAACCCCCGACCACTGTTCATCAAGTCCGAAGTTTCCTTGGACTGGCTGGATATTACCGCCGATTTATACTAGATTTTTCTAAGCTTGTGAAGCTAATCACAAGTTTATTGAAGAATGATATTAAATTCAATTGGTCTTCCAAGTGTAATGAAGCTTTTGAACAATTGAAGACATTATTAACCACTGCTCCGGTATTGGCTCAACCGGATATCACTAAGCCCTTTGATATATATTGTGATGCATCAGGCAGTGGTCTCGGGTGTGTATTAATGCAAGAAGGCCGAGTAATTGCGTATGCTTCAAGGCAGTTGCGCCGACATGAGGAACATTATCCAACTCATGATCTAGAGCTAGCTGCTGTGGTTCATGCCCTGAAGATTTGGCGTCATTATCTGCTGGGTAATTGTAACGCCCCGAATTTTGCAGTTGAATTTTTTCTTTTCTTTACTCGCCAAATTCGGGCGTTACCTTTTCTTTTTCTTTTTCCCCTCGCTAGACCTTGACCTTTTCCAAAGTTTTAGCGGGATTCGATTTGGAATTCCCGTGTAAAGAAAAACTCTAAAAATACTTTATGTTGTTTGATGCACCATGCCGAACCATGCATTTTTTTGATTTGCTTTGAAAGTGCAAATGCATTCATGTAGAAAGATCGGATTTCGAAAATAAGGAGAACCTTTTCTTTCTTTTTCTTTTTCTTTCTCTCTCTCCTCTCTTTCTCTCCCTCCCGCGCCGTGGGCCGACCCCGGCCGGCCCAGCAGCCCCCCTGCGCCCCCCCTTTGGGCCCAAAAGGCCCAGCCGCCCCCCCACCTCCCCTTTTCTCCCCAATTCTCTCTCCCTCCCTCTCATTTTCTCCCATTTTCTCTCCCCACCGCCGCCCCTACCCCCACCCTGCCCTAGCGCCGCCCCTCGCCGTCGGCCGCCCATCGCCGGTGAGCTTCCCCCCCTCCTCCCTCTCTCCCTCCTCCCTCCCTCTCCCCTCCCCCTCCTCTCTCCTCGGCAGCCCGGCCGCCTGGCCGCCCTGGCCTGGCCGCCTTGGCCGCGCCCCCAGCCGGCCGCTGCCCGCCCCGGCCAGCCCCGGCCAGCCCCGGCCAGCCCCGGCCGACCCCAGCCCCCGCCCGGCCGCCCCCAGCGCGCCCCCAGCCGGCCCCCAGCCGCGCCTGGCCGGCCCTGGCCGCGCCCCCGGCCGCCCGCCTGGCCGCCCTGGCCTGGCCGCCTTGGCCGCGGCCCCAGCCGGCCGCTGCCCGCCCCGGCCAGCCCCGGCCAGCCCCGGCCGACCCCAGCCCCCGCCCGGCCGCCCCCAGCGCGCCCCCAGCCGGCCCCCAGCCGCGCCTGGCCGGCCCTGGCCGCGCCCCCGGCCGCCCGCCTGGCCGCCCTCGGCCGCCCTGGCCCCTGGCCGCGTCCCCCTGCGCAGGGCCGGTTCAGCCGCCCTGGCCGCCGGTTCAACCGGGCCGGCTCAGCCGTCCCCCCCCCCCCCCCCGCGCCCGCGCCCGCGCCCAGCTCGGCCGCCCTGCCTAGGGCCGGTTCAACCGCCCTAGGGCCGGTTCAACCGCCCCCCCCTCTGTTTTTTTATTTATTTTTATTTTATTTTATTTACTTTCTGTTATCATAGCTATTTTATTTTAGGTAGGCTAATCATTGTTCATGCTATTGAAATAGGAAGTTTAATTTAGAATTTCGTTGCGCTAGTTGATTCATCTAGTTAATTGTTTATCTCGTTCAATGTTGATCAACTTAAAATGATTAGGTTTCCATTAGTGTATATAACAGAATTCTTTTGTTAAGAACCAATTGTAACTAATTATTAGTGCATAAGCTTTAACCCCCCTGCGAGACCCTCTCCCGTTTCCTTCTAACCATAACAAATGCGATATCGAATGTCATACTTGATGCATACTCACTTTACTTGTTCCCTTGTATGGTGTACTGTTCTTTTGTATTAAATATGTGGATGTATGTATGTTTGCGCTCGCATAGAGATCGATCCGGTCGAAGAGCCCGAGGAATTCGCAGGAGAAGCCCCTGAGCAGCAGTCGGTTGGTGGAGGCAAGTGTCCTTTGACCTATCTTTGTCCTATTCATTCTTTAATTCACCTCCCGCATTACACATTTATACCTAAGGATTGACTAGCTTTTGTTATCCATGTCCTTGTTTACCTATTTGGGTCGGATTATTACTACTTAGTTTGATGCTATTGCTCAACTCTAATCAATGAACATGATGTGATTATCTATGATACGCTGTTTTCCCCTTCTTATTTATGATCATACTTGTGGCATTTAAGGGGACTCGAGCGGTTTCTCGAGTGCCTCTCCGTAAGGACCTGTTCAATGGATGACCGCCCGGGAAAACAGTGCAACCATGAGGGTGGAATGGGACGCCCTTAGCTGAATAATTGGAGGAACCGGGGTGTAGTTCGCTTAGCCGTTGTGCCGTCAATGGGGCTCGGTGTATGCGGCTCGCTCTGCCAAGGTTGATTTGTCCCTTGGGGAGGAGTGCGGTACATTTAGGAAACCTAACGGGCGGCTACAGCCTCGGGGAATCTTTGTAAAGGCTACGTAGTGATGCCCTGCTGGACCACCTAGGTAGTGGTCAATGGGGAGTCGCTCTCTCCGGGCAGAAAGGGAATCACGGCTTGTGGGTAAAGTGCACAACCTCTGCAGAGTGTTATGAAACTGATATATCAGCCGTGCTCGCGGTTATGAGCGGCCAAGGGAGCTCCAGAGATTAGTGATACTTGATCAGAGACATTTTGGTACAGGTGGCAGTGAGATTGATGGTTCTGATTATGATTATGGTGTTGGTAAGTGGTATTCTTTCCGTTTGGAAAGGATACATTGGGCTAATAACTTGGGTTCATGTTAAAACCTGGCTCTCTACTAGTAAGTAATAACCTGACCAACTAAAAGCAACTGCTTGACTTATCCCCACATAAAGCTAGTCCACTACAGCCAAACAGGATACTTGCTGAGTATGTTGATGTGTACTCACCCTTGCTCTACACACCAAACCCCCCCCCCCCTAGGTTGTCAGCATTGCAACCACTGCTCAGGAGAAGATGAAGCTGTGGAAGGAGACTTCCAGGAGTTCCAAGACTACGACGAGTTCTAGGCGTGGGTTAGCGGCAACCCCCCAGTCGGCTGCCTGTGAAGGCCGTGTTATCTACGTTTCTTTTCCGCACTTTGATTTATTGTAAGAACTATATGGACGTCTCAGACGTATGATGTAATCGACTATTATTTCCCCTTTTAATACTATTTGAGCACTGTGTGATGATGTCCATGTTATGTAACTGCTGTGTACGTGAATAACTGATCCTGGCACGTACATGGTTCGCATTCGGTTTACCTTCTAAAAACCGGGTGTGACAGTAATATCTATCACATTTATACAGATCATAAAAGCTTGAAGTATATCTTCACCCAGTCATAGTTGAACATGAGGCAAAGACGATGGCTTGAGCTTATTAAGGATTATGAACTGAAAATTCATTATCACCCAGGCAAAGCCAATGTGGTGGCAGATGCACTTAGCCGTAAGGTTTCCTGTCACTGTCTTACGGTGAAGGCTTCTGACAATACATTATGTCAGGAAATGGAAAAGCTAAACCTGGGAATGGTCCAACAAGGAACCTTAAGTCAGCTAAAGCTTGAGTCAGTCCTCTTGCAAAGGATAATTGATGCTCAAAGGGATAATGAAGGTATGAAACACATTCGTGAGAAGATAAAGGCTGGAAAAGCCAAATGTTTCAAAGAAGATGATCAAGGTATTGTATGGTTTAATAACCGCATAGTGGTGCCAAAGAATGAAGAGGTCTGCCAACAAATTCTTGATGAAGCACATCTTAGTCGCTATTCTATTCATCCCGGAAGCACTAAGATGTACCAAGACCTGAAACAACATTATTGGTGGACGAAAATGAAGATCGAGATTGCGCGCTATGTGGCTAGGTGTGACACCTGCAGACGTGTCAAGGCCATACACTTGAAAACTGCTGGTTCATTACAGTCTCTACCAATACCGACATGGAAATGGGAAGACATAAGTATGGACTTCATTGTGGGATTGCCCAGGACCGCAAAAGGGTATGACTCTATCTGGGTTATCATTGATCGACTCACAAAGATTGCCCACTTCTTACCTGTTAAGGCAAAGTATTCAGTGGCCACTTATGCAGCATTATACATTGCCCGTATTCTCAGTTTGCACGGTGTTCCAAAGACTATAGTGTCGGATCATGGACCACAATTCGTATCCAAATTCTGGGAAGAACTTCATAAATCCTTGGGTACCAAATTACTCCACAGTTCGGCCTATCATCCTCAAACAAGTGGACAGACTGAGAGGGTTAATCAAATACTTGAAGATATGATGCGGGCATGTGTTCTGGACTTCTCACAGAAATGGGATGAATGTTTGCCCTTAGCGGAGTTCTCATATAATAATAGCTATCAAGAAAGTATCAATATGGCACCTTTTGAAGCTTTATATGGACGACGATGTCGTACTCCGCTAAATTGGTCTGAACCTGGTGAAAGGTACTTCTTTAAGCCTGATATGGTGAAAGAGACCGAAGAAAAGGTTCAGAAAATAATTCATAATATGAAGAAAGCCCAAGCTCATCAAAAGAGTTATGTAGACAAACGATGAATGCCCTTGTATTTTCTTGAAGGGGACTATGTCTACCTAAAGGTTTCACCAATGAAGGGAGTACCGCGTTTCGGGGTTAAAGGGAAGCTTGCACCCAGGTACATTGGTCCATTCCCTATACTTGAGCAATGTGGACCAATGGCGTATCGACTTCAGCTCCCCGAAACCTTGTCTGCTGTGTTCCATGTGTCACAATTGAAGAAATGTCTTCGGGTTCCCGATCGAACCGTTGAAGTGACAGATGTTGTCCTTGAACCAGACTTGACATATTCCGAACATCTGAAAGGGAAATGTGCCCTTGGGCCATTTCTAAGTATTTTGGTGATTTAGTGTCCAACACAAGTGCCTAAGTATAAAATGGTGGACAAAGTACAAATCAAGGATTAAGGTATGTTTCTCAGACTTAGTACATTGTTTTTGAGACTAATGTATTGTGTCTAAGTGCTGGAAACAGGAAAAATCCATTTGGAAATGCCTTGGCTCGAGCAGCCAACACTTTGCTCAGTCTAGAGCACCGGACTATCCGGTGGTGCACCGGACAGTGTCCGGTGCGCCAGGCTGGCTCGAGCAAAGTGGCTGCTCTCGGGACTTCGACGGCGGCGTACGGCTATAATTCACCGGACTGTCCGGTGGTGCACCGGACTGTTCGGTGGGCCGTTCACAGGCGAACTCGTCGCTCTCGGGAATTCATCGGCGACGTACGACTATAATTCACCGGACTGTCCGGTGTGCACCGGACTGTCCGGTGAGCCAACGGTCGGCCGGGCCAACGGTCGGCCGCGCGATCTGCGCGGGACACGTGGCCGAGCCAATGGCTAGTAGGAGGCACCGGACTGTCCGGTGTGCACCGGACATTTCCGGTGCGCCAACGGCTCTCAGGCAGCCAACGGTCGACTGCGCCATTTATGGAAGGAAATCGGGCACCGGACAGTGTCCGGTGTGCACCGGACTGTCCGGTGCCCCAGTCGACAGAAGGCAAGATCAGCCTTCCTAGATTGCTCTCAACGGCTCCTAGCTGCCTTGGGGCTATAAAAGGGACCCCTAGGCGCATGGAGGAGTACACCAAGCATTCCTACAACATTCCCAAGCACCAAGACATCGATTCCGCGCCTTTGATTCTTTGCGATAGCAATTAGAGCTCTAGTTGAGGGGCGAATTCATTGAGTTGTGTTGTGAGCTCTCGTTGTGATTTGTGTGCGTGGTGTTGCTATGATTTCTTGTCTTGAGTGCGTTGCTAATCCCTCCCTTGCTCTGTGCTTCTTTGTGAACTTTAAGTGTAAGGGCGAGAGGCTCCAATTTGTGGAGATTCCTCGCAAACGGGATTGAGTAAAGCAAACAAAACACCGTGGTATTCAAGTGGGTCTTTGGACCGCTTGAGAGGGGTTGATTGCAACCCTCGTCCGTTGGGACGCCACAACGTGGAGTAGGCAAGCGTTGGTCTTGGCCGAACCACGGGATAACCATCGTGCCATCTCTGTGATTGATTTCTTGTGGTTATTGTGTTTTGACTCCTCTCTAGCCACTTGGCATTTACTGTGCTAACACTTAACCAAGTTTTTGTGGCTTAAGTTTTCAAGTTTTACAGGATCACCTATTCACCCCCCTCTAGGTGCTCTCAATTGGTATCAGAGCCGTTCTCTTCACAAAGGGACTAATCGCTCAAAGAGATGGATCCTAAGGGGAAGGGTATCGTGATCAACGATAAAGAGAAGGAATCCTTCGTCAACGAGCCAAAGGACGACAAGCCTACCGACTCTGGCTCGGGCCATATACGGAAGGAAGGGAAGAAGAAGAAGACGAGGCGCATCAAGGAGATCGTCTACTACGACGACAACGATGAGTCTACTTCTTCCCAAAAGGACGACGACCACAATGACTACAAGAGAAGGAAACCGGTTAATTCGAACTTTTCTTTTGACTACTCTCGTATTCCTCAAAGTACAAATGCTCATTTATTATCTATTCCACTTGGTAAACCTCTTGATGGAGAGGACTACGGATTTTGGAGTCACAAAATGCGTAGTCACTTGTTCTCTCTCCATCCTAGTATATGGGAGATTGTAGAGAGTGGAATGCACTTTGATAGTACGGATAGTCCCATGTTCATTAATGAGCAAATTCATAAGAATGCACAAGCTACTACTGTTCTTCTAGCTTCATTGTGCAGGGATGAATACCACAAAGTGAGCGGCTTGGATAACGCCAAGCAAATATGGGACACCCTCAAGATTTCTCATGAGGGGAACGATGTCACCTTGCTCACCAAGATGGAGTTGGTGGAAGGCGAGCTTGGACGATTCGCGATGATAAGAGGCTAGGAGCCGACACAAACATACAACCGGCTCAAGACCCTTATCAACAAAATAAGGAGCTACGGAAGCACGCGATGGACGGACCATGATGTCGTCCGACTGATGCTAAGGTCCTTTACCGTTCTTGATCCTCATTTGGTGAATAATATTCGTGAGAATCCCAGGTACACCAAAATGTCGCCCGAAGAAGTCCTTGGAAAATTCGTAAGCGGGCGAATGATGATCAAGGAGGCGAGGTACGTGGACGACGCTCTAAATGGTCCAATCAATGAGCCTCAACCTGTTGCTCTCAAGGCAACAAGGAACAAGGAGGCGTTACCCAGCAAGGTAGCACAAATTGAGGCGGCCGGACTTAATGATGAAGAGATGGCCCTCATCATCAAGAGATTCAAGACGGCGCTTAAGAGTCGCAAGGGACAACCAAGCAAGACCAAAGCCAAGGGGAAGCGTTCATGCTTCAAATGCGGTAAGATTGGTCATTTTATTGCTAACTGTCCCGACAATGATAGTGATCAGGATCAAGGGAACAAGAGGGAGAAGAAGAAAAACTATAAGAAGGCAAAGGGTGAGGCACATCTTGGCAAGGAGTGGGATTCGGATTGCTCCTTGTCCGACTCCGACAATGAAGGACTCGCCGCCACCGCCTTCAACAAGTCATCCCTCTTCCCCAATGAGCGTCACACATGCCTTATGGCAAGGGAGAAGAAGGTATGTACTCGAAACTCTACCTATGCTTCTTCATGTGAGGACGAATCTAGTGATGAGGATGAAATAGATTATTCATGTTTATTTAAGGGCCTAGATAGAACCAAGGTAGATAAAATTAATGAATTAATTGATGCCTTGAATGATAAGAATAGGCTTCTAGAAAAACAAGAGGACTTGTTGTATGAAGAACATGATAAATTTGTAGAAGCACAAAAATCTCATGCCTTAGAAGTTAAAAGAAATAAAATGCTTTCTAGTGAATTATCTTCTTGCCATGAGACGATTTCTAGCTTAAGGAGCATTAATGATAATTTGAATGCTAAATTAGAAATAGCTAGTAAATCAACAACTTGTGTAGAAAATGTTGTTATTTGCAATAGATGTAAAGATTTCGATATTGATGCTTGTAGTGAACACATAGCTTCGATTGCAAAGTTAAATGATGAACTGGCTAGTCTTAATGCCCAACTTAAGGCTAGCAAAAGTGATTTTGATAAACTAAAATTTGCTAGGGATGCCTACATGATTGGTAGACACCCCTCAATTAAGGATGGGCTTGGCTTCAAGAGGGAAGCCAAGAACTTAACAAGCCATAAGGCTCCCATCTCCGCCAAGGAGAAAGGGAAGGCCCCTATGGCATGTAGTACTAAAAAGAACCATGCTTTTATGTACAATGATAGAAGACAATCTCATAGGAGTTGTAATGTTTTTGATTCACATGCCTATGATTCTTATGCTATGTTTGCCCCCAGTTCTTCCTATATGCATGGTAGGGATATGCCTAGGAAGAATATTCATCATGTGCCTAGAAAGAATAGTGTTCATGTTCCTAGGAAAGTTATGAATGGACCCTCTACAATTTATCATGCTTTAAATGCTTCCTTTGCTATTTGTAGAAAGGATAGGAAGATAGTTGCTAGGAAATTAGGGGCAAAATGCAAGGGTGATAAAGCTTGCATTTGGGTCCCTAAGGAAATTGTAACTAACCTTGTAGGACCCAACAAGAGTTGGGTACCTAAGACCCAAGCCTAAATTTGTCTTGCAGGTTTATGCATCCGGGGGTTCAAGTTGGATTATCGACAGCGGATGCACAAACCATATGACGGGGGAGAAGAAGATGTTCACCTCCTACGTCAAGAATAAGGATTCCCAAGATTCAATCATATTCGGTGATGGGAACCAAGGCAAGGTGAAAGGTTTAGGCAAGATTGCAATATCTAATGAGCACTCTATCTCTAATGTGTTTTTAGTTGAGTCTCTTGGATATAATTTACTATCTGTCAGTCAATTATGTAATATGGGATATAATTGTCTATTTACAAAAGTAGATGTGTCTGTCTTTAGAAGATGTGATGGTTCACTAGCTTTTAAGGGTGTACTAGACGGCAAACTTTATTTAGTTGATTTTGCAAAAGAGGAGGCCGGTCTAGATGCATGCTTAATTGCTAAGACTAGCATGGGCTGGCTGTGGCATCGCCGCTTAGCACATGTGGGGATGAAGAACCTTCACAAGCTTCTAAAGGGAGAACACGTGATAGGTTTGACTAACGTGCAATTCGAAAAAGATAGACCTTGTGCAGCTTGTCAAGCAGGTAAACAAGTGGGAGGAGCACATCACAGCAAGAATGTGATGACCACTTCAAGACCTCTGGAGCTGCTGCATATGGACCTCTTCGGACCCGTCACCTATCTGAGCATAGGAGGAAGTAAGTATGGTCTAGTTATTGTTGATGACTTTTCCTGCTTCACTTGGGTGTTCTTTTTGCAGGATAAGTCTGAAACCCAAGGGACCCTCAAGCGCTTCCTCAGGAGAGCTCAGAATGAGTTTGAGCTCAAGGTGAAGAAGATAAGGAGCGACAACGGGTCCGAATTCAAGAATCTTCAAGTGGAGGAGTTCCTTGATGAGGAGGGGATCAAGCACGAGTTCTCCGCTCCCTACACACCTCAGCAAAATGGTGTGGTAGAGAGGAAGAACAGGACGCTCATAGATATGGCGAGGACTATGCTTGGAGAGTTCAAGACCCCCGAGTGCTTTTGGTCGGAAGCCGTGAACACGGCTTGCCACGCCATCAACAGGGTCTACCTTCACCGCCTCCTCAAGAAGACTTCATATGAGCTGCTGACTGGTAACAAACCCAATGTATCGTACTTTCGTGTATTTGGGAGTAAATGCTACATTCTAGTGAAGAAGGGTAGGAATTCCAAATTTGCTCCCAAAGCTGTAGAAGGGTTTTTATTAGGTTATGCTTCAAATACAAAGGCATATAGGGTCTTCAACAAATCATCGGGTTTGGTTGAAGTCTCTAGCGACGTTGTATTTGATGAGACTAATGGCTCTCCAAGAGAGCAAGTTGTTGATCTTGATGATGTAGATGAAGAAGATGTTCCAACGGCCGCGATTCGCACCATGGCGATTGGAGATATATGGCCTCAGGAACAATTGGAGCAAGATCAACCGTCTTCCTCAACAAAGGTGCATCCCCCATCCCAAGATGACGAACAGGTACCTCAAGTAGAGGCGCACGATCAAGGGGGAGCACAGGATGTTCAAATTGAAGAGGAAGAAGCACCTCAGGCACCTCCAACCCAAGTTCGAGCGACGATCCAAAGGGATCATCCCGTCGACCAAATTTTGGGTGATATTAGCAAGGGAGTAACTACTCGTTCAAGATTAGTTAATTTTTGTGAGCATTACTCCTTTGTCTCTTCTATTGAGCCTTTCAGGGTAGAAGAGGCCTTGCTGGATCCGGACTGGGTGTTGGCCATGCAGGAGGAACTCAACAACTTCAAGCGCAATGAAGTTTAGACACTGGTGCCTCGCCCCAAGCAAAATGTTGTGGGAACCAAGTGGGTGTTCCGCAACAAACAGGACGAGCACGGGGTGGTGACAAGGAACAAGGCTCGACTTGTGGCAAAAGGTTATGCCCAAGTCGCAGGTTTGGACTTTGAGGAGACTTTTGCTCCTGTGGCTAGGCTAGAATCAATCCGTATCTTGCTAGCATATGCCGCTCACCATTCTTTCAGGTTGTACCAAATGGATGTGAAGAGCGCTTTCCTCAACGGGCCGATCAAGGAGGAGGTGTACGTAGAGCAACCCCCTGGCTTCGAGGATGAACGGTACCCCGACCACGTGTGTAAGCTCTCTAAGGCGCTCTATGGACTTAAGCAAGCCCCAAGAGCATGGTATGAATGCCTTAGAGACTTTTTAATTGCTAATGCTTTCAAGGTCGGGAAAGCCGATCCAACTATTTTTACTTAGACTTGCGATGGTGATCTTTTTGTGTGCCAAATTTATGTCGATGACATAATATTTGGTTCTACTAACCAAAAGTCTTGTGAAGAGTTTAGCAGGGTGATGACGCAGAAATTCGAGATGTCGATGATGGGCGAGTTGAACTACTTCCTTGGGTTCCAAGTGAAGCAACTCAAGGACGGCACCTTCATCTCCCAAACGAAATACACGCAAGATTTGCTAAAGCGGTTTGGGATGAAGGACGCCAAGCCCGCAAAGACGCCGATGGGAACCGACGGACACACCGACCTCAACAAAGGTGGTAAGTCCGTTGATCAAAAAGCATACCGGTCCATGATAGGTTCTTTGCTTTATTTATGTGCTAGTAGACCGGATATTATGCTTAGCGTATGCATGTGTGCTAGATTTCAATCCGATCCTAAGGAGTGTCACTTAGTGGCTGTAAAGCGAATTCTTCGATATTTAGTCGCTACGCCTTGCTTCGGGATCTGGTATCAAAAGGGGTCTAACTTTGACTTGATTGGGTACTCAGATTCCGACTATGCTGGATGTAAGGTCGATAGGAAGAGTACATCGGGGACGTGCCAATTCTTAGGAAGGTCCCTGGTGTCATGGAATTTTAAGAAACAAACTTCCGTTGCCCTATCCACCGCTGAGGCCGAGTACGTTGCCGTAGGACAGTGTTGCGCGCAACTACTTTGGATGAGGCAAACCCTCCAGGACTTTGGCTACAATCTGAGCAAAGTCCCACTCCTATGTGACAATGAGAGTGCTATCCGCATAGCGGAAAATCCTGTTGAGCACAGCCGCACAAAGCACATTGACATCCGGCATCACTTTTTGAGAGACCACCAGCAAAAGGGAGATATCGAAGTGTTTCATGTTAGCACCGAGAACCAGCTAGCCGATATCTTCACTAAGCCTTTAGATGAAAAGACCTTTTGCAGGCTGCGTAGTGAGCTAAATGTCCTAGATTCGCGGAACTTGGATTGAATTGTAGCATACATGTGTTTATGCCTTTGATCATGTTCATCCTGCATTTTGTTGCTTATTGTGGTGCTCAAGTTGTACAAACACTCCCTGGACCTCACAAGTCCGTTTTGCAAGTGATGCACATATTTAGGGGGAGCTGTGCTACAACTTGACCCTTTGAGACTAACCATGTACTTGAGTTTGGTTGTTTTAGCCTCAAAGGAGGATTGAAAGGGAAAAGGTGGACTTGGACCATGCAAGACTTCCACTGCACTCCGATGAGAGGGTAACTAATTCCAAGTTCATCTCACAACCTCTTATTGCCTTTGTGTTCTCATTTGAAGATTTTGGTGAGGCAATGGGGTTAATGGGCCAAGATTGATCTCGTTTTGGTGCTTGATGCCAAAGGGGGAGAAAATAAAGGCCAAAGCGATAAATGGATCAGCTACCACTTGAGAGATTTTGAAAATAGTAGAATAGAGTTTTTGGTTTGTCAAAACTCTTTTATTGTCTCTCTTGTCAAAAGTTGGCTTCTTGTGGGGAGAAGTGTTGATTATGGGAAAAAGGGGAGTTTTTGAAATCTTGAATCAATTTCTCTTGGAATGACTCTCTTTATGTCTTAACATGTGTGTTTGACTTAGAGATAGAAATTTGAGTTTGATTTGCAAAAACAAACCAAGTGGTGGCAAAGAGTGATCCATATATGTCAAATTTGAATCAAAACAATTTGAGTTCTTATTTGAAGTGATTTTGTACTTGTTCTACTTGCTTTATGTTGTGTTGGCATAAATCACCAAAAAGGGGGAGATTGAAAGGGAAATGTGCCCTTGGGCCATTTCTAAGTATTTTGGTGATTTAGTGTCCAACACAAGTGCCTAAGTATAAAATGGTGGACAAAGTACAAATCAAGGATTAAGGTATGTCTTGGCTCGAGCAGCCAAGACTTTGCTGGAAACAGCCAAGACAAGTGCTGGAAACAGGAAAAATCCATTTGGAAATGCCTTGGCTCGAGCAGCCAAGACTTTGCTCAGTCTGGAGCACCGGACTGTCCGGTGGTGCACCGGACAGTGTCCGGTGCACCAGGCTGGCTCGAGCAAAGTGGCCGCTCTCGGGACTTCAACGGTGGTGTACGGCTATAATTCACCGGACTGTCCGGTGGGCCGTTCACAGGCGAACTCGTCGCTCTCGGGAATTCATCGGCGACGTACGGCTATAATTCACCGGACTGTCCGGTGAGCCAACGGTCGGCCGGGCCAACGGTCGGCCGCGCGATCTGCGCGGGACACATGGCCGAGCCAACGGCTAGTAGGAGGCACCGGACTGTCCGGTGTGCACCGGACATTTCCGGTGCGCCAACGGCTCTCAGGCAGCCAACGGTCGACTGCGCCATTTATGGAAGGAAATCGGGCACCGGACAGTGTCCGGTGTGCACCGGACTGTCCGGTGCCCCAGTCGACAGAAGGCAAGATCAGCCTTCCTAGATTGCTCTCAACGGCTCCTAGTTGCCTTGGGGCTATAAAAGGGACCCCTAGGCGCATGGAGGAGTACACCAAGCATTCCTACAACATTCCCAAGCACCAAGACATCGATTCCGCGCCTTTGATTCTTTGCGATAGCAATTAGAGCTCTAGTTGAGTGGTGAACTCATTGAGTTGTGTTGTGAGCTCTCGTTGCAATTTGTGTGCGTGGTGTTGCTGTGATTTCTTGTCTTGAGTGCGTTGCTAATCCCTCCCTTGCTCTGTGCTTCTTTGTGAACTTTAAGTGTAAGGGCGAGAGGCTCCAATTTGTGGAGATTCCTCGCAAACGGGATTGAGTAAAGCAAACAAAACACCGTGGTATTCAAGTGGGTCTTTGGACCGCTTGAGAGGGGTTGATTGCAACCCTCGTCCGTTGGGATGCCACAACGTGGAGTAGGCAAGCGTTGGTCTTGGCCGAACCACGGGATAACCACCGTGCCATCTCTGTGATTGATTTCTTGTGGTTATTGTGTTTTGACTCCTCTCTAGCCACTTGGCATTTACTGTGCTAACACTTAACCAAGTTTTTGTGGCTTAAGTTTTCAAGTTTTACAGGATCACCTATTCACCCCCCCTCTAGGTGCTCTCAACATCCCATTCGAGTCTTGGATCAAAAGGACAGGGTTACCCGGAGAAAAACTCTCAAGTTCTATAAGATACAGTGGAACCAACATTCTGAAGAAGAGGCTACATGGGAAACTCAAGACTTTTTAGATAAGAATTTCCTAGGCTTTTTAGCCTCATGTAATTTGTAAAGTGTGTATAGTTGTTGTAATAAAGGATTGAACCCCACACCACCCCTGCCTTGTACCAGAAATAAGGAAATAAAAATGTGACACATTTCCTTTTCCATTACTTACCCTAGGACCTTTAATCTCGGGATGAGATTCTTTTATGGGGGAAGGATGTAACACCCCTGGTGTTACTGCAACTAAAACTTAAGCATGGCATCATAACCATTGGCATTGCATATGTTTGACACACCTAGAGTGCATTCACTAGGTAAAAATTTCAAACAAGTTGTATTGTTATAGCATTTTGCAAATAGAACCCTGGATAGGGAACTTAACCCTAAATAGGGATTAAAGGGGTAAAACATAACCCAAATTAAGAAAACCTACAAGCTTTAGGGGAATAGTCATAAAATGATCCCAAGAATAAACTTGAATTACATTTATACCCCTGAGATACCAAAAACCCCATTTGAACCCAGGAAAAACCCTAAGTCCAAACCCTAGGGGCCTATGTGCAAAAATTGTGCACATTTGGACTAAAATGTAAAAACTACTGTGTTTAAGCATATAAGGTCACATGGTTCACATTTGGAAAGGTTTACAAGCCAAACGCCAAGTTTTGGGACTAATTTGCAAAAAGGACCCAATAGAGATTTCACTCTTAGTCTGGATTTCAGAGTTAAGGGGCTCAACTTTTGAGCCTTGTAGCTTTCAAAATATAGGGTTTTTGCCCTAGGTCCCCACATCAAACTTGTAGACCTATTAATGGATAACAATTTTGCTTAAGAGTGCAAGCCATGTTATTGTGAAAAATCTAGAGATAATCATGCCTAAAGTCTGGCTGTCAGGCTGATTAAGTCTGAAAATCAGACTGACAATGGACTGACATCAACTTCAAGCCCAATTTTATGCATGATCTGCTGGCTTTTTGTGGCAACACCATATAGCAATGTTGTAGTTGGTATAATGCTCTACAATTTTGCTGTAGAGCTTGACTTGTGTTGTCATTAGAAATTAAGAGAAAATCTCGCTCCAACTTGGTCTGTCAGATAAGTTCTTTACTGAATCAGTCGCACTGTTCATCGGTCTTCAGAAAAATCACGCCGAGGATAAGGGTTAGCCCTCGCCGGCAATAAGAACGCCATGGCAGTCGGGATGGGCTGGCGGCCGCAGTAAATATCCTCGGCAACATGGCAGCGAATCACCGAGGTGGCAGGCTCCGGTTAAACGGCGACCACCGTGCCATCACCGGAATCCGCCGCGTGATATGCTCGCCAGCGCGATCAAGAGATCCGCGACCCTCATCCGTCGCCGGCCAACAGCCTATAAATTGAGTGCGGGCGCTGCTTCGTCACCACATTCTGCATATCAGCGACTAAGCACTTGACTCGAGCTCACCGGAAAACCCACGTAGCCCCAATTCCCTCTCTCTTCTGTTCTTAGCTCCGCCGAGAAGAAACACCCGTGGTCAGTGCTCCTCTGGTCAGTAATTATCAAATTACTCCCTGTTTTAGTTAGTCTTTGATCTCTTATTGCTCCTGGATGCGGCAATTTGGAGTTTGGCCGAAGCCCATCACCGGAACGCACCCGTGCGCTGTCAAACACCGCCATGGCACCCTCTCCGTTGCCCCACCTTTCTGCTCGTGCCTAGCCCAAAACTTAGCGTGTGCGTCATCTCTGGTAAACCCAGGAACCTTTCCCTAGCTTCAATTTAGCCAGCCCAGCCTTCGGTGATCCGGAACACCTTAATCCACTTGATCACCCGCACTGACACCGTGGCCAGAGTATGATAGACCATCTCTAGCGAATTGATTAGGGGGAAAGGTGTGGATGGAGTCTAATTTGGTTCCTGTCGCTTGGGAGCTCCAGCCGTAGCATCATCCGGCCGGTCTAGCTCGTCGGAGCTCGGCTCCTAGCTTGGATCGCCGTCGTGGACTTCACCTCGCGAAGAATTAGAAACCAGAGGACTTTTCTGTAATATGTCAGCGACTCACTGAAACAGTAAAAGAACCTATCTCCAGTTAGTCTAGAAACCGGGGCCCTTTCTGCAAAGATGCCAGCGCGGGCGCGGGCGCGCGCGTGATTCTGCGTGGGCCTGGGCCGCCTGGTTTGATTTCAGCCCAGCACTGTTTAGACTTTATCCTTTTCTTTTTCTGTCTAGTTTAGAAATCCATGGAAAATTGTAGAAAAATCATAAAATTGTCAAACCAATTTTCCTAGACCTCTTATTTTCCATAGAATTTAATAAAAATAGTTGACTGATTTTTAGAATAGATAAGGAATTTTAAGGCATTTAAAGTAGTTTAAGGCATTAGTTCCGGATTTTTTAGAAAACAAATGGTAATTCCAAAAATATCCAAACTTTTTATATAAGTTCTATACATTATTTAGAAGCCTTGAGCAGAATTTGGGTTGATTTGGACCTTGTTTGATAACTAGAACCCAAAACCCCCCTGCCCTGTGAACTCCTTTACTGACTCCGGAAACCCTAAGTTCTCGGAGTTCTGTGAAGGAAAATTGTATTCAAGACCTTAGATAATAAATTCTTATTATCTTTGCACTCTCATGAGCATTACATGTCATTCATTCTTATATACATATATATGGTTATGTTTAGAAAACGAAGAAGAGATTGAAGTGACCGAAGAGAAGACACCACCTTTGGAATCTCAGGCAGGGACTTGTCTCTACTTTGACATCTGTGGGCCTGAGCCTGATTCACCTACTAACGAAGGCAAGCCCCGATGCATTTGCCACCTTCCATGATGTTTTAAAATGTTTATCACTTGCTTGCTGCATTAAGTAATAGGAGTTGATTGTTAAAAAATCCCTGCATTACCTTCCTTGATCTTGATTCCTTTCCTTTGAAACCCTGATTTACAAAAGGTTTTTACTATGCTTAGCATTGCTCTAGCAAAACAAAAAGTTTGTTTTACAAAAAGATGATTGGCAAAGTGGGAAGGATGTTTTTGGAAATAAAACTTGATGGTGGATCCATCATGGCCATGATGGGTTCAACATCCGGAAAAGATGTACCTCTGTCAGGTACCAAGTTTTTGGGGATTAAATGTTTAAGCTGAGACCGGACGGGTGACTTGCACGAGAAGAGAGTCTCGGTGTAGTGTCTCCGTCTGAGTCGATTAAGGACCGTGTCGATGTAGGCTTGCTGACCGAGGACCCTTTAACTGGTCACATGCCTCGTCATGGGTAAGCCTTGCCTCGGGCAAACTAAGGCCAGAATAAGATAACACGAAATGGGCGTGGAGCGGTGGCGAGAGTAGCGTGTACCCTCCGTGGCAAGAGGCTGGACGGTGGTGTATCTGTGCTCTCGGTTTGCGTGAACCTGATCTGGTCTTAAGAACCCCGGTGGCGGGTTGACATATGCAAGGGTTAAGTGCTACATATGTCGTGTGATTGGAGATCCTCAGCTGAGTATAATCGATTCGGATCGCCGTACCTTCGCGGTTATGAAGACTTGGCCACTGCCCTATACGTAGAACTCCAGTAAAGATGAGGGATGAATTAAGAACTTGGCTAGTTCAGGATAAGTGTTTGAACTAGGTTAGAAAGAACTCTAGGTGCAGGTAAGTTTACCTAACTTGACAATAAAACTGGATTTTTAAGGATCCACTTTTGGTAAGCATTTATGCAAAAACAGAGTCTTTGATCTTGAGATACCTTACCTTGACTCCCTTATAACCAGCATACCCTTGAGAGTCTTTTCATTAGTCGGGTAAGACTTGCTGAGTAATTCCGTACTCAGGGTTTATTCCCTCGTTGTTTTTAGGTGAGGAAGCAGCAAATTTTTGTTGCTTTTGTACCAAGGTGGTTCCAAATGAAGAAAAACAAGAGTGAAGCTGCGGGAGGACATGGTCCTCCATAAGAAACTTTTATGTAAAGAACTTATCGGGAGGAGTTTTTGCCTCCCTTGGTATTGTAATAATACTACTCAGCACTCGTTTTATAACTCTGGTCTGTAATTAGTAACTTGATCTTACTTTTTAAATAAATGTAAGTTTATGTAATCACTTCCGCATTTCCTTATCTCCGATGTTCTGTAATGTCTGCAAGATGGGTGAAACGTTCCTGGAAAGGTAAGAGAAAAGATACCGAACTTATCAAGTGATTCAGGAACATCTACAGGGTTGTCTGATGTCTCTTGGACAAGGACAACTGTAGGTGGGCCTAATGACTTGGGAGGTTCCGTCACAAACAATGACGGCCGTCGGCTCGCCCGGCGGAGGCGAACTCGACGACGACATCTCCCCATGGCGAAAGAGGAACACCCGAGTCAACCCCGCCACCCTCCTCGTCGGAGGAGACGGAGACAGGGCAACCATGGCCAGGCAGGAGGCAGCACCTCGTTGGCTGTCGGACCAGAGCGAGTCGACGACGCCGACACCCCTGTGGGGGACATGTCGGTTGTTATTCTCGCACCTGAGACAACGACGGGTGTCGCTTCCCAGCAAAACGCCAGCCTCAGGCAGACTGATGACGCCAGCACCCTTGCGAGGGACTTGTCGGGCATTAGTCTTGCACCTGAGATAACGACACATTCCATCTCCGATGCAACTTCACCGCCGTCCACCAACCAGTAGGTACCTTCAGTTTTCCATCCTGTTCCCTTTAGATTCATCTTCGACCCACCAAGCGACCCCGCTTCGGTAAGCGCTTTCGTAAGGGCATATCCTGACCTTCCGGGGTACCATATGTGGTCAACTTGGGACCAACTGACGGCCGTCTCAACCTTCGGACCCGTGGGTTCCGAGGAAGAGGACGACCCTGACTTCAGTTGGGATTTCTCCAGACTCCATGATCCCGGTGCCATGAAAGACTTCATATCTGCATGTGACCGGTGCCTCTCTGGCTGCTCTGACGATGGCCACAGCCTTGACGACGAGGGTTACAACCCAACTCGCGAGTGCTTCCACATCGATCAGGAAGATCACGACGGAGACAACCACCTCGGCATGCCAGGAAATGACGGTGCCCTTGCACCTGCGTCTCGCGTTGAGATCCCGTGGGAGCTAACTGTGGCCCAGGTCCCTACGGGGGGTCAGGGCATACAGCTCGAGCAACTCCGCGAGATGCTGGCCAAGCTCGATAAAGAAACGGGGCGACTTGTGCAGCTCCAACAAAACCTTGAGCAAGAGTGGGCAGGCCGAGCGCTCGCCGGAGGAGCGCGTCATCGAGCCCGGGACGTCCAGCGCCGTATTATTGACGATGCCAGGGCTGGGCTGCCCCCGGTCTTCAACGGGGCCGGCCAGAACCTAGCTGCAGCGGTGATGTTACTTCGAACGATGTCGGAGCCATCTACCACCAAGGGGCGGCGTATCCAGGGCGAACTCAAGGACCTCCTGGAAAATGCCGCAGCCCGACGAGCCGAGAGCTCTGCCTCCCGAAGGCGAGGGTGCCCCTTGGTGCATCACGTAGCATCCTCCCGACACATGCGCGAGGCCTCAGTCCACACCGAGCTTACAGGGGACGAGACACCTGCAGCCCGGGATCGCCTCGGCGACGATCAACACCGCCGCGACCGTCGAGCCCGCCTCGAGGAGAAGGTGCGCTGAGGCTACCACCCTAGATGCGGGGGACGCTACAACAGTGAGAAGGATTGGAGCCCCTCGCCCGAACCACCAGGTCCGCGGGTCTTCAGCCGGGCCATACGACGTGCGCCGTTCCTGGCTCGGTTCTGGGCCCCGACTACCATTACTAAGTACTCAGGGGAGACAAGGCCGGAGTTGTGGCTCGTGGATTACCGGTTGACATGCCAGTTGAGAGGGACGGACGACGACAACCTCATCATCCGCAACCTCCCCCTTTTCCTCTTTGACGCTGCCCGGGCCTGGCTGGAGCATCTGCCCTCTACGCAGATCTTCGACTGGGACGACCTAGTCAAGGCTTTCGCTGGAAATTTCCAAGGTACGTACGTGCGCCCTGGGAACTCATGGGATCTCCGGAGCTGCCGCCAGCAGCCAGGGGAATCCCTGCGAGAGTACATCCGGCGGTTTTCAAAGCAGTGCACCGAGTTGCCTAACATCACCGACTCGGACGTCATCGGAGCATTCCTCGCCGGCACCACTTGCTGAGACCTGGTAAGCAAACTGGGGAACAAGACACCCACCAAGGCGAGCGAATTGATGGACATAGCCACCAAGTTTGCCTTTGGTCAGGAGGTGGTCGAAGCCATCTTCCGGAAGGACAAGCAGCCTCAGGGAAGGCAGAAGGAAGACGACCCCGAGGCATCCGTCCAGCGTGGCATGAAGAAGAAGACCAGGAAGAAGGTGCAAGCAAAACGCAACGCCGTTGACGCGGATCTCGTCGCTGCTGCCGAGCATAGGAATCCTCGGAAGCCTCCTGGAGGGGCCAATGTGTTCGACAAGATGCTTAAGGAGTCGTGCCCCTATCACAGGGGTCCCGTCAAGCACACCCTTGAAGAGTGCGACATGCTCCGGCGCTACTTCAATAAGGCTGGACCCTCGGCGGAGGATGGCAGGGACCAAGGCAACAACAAGAAAGGAGGCGATAGGTAAGAAGAGTTCCCAGAGGTCCACAACTGCTTCATGATCTACGGTGAGCAAGTGGCGAATGACTCGGCTCGACACCGCAAGCAGGATCGCCGGGAGGTCTGCTCGGTGAAGGTAGCAACGCCAGTCTACCTAGGCTGGTCCGACAAGCCCATTACCTTCGACCAAGGCGACCACCTCTACTACGTACCAAACCCAGGAAGGTACCCGCTTGTCGTCGACCCTATCATCGGCAACGTTAGGCTCTCCAAGGTCCTCATGGACGGAGGTAGCAGCCTCAACATCATCTACGCCGAGACCCTAGAGCTCTTGGGGGTTGATCGGTCCGAGATCCGGGCTGGTGCAACACCCTTTCACGGGATTGCACCCGGAAAGCGTATCCTGCCCCTCGGACAGATTGACTTGCCCGTCTGCTTCGGAACTCCCTCCAACTTCCGAAAGGAAACCCTCACTTTCGAGGTAGTCGGGTTCCGAGGGACCTATCACGCGGTGCTGGGAAGACCGTGCTACGCCAAGTTCATGGTCGTCCCCAACTACACTTATCTCAAGCTCAAGATGCCTGGCCCCAAGGGAGTCATCACCGTCGGACCCACATACCACCACGCTTACGAGTGCGACGTGGAATGCGTGAAGTACGCCGAAGCCATCGCCGAGTCCGAAGCCCTCGTCGCCGACCTGGATTGCCTCTCCAAAGAATCGCCCGACGCGAAGCGGCACGCCGGCAACTTCGAGCCAGTCGAGGCAGTCAAGTCTGTCTCTCTCGACCCCAGCAACGACGCCAGTAAGAAAGTCAGGATCGGCTCCGAGCTCGACCCCAAATAGGAAGCAGTGCTCGTCGACTTTCTCCGCGCAAATGCCAAAATTTTTGCGTGGAGTCCCTCGGACATGCCGGGCATACCGAGGGATGTCGCCGAGCACTCACTGGACATCCGAGCCGGAGCCCGACCCGTGAAATAGCACCTGCGCTGTTTTGATGAAGAAAAGCGCAGAGCCATAGGCGAGGAGGTCCACAAGCTAATGGTCGTAGGGTTCATCAAAGAGGTATTCCATCCAGAATGGTTACTAACCCTGTACTTGTAAAGAAAAAAGGTGGGAGGTGGAGGATGTGTGTAGACTACAATAGGCTAAATAAAGCATGTCCCAAGGTTCCCTACCCTCTGCCTCGCATCAATCAAATTGTGGACTCCACCGCTGGGTGCGAAACCCTGTCTTTCCTCGATGCCTATTTAGTCTATCACCAAATCAAGATGAAAGAATACGACCAGCTCGCGACTTCTTTTATCACACCTTTTGGCATGTATTGTTATACTACTATGCCATTTGGTTTGAGGAATGCAGGTGCAACATACCAGAGGTGCATGAACCATGTGTTCGGAGAGCACATCGGCAGAACGATCGAGGCTTACGTCGATGACATCGTTGTCAAAACAAGGAAAGCCTCTGACCTCCTCTCTAACCTTGAGGTGACATTCAGGTGCCTAAAAGTGAAGAGCGTAAAACCCAATCCCGAGAAGTGTGTCTTTGGAGTCCCCCAAGGCATGCTCCTAGGGTTCATCGTCTCCGAACGAGGCATCGAGGCCAACTCGGAGAAAATTGCGGCCATCACCAACATGGGACCCATCAAAGATTTAAAAGGAGTACAAAGGGTCATGGGATGCCTTGCGGCTCTGAGCCGCTTCATCTCGCGCCTTGGCGAGAAAGGATTGCCCTTGTACCGCCTCTTAAGGAAGGCCGAGCGCTTCACTTGGACTCCCGAGGCCGAAGAAGCCCTCATAAACTTAAAGGCACTCCTTACTAACGCGCCCATCTTGGTGCCCCCCGCCGCAGGAGAAGCCCTCTTGATTTACGTCGCCGCATCCACTCAGGTGGTCAGCGCTGCGGTCATAGTCGAGAGACGAGAAGAGGGGCATACACTGCTCATCCAGAGGCCAGTCTACTTCATCAGCGAGGTGCTATCCGAAACCAAAATCCGCTACCCGCAAATCCAGAAACTACTATATGCAATGATTCTGACACGGCAAAAACTGCGACACTACTTCGAGTCTCATCCGATGACTATGGTGTCATCCTTCCCCCTGGGAGAGATCATCCAATGCCGAGAGGCCTCTGGTAGGATAGCGAAATGGGCAGTGGAACTCATGGGGGAAACACTTTCATTTGCACCTCGGAAGGCCATAAAGTCCCAAGTCTTGTCTGACTTCCTGGCTGAATGGACCGACACCCAGTTACTAACGGCCCCAATCCAGGCCGAACTTTGGACCATGTACTTTGATGGGTCGTTGATGAAAACCGGGACAGGCGCGGGCTTGCTCTTCATCTCACCCCTCGAAGAACATGTGCGTTATGTAATACGCCTCCATTTTCCAGCGTCAAACAACGTGGCCGAATACGAGGCCTTGGTTAATGGGTTGTGCATCACCGTCGAGCTAGGGGTTCGGCGCCTCGACGCCCGTGGCGACTCGCAACTCGTTATTGACCGAGTCATGAAGAACTCTCATTGCCGCGATCAAAAAATGGTGGCCTACTGCGACGAAGTTCGGTGCTTGGAAGATAAGTTCTATGGGCTAGAACTCAACCATGTTGCTCGACGGTACAACGAGACTACAGATGAGCTGGCTAAGATAACATCAGGATGAACAACGGTTCCCCCGAATGTCTTCTCTAGAGACATATATCAACCATCCGTCAAACTCAACGACGCACACGGACCCGAGGAGACCTCGGCCCAGCCCGAGGTACCCTCGGCCACCGAGGGTGAGGCCATGCGTGTCGAGATAGAGCAGAATGGGGTCACACCAAACCTAAACTGGCAGACCCCGTACCTGGAATATCTCCTCCCAGGAGAGTTGCCCCTCGACAAGGCCGAAGCTCAGCGACTGGCTCGGCGCGCCAAGTCATTCGTTTTACTAGGTGATGAAAAGGAGTTGTACCACCACAGCCCCTCAGGCATTCTCCAACGATGCATATCCATTGCCCAAGGACAAGAGCTGTTACAAGAAATACACTCGGGGGCTTGCGGTCACCATGCAGCACCTCGAGCCCTCGTGGGAAACGCTTTCCGACAAGGTTTCTACTGGCCGACCGCAGTGGCCGATGCCACTAGGATTGTACGCTCCTGCCGAGAGTGTTAACTCTATGCGAGACGAACACACCTGCCTACTCAGGCTCTACATACAATACCTATCACTTGGTCGTTTGCTGTGTGGGGTCTGGACCTTGTCGGTCCCTTGCAGAAGGCACTCGGGGGCTTCACGCACCTGCTGGTCGCCATCGACAAATTCTCCAAGTGGATCGAAGTCCGACCCTTAACCAGCATCAGGTCCGAGCAGGCGATGGCGTTCTTTACAAATATCTTCCACCGCTTCGGGATCCCGAACTCTATCATCACCGACAATGGCACGCAGTTCACTAGGAAAAAGTTCCTAGACTTCTACGAAGGCCACCACATCCGTGTGGACTGGGTTGTCGTGGCTCACCCAATGACAAATGGGCAGGTGGAGCGCGCCAATGGCATGATTTTGCAGGGGCTAAAACCAAGGATCTACAACGACCTCAACAAGTTTGGCAAGCGGTAGATAAAAGAGCTACCCTCGGTAGTTTGGAGTCTGAGGACAACGCCGAGCTGAGCCACGGGCTTCTCGCCATTTTTTCTAGTCTATGGGGCCGAGGCCATCCTACCCACAGACTTAGAATACGGCTCCCCGAGGACAAAGGCATACGACGACCAAAACAACCAGACCCACCGAGAGGATTCATTGGACTAGCTGGAAGAGGCTCAGGACGTAGCCTTATTACACTCAGCACGGTATCAGCAGTCTCTGCGACGCTACCACGCCCGAAGGATTCGGCCCGAGGCTTCCAGGTGAGAGATTTGGTGCTTCGGCTACGACAAGACACCCGAGGGCGCCACAAGCTTACTCCTCCCTGGGAAGGGCCGTTCATCATCGCTAAAATTTTGAAGCCTGGGACATACAAGCTGGCCAACGACAAGGCGAGGTCTACAGCAACGCTTGGAACATCGAACAGCTACGTCGCTTTTACCCTTAAAGTGTTTCAAGTTGTTCGTGTATCTCGGTCCCTTTACATGTACAAATAAAAAGTCTAGCTATCAAGGGAGGATCGGCCTTGCCTCAGCAAAAACCGACCCTCCCTCGGGGGCTAGAAGGGGGGGACCCCCTCTGCATCAAAATTTTCCTCAGAAAAGTTTTCTACCAAAACGACTTTCGTGCCTTTCGACTATATCGATAGCGGAATCCTAAAAACGACACGAGAGACCTTGAACGGCAAGGCCGACCGAGCCGAGGGACTCCTACGCCTCTAGGATACGGATACCTCACTCATCACCTTCCGCGAAAGGTAGCTCACGCTCGGATAAGTGATTCTGCTACCAAACAAGTCCTAACGCTCGGGTAGAAAACGACTTTCGTGCCTTTCGACTATATCAATAGCGGAATCCTAAAAACAACACGAGAGACCTTGAACGAAAAGGCCGACCGAGCCGAGGGACTCCTACGCCTCCGGGATACAGATACCTCACTCATCACCTTCCGCGAAAGGTAGCTCACGCTCAGATAAGTGATTCTGCTACCGAACAAGTCCTAACGCTCAAAACGAGAGGAAAGAAAACGTAGCTTTATACTCTAACACTAAAAATGTTTAGGCCTCATCGGCCGCGAGAAACATACACATACTTAGAATAAATTGTTCCCCACAGGCTCAGGTGTTGGTAGGGGTAGGAGCAGCACCCTCGGCGTCGTTCCTACCCACGGCGGAATCTGGCCCGGCCTCGGACGGTGACACGGGCGGAAGGATCTCCACCTCAAAGAAGGAAGCCAACGCCGCGCCTAGGCCCTCGGTAGCCGCATCAAGCCTTTGGACCTCCGCCAGGGCGGCGTCCTCGTCATCAGGTAGGCAGTGGCCTTCGCTGACCCGCTCCAAATCCACGTCGTAGTGGGAAGCAAGGACGGTGAAGGCCCGCCTAACGCCGTGGTGCAGCGCCCCACGGAGTCTGCTGCGCACGTGGCCGCCTAAGGCCCGCAGGCGACTCTCGGGGAGCTGCTCGAGGAGACGTCGTCGAGGCCAAAGGTCCGGCAGAAGGCCGAGATGGCCTCGAACATGGCCATGCGGTCGACCTCTTTCTGCTCAGCCGCCTGGGTAAGCGCCTTGCAGTTCTTGACAGACTCGTCGAGAGCTGCCCCGAACCCTGAAGACAGTCAGACGATATCCTTCAGACACGAGGAAAAGGATGAAGCTAAAACAAAGTCGCAAAGCAGGCAAAACATGCCTTCAGCCTGGGCACGCTGCTGTGAGGCCATGGCTTGGGCAGACCGGGCAGACCCGACAGCCACGGCCAGGCCCTCCGCAAGGGTCCCGGCCCGAGCGGTCGCCTCGGGGTCTAGAAGGGGGAGCCCCCTCTGCTTCAAAATTTTCCTCAGAAAAGTTTTTCTACCAAAACGACTTTCGTGCCTTTTGACTGTATCGATAGCGGAATCCTAAAAACGATAAGAGAGACCTTGAACGGCAAGGCCGACCGCGCCAAGGGACTCCTATGCCTTCGGGATATGGATACCTTACTCATCACCTTCCGCGAAAGGTAACTCACGCTCGGATAAGTGATTCTGCTACCGATGAACAAGTCTTAATGCTCGAAATAAGAGGAAAGAAACACGGCTTTATACTCAAACACCCAAGTATTCAGGCCTCAGCAGCCACAGAAAACAAACACACATACTTGGGATAACTATGCTACATAGACTCAGACGTCGACAGCACCCTCGGCGGTTTTCCCGACCTACGGCAGATGTCCAGCTCCATTCCCGCAGGAATGAACTACCTCCACACCAGAGTGGCTACAAGATAACAAACTCCAAGCGGCTCACCGGTGACCACTGCACCAGCAGCGACAATGACCTCCGCCTCGGGTGGCTAGACAGCAGCAGCGATTGCCCCAGGGCAAACGCTACTGTGAAAAGGCCCTCGCCCCCGTCCCCACACGGGGGGCAAGGACAAGCCATTAAAGCCAAAGAGCCAGAGGTCCGGGTCTAGGTGGCACTGATGGTCTCGTTGGCAGAGGCAACCACCTCTGTGGTGGGAAGCCTCACCTATGGCGGCCACCACCTCATCACCGACGACAGCGGCCACCTGCGCACCAACGCCGCACCGACGAATGGCGGCCGCCCTAGCACGCACAAGGAGGTCCTCGCTCCCGTCCTTGCTATGGGAGTGAGGACAAGACCATCCAGGGATGCGGACACCGCCCCCGCGGCGTACGACATCTTGTACGACCCCTGGTGTGCCCAGTGGCACGGGGCGGGCCGTGGACGTGGCCGACCTGCGCACGGCGCGACCGTCGCCCATGCGGTGGACGGATAGCCACACCTTGACCAGGCAGCCGGTGGCAGTTTGCCTCCTCCGCAAGGCCGGCGAACGCCCTTCTCCCTCGAGTGCTGGAGGAAGAAGCGGGTTGCCAGCCCATGCGGAAGGCAGGACCCCAACTCGGCTTGCCCTCGCCCCGAGCACGGATGATGAACATCCTTGAAGCTGAGGGCAGGGGGGAGGCCACAGTCCAGCTCGCTCTTCTCCGCCACATGGCTGGTGGTCATCATTTTGGGTGACCACTGGCGGGGAACTGCAGCCGGGCTGCATGATGAAATCCTTGAAGCCGAGTGATGACTAACGAGCGCCAAGCCCCACGAGGTCGTGCTCCTCCAACAGCAGCAAGAAGAAGGCAACACCGGTGCACCCCATCTGGAGGCCCGGAAGATGGAAAGACGCGATGAATGCGGGAAGAGCAAAGGCATGGCTACTGCCCGGGAGGTCGATCCCTTTTTAAAGGCAGATCTCCCCACTCGCGCCCCCAAGGCATCACGGGCAAAGTCTCCCCCGACGTGCTCCAGGGTTCCCGCCCTACGACACGGGGGCTAGGTCCCACATGTCATACAAGCTGACCCGAAACACGAAGATGGCGAACCGCCGCACGCGAAGCACGCAACCACCCCGCGGTTAAGCGCTCTCTCATCCTCGCCGAAACCAGCGGTCGAAAAGGCGGGCTGCCATGCAAGAAGCATGCAACCGCACCACAGTTGTGCACCCTTTCGGCTTTGTTGCAACTGGCGGTCCAGCATGGAGGCCCGGGCCCACATGTCATGTAACCGGCGCACCAGTTACCACGTGCAAAGAAATCGCACCGCCACTTGTGCCAATGTCGCGTCTTCTCGGGACTATAGAACCGGTGCAGCGACTCGGGGCAGCCCCGCGCATGACCCAACAGTGCCAATTAAGTGCGAAGGTCATAGGTACCACCTACAAGCTCGCATCCTCCCCTGATGCGGCAGGAGAGCCCTCTCCTATGGCATAAAGACGACGCACCCGTGTTCCATTCCTCGAACGACTCAGGCACATGCAACAGATACCCCACGAGTCGCCCGTCCCGTCGCATTAACTCCCTGGCAGGACACATGTCTCCTCTGGCAAGCGGACGTGCGTCGTTTCGCCTTCGTCATGATGGCTACCTCAAAAAAGGTGTGCCACACTGTTTCAAAATATCTCCTTTCTTCCTTTCCTCTCTCTTTCTCTCTCTCCGCACGGATCGGGAAAAGGGACATTTCGAAGGAGTCCTTCGCAGCGAAGGAAATGGGCCATGAGCCCTCCTACTGATCAGGGGTTCGAAGGTTGTGCCCCGCGGGGTTCGGCGACCGCCCCAGAGCACTCGGGCTCCGAGCCCTTTACTGATCAGGGGTTCGAAGGCTGGCCCCTCAAAGGGATTCGACAGCCGCCCTAGAACATGCAGAGTCAGGGATGACCCTGGGTACGTTCGTTACATGACCAAGGCTCGGGCTACGCTCCCAAGGTACCCTAGGACATTTCTGAGACCAGCGGGAACGATTTTGTAATGGAATCCCACCGGAGGGAGGCACCGAGCCCTCAGACCCTATCAAATGGGCCCGGGTCCAGCAAATCACCTGTAGTACTTTTGGAGCGCGCCTCTGGGCCACTAGCTGACCCTTATTTAACAGGGCTCGGGCGTCAACTCGGATTACCCGTAAGCAACTCACTAGAAACACCATGTTCGGTGCCCATCAAGGGTCACGACGCGTTCCCCCCTCCTCCTTGCGGAAAGACGACGAAGGGGCGTACAATAAAAAGCCGAGACGGTCCTCGATTGTCCTCTCGCTTCATGCAGAGGCTCGAAGGCTGCTCTCGCACCAGGCTACAGCCAAGTTGTTGACCACGTCAACCAACCAGCTTAAAAACTTGGAGCCTGACCATGCACCCGAGCTGCGGCCAGACCGCATGAGGGAACAACAAGGCTGACCGAGGAATCACAAGAAAAAATTAAGACCTCAGAGGAGTCAAACCACTCCTCCGAGGCCTCGGGGGCTACACCCGATGGGTGCGCTCGCGCGCACCCATCGAAACAAAATATGACCGAGAAAGGCTAGTCCCCTTGCAAAAAAATCCAGCAGAACCTCCAAGCGAGTGCCTACACTCCCTTTGAGGCTCGGGGGCTACTGTCGGGTATCGTAATTAGGGGTACCCCCAATACTCCTAAGCATAGCTGGAAAACATCTTCAAAACAGACCGTAAAGGCTGGTAAGCACGGCGCAAAGTTAAAGCCTCATCTGCCAAGGGACGCGATCTCGTCTCGCCCAAGCCCGGCCTCGGGCAAGAACAGTGGTCCCGGACGGATTCACGCCTCGCCCGAGGGCCTCCTCAGGCAGCAGGCGCACCCCCACCTCGCCCGAGGCTAAGCTCGGGCAAACTTTGTCGCATAGCAACCTCGGCCAAATTGCCTTACCGCCGACCGTACCGCATGCGCATTTAATGCAGGGATCACCTGACACCTTATCTTGACACACGCGCCTCAGTTGGCAAGGTCGAAATGACCGCGGTCACTTCGCCCCTTTACTGATCGTTCTGACAGGAAAACAACACTGTTTACCCTGTTCCAACTACTGTGCCAACCACCAGGGTGAGACTAACAACAGTGAGTCATGGCCTCTCCTAAGTTCAACCTCGGGCGCAACGGGGAGCTCCGCCTCGCCCGACCCTAGGCCTCGGCCTCCGCCTCGGCCTCGAGAGAAGGTCTCCGCCTCGCCCGACCCCGACCTTGGCCTCAGCCTCGGCCTCGAGAGAAGGTCTCCACCTTGCCCGACCCCGACCTCGGCCTCAGCCTCGGCCTCGGGAGAAGGTCTCCGCCTCGCCCGACCTCGACCTCAGCCTCGGCCTCGGGAGAAGTCACCGCCTCGCCCGACCTCAGCCTCGGACCGACTACGCTACAGGGGACACATCATTACCCTACCTCTAGCTAGCCGCCTCAGGCTACGAAGGAACAAGACCAGTGTCACATCTAGATTACTCCGGCAACAGGTAATGATGGTTCCCTGCATGCGCCCATGACGCCGATTGTTCTCAAGCTCTCTACGAAGGCAAAGAAACGTCAGCAGGACCCAGGGCCGCACCGCCACCTACGCTTCATACAGGGCTCAAGCACTTCTCCGCCGACCACGTTAGCACATAGCTACACCCCCATATGTACAGCTAGACCATCCCCTTGTATCTATAAAAGGGGATGCCCAGGGCCTTCTCAAAGGGGGAGGGAGGCACGAGCGGTAAGAATGACGGAGACGGACTCACTCAAACATCGAACTCCACTCCGCAACACTAGGCTTCTCAAGAGGCCTAGGGCCGGTTCCCTCTCTCACGAAGCTTGTAGCCCCTACTGCAAGCCCTCCGGTGCAAGATAATATAAGCCTCATCCTTCCTCTTGTGTTCCATCTTGCATCAACCCATCTGGGCAGGGACACGCGACACAAAATTCACTAGTCAGTTCGGTTGAGGGTCCCCCGGGTCCAAAACGCCGACAGCAGGGTTTGGGATGTCAATACCTAAATATGCAGGGTTTGGGATGTCAAGAAAATCCTATGACTACAAACTGACCTGTCCAAAAATATCCATGTTGTATAGGGTTAAAGCTATGGCATTTCTCATAGTTTAATTGGTTTGATAGTACCATTCTTGAGACCAAGATTTCCATTCTGGCAGACATTGTTATGTTATTTGTTATAATTTATTCGATGATTTGCTTCACATCCCTGCAATGATAGAGCTGCAAATTTTGTTCTGATGTCTAGAATTGATGTCTCATGTGAAGTGCTATATGTGCTTCCCCTATTTCTAACCCTATTGATGGTTATATTGTAGGTGAATCTTATTATTGTCTTACAGTTGGGCCATCCAAAGGACTTGGCTTATCGATATTCGTAGAGTACTTATACTGTACTTTTAGTAGCACAAGTGTTCCTTTATTTAACTATTGTTCTTGCTTAGCACAAGAGTCAGTTCAATTCACTGTTTTCATTATTTGGCCCAGATTTTCCTAGGCCAGGTACCTTCTAAATCCCTAACCTTCTCGAGCTCTTGGCTCAGGGCGGCAAGCAGGCCAATGTGCTCCGGTGTGTGAAGAACAGATACATCTCGGCGACTAAGTACCTAAAGGTCTTTTAGCCACTGCTCTTTGAGGTCTTCAGGAGGTCAAGGCGCAGATCATCTAGGGACGTAGTGATGACAAGGAAGGTTAGGGCATGTGTGACTGCAATTTGTTTTTTCCTCACCTCACCATGTTGCTTGTTCTTAATTTGCTGGTGAGTTGCCAATATTTTTATCTATGTTTTGGCCGCATGTGGTGTATGTAGAATCTGGGATGGACTACAGGAGGGAGCAGTGGGGTTGTGCGTCTGAGGGGTTACACAAGCTCACTTTGGTGGTGGAAGACAATTTTTAGGATAATGTGGCAGAGAATGACATACTGTAAGTGTTGTGCAAGTAAATTTTGTACTTTAACTATTCCTAATATGCAAGTTCCAAGGTACTAACTGATTACGAATTTGATTGGAACGAGATGTGTGCACAAGAGTGAAAGCATCTATTTTATAGGTGGCAATGAACATAATATTTGATAATTGAGACCCATAAAATATCTAGTTTTATTCCCTGGTTCTTAGTTGTTACCTTTTGGATATTTTGTCTAAGAACAAAATAGAATGTGCCATAGGTTATGGCTATGATATCATACTTAGATCAGTTCATCAAATAGCCTTTAGCTGAGTACGTTATTACTGAGCTATACCAAAATAGATCAATCTAGCAAGTAGCTTGTAGCCAAGTACATTATGTTATGACTTCATGTGCTTCCACTTTTGTAGTTTGAGGAGGAATCTACCCCCTGATGCATATGCATTTGCATTAGTGTGACTGCGTGGTGGTGGCTTACATATTTCACTTAGAACTTTTGTGGCAGGTGAAATTCAAGATCTGAATGTTGCCGAGCCTATGGAGTCTACAAGAACATTTTGCTTCCATTATTGCAAGTCAAAATAGCTTGTTGTGGATACTGAAGGCGAGTATTTTTAAAAGTTCATTTTTCTCTTGGCAGGTCTTTCACGCAAATCCTTTGTTCTTATTTAGGCCTCTTATTTTTTTACCACTATTATTTTACATAGTTAATGTTTACCTGTCTTGATTAGTTATATGAAAATATTGTAGATACCTCAGATGTCTTAGCTATATGCTTTTCTTTTGAATGACATGTAGATTGAACTCATACACCATTTAATAGTAATGTTTGATTGTTTGGTTATGTTATTTCTTGTAGGTTTTATCTTCTTTTTGCAGGGCCCTCTAGGAATAGGAAAAACAAACTATTCTTGGACTCCTTAGTGCTGTTCTCCATTCTGCTCCTGCAAGAATGTAGGTCAAGTAAAAAAAGTCGCTTGGTTATTCACTTATTCTTTATATTTTGGTGTATGGAGTAGTAATTTTAATTTTGAGGATAGAAAAGCTTCATGTTTATCAATTGGGTAGGAATGGCAATGAGTAATTTGAGAAAAAGAAATATTAGTATCTTTGGCCACAATTCCCACAATGCACTCTTAACGTCACTTACCAGTGCTGCCAGAGCCAACCAAAGGAACCATTCCTGAAGGTCAGGTTCCTTTCTGATAAAAAAATTGAAGGTTACTAATACTTCAACCTTCTAATAAACTGATTACATAAACAGAACTATTCACTAATAGAGCAAAAGATCTTTAAATTCTGTATGACAGTATGAAAGATCCAGTGGCATAGAACCAGGACACGACAAAGGGGTTCTGAGAGTGACAATTATCCTGCCAAGTAGTGGTTCTATGAATTAAGATTTGGAAGTCCCATTGGTTTGATCTTACAGATAGACACTTTTTTACACCACAAATGGAAATGCATGTAATAAAATTTTTTTTGTCCCCCTTCACATCACATATACTCACAGGTATGAAGTATCCCTATACAAAACAATACTGCTAAAGAAACAATGAAGTTCCTAGGGATCTTAAGGTTTTCCTTTTGTTAGCTACTACATTTTATTGCATGTACTTAACACTAGGACCATTTATGTGACTTTTTCTTTCACATGAAACACACCAGTTTGGATATATGGGAAGTGTAGGTGGTTGTTCAGACTTAAAAATGTTTTCTTCTTAAGCGATGTTGTTCCTTAATCATCTTATTTTTGTATACATTGTAAGGTACATCAAAAAACTTGGATTCATCATTTTAGTTAACACCAACCATGTTAAAGTTCAGCTTTTGCCTTAAGCAGTGGTTACAGAAGATAATATATGTAGTATCCAATGAATTCTTTCTCTAATGTGTTTTTTGCATATTATGACTATCTTATGTCTTTCAAACTTATGAATGACTTTTTAGGATATATTGTATTGAGGTTCCTTTTATAGTACCAAGTCCAAAATTGTCTTACATACTAAGTTTTCCTTTATGTGGCTCTTGCAATCTGTTTGCTATCGAGTTTCTCCTAACTCACCACCGCCGCAGCGGGGCTCCTGATGAACTTGCTTGCTTTTCCCCTGATATGCTGGCATGGGAGCCTCTGGTTATGGGCCAAAATCAGAGCAAATTATGGTATTGCAAAATAGGTTAATCCTTCTGGTAATACACCTTTCTATCGAAGATTTCAGGTCTTTGCATGAGAACACTTGAGGATGAACATGATTTTCTTTCTGTTTGCTACTATGATTTTCGCCCTTTTCATTCATGTCATGGCTTTCTAGGACCTGCTATAATTTCTACAAAACCACTACCACAAAGTTGGCTGGTGAAAATTATTTTTTCCATGCTGGACAGGTAGTATGGAAACCCTTTATTTTTCCTTTTCCACTAATAAAAATCTTGTACCAAACCACCCACTGTGAGTGTTACTTTCCTATTCTATTTGTTGCGAATTCTCTTCATTCTATTTGAATCAAAGCTACATTTGGATTTACCATAATTGTTGAGTTTCATGGAATTGACGTGTGATTTGGCTGTACGAATTTATGAAGTAGTTGGGCTCTAGGTTTCGAGTGATTTTTGGATTTTTTCCCCACTTATTAGGGGTTCACATGGAAGATCTATGCCTTTTGAGTGGTTTGATTTGTCCATGGTTGTCAGGAATTGATAAGTCGATTATGTTTCGGATTATGGGCAAAATTTAAAATAAGAAGGTGAAGTCCCATGCTTGTATACCTATGGTTGACATTTTTTCCATGATCTTATCCCCGTGTAGGTCATGAAAACTTGCATAACTCCGTTGACGAAGCTATCATGTTGAAGGTATTGATCAAGATCAGATCAGTAAGTACTATGGAGTGTTTGTACCAGCCTAATGTTATGGTGCTGTGATTTCAGAGAAAATCAGAATAAGTTCTGTTATACTTAAACATGAGATGTACCAACATGCACCTGTGGTGGGAGATCGAGATCGAGTGTGACCACAACCACCCAATGTTCCACGACGAAGAACGAGTCGTCCTCATCCTCGAGCACGCGACCATTGGCGAGATCAATAAGGTCCTTCACGCCGCTAGCCGCTCAATAAGGTTTTGTGTTTTCAATATATTTTTTGGACTTGTTATGTATCTCCCTGTACATACATTTAGAAAAACATTATATAAGTACTGCAATCTACAAACCATACCCCTCCATGTGAGAATCATATTCTTACACTGGGAATTTCTTCTATTAATTTAATCTGATATTTACATGGGAAAAATATCACTTCCCAGCATGGGCTTGTAGTAAACATGACTCAGGGTGTAAATAAAGGCTTGAATAAGGACTATTTTTTAGTTCAGTGGCCAAATTGACATGGCTTTATGGCCTCCATAGCTCATAAGCAGCATTTACCCCTCTTAGGAATTAGGATAAGACATGTAATGCCTACATTATTGTCTCGGTTCATATTGCATAACCATTGGTGCAATGAAAGCCTCACCCATTTTTGGATTGTCTAGATTGGTTTGACGCTGAAGAAGCTATTTGAAGAGGGTGTAGTGAAGCGACGAGATCTGTTTATCACCTCTAAGTTGTGGTGTGCTCAAATCTCTAGTGATATTCCAATATTTATGTCTCATGCATCTCATTTTGGAAAAACTCATACAAAAAGCAGATTTCAGGTGGAATTTGGTCTTCAGTGTATATACACCTACAATTTGTTATTTCTATGTGATTTTTTTGTTTGAGTCTGAACATCAACAATTTGTGGCGATGTATAGCTGTACCATGCACTATGAAGATGCATTGTTTTTTATCTTAAATTACTAGGCATGTTTTTCCAGGGGACTACCACAGTTCTCTTGAAATTGTGGTAAGAAAACTAATGACTTTGAAACATATAATTTTCAGATTTTTCATGGGAGACTCGCTGAAGCAGATGCACGCAGATACTTTCAGCAGCTTATTGACGGTGTTGATTTTGGTCACAAGAAAAGGAGTCTACCATTAAGACTTAAAGGTGACCATTGGATAGGAAAAACATTAAGTATGCACTCATGATTTTTGGGGATGTTAATTTTATCTTACAAGCACGCAGCCCGAAAATCTCCTCCTTGATTCTAATTTCATACTTCGGACTGAGTGCATGGCCTGCTCAGATGTGTATCTTTGTGCAGCTTTATTATAGTTTATTCTTTTTTCCCTTCTTAGGATGCTTAGTGGGTCAACTGTAGGGATCTTTCCTTCTACATACGACCTGTGGGACTCGCTTTTGTATGTCAATTATCTGTCAATTCTTCTATTTTTGAATCCTAAAGAAAAATGGTCCCTAATAGCTTATGGTTTACTTGAACAGTTCATGAATACTCCGGTAACAGAATTCGAGGTGATATTCTAGAACAATCATATCTAGTCGCTCTTTGGTATCACAATTATTTGTCAATTCTTCTATTCCTGAATCCTAAAGAAAAATGGTCCATGATGTCTTAGTGAGTCAGCTCTCACCATGTTCAATGTACATGATAATTTAATAAACTGTACAAGATTTAATGATACTAAAGTAGAGATATATTACTATTGATGTAGTAGGTGTAATTTTAGTAACAAGGTTGATGGCTTACACTCATTACACTTGCCCTTTGCCACAAAATCTACTGAGAATCAATTAATCTGTCGTTCAAAATTATGCTTTTCAGGTATACTCATAACTGAGGGTAAAACAGAGTTTAGGAAGCTATTGCTCTTTTTTGTTGGCATTTCAAAATGGTAACCACGCAAATTAGAAGGCAGCATGGAATTGCTCAGGGTCTGTTGCTTTCAGTGATGCTAGGAATTGCCATGTTGGTGTTGTGTGTCCGTCTAGTCCCCACCTCTTCTTGCTCCTGCCTCACCTCACATATTGCTTTCAGTCCTGTTGGAAATTGTCATGCTGCTATTGTGTATCCGTCCAGTCCCTCTGTTTGCTCCTGCCTCATCTCACATTTTTTTCTCTCCTGTTGAACACTGATGGCACATGCATGGTAGAGGCAAATGTTCACTACACGACTACTAACTACTACACTGCATCCCACTAGGCCATTGTATGATATTAGGAGCATAGGCACACAACGATTTTATTTACTAGCAGTAAGCCGCATGTCCCTTGGGATACAATCATTTCAATCCAGCATCCAGTTGTTTACCTTGTGCTGGATAGGGCGCCCGAAGGGGCGCCGCCTGATCTAGTGCTCTTACTAGCTTTATGTGGAGTTTAGTCAAGCAGTTGTTTTTAGTTGGTCAGGTTATTATTACTAGTAGAAAGCCAGGTTTTCGCATTAATCCAAGTTACTAACCCAATGTACCCTTTCCAAACGGAAAGAATACCACTTACCATTACCATAGTCATAACCAAAACCATCATCCTCATCACCACCTATAAACCAAACATCTCCGATCAAGTATCTCTAATCAATGGAGCTCCCTTGGCCGCTCATAACCGCGAGCACGGCTGATATATTAGTTTCATAACACTCTGCAGAGGTTGCACACTTTACCCATAAGACGTGATTCTCTCTTGCCTTGGGCCGATCAAACCCTTAAACACTACCAAGGTGAATAGGCAGGGTTTCACTACGTAGCCTTTACAAAGATTCCCAGAGGCTGTAGCCGTTCGTTAGGTTTCCTAAATGTATCGCACTCCTCTCCAAGGGGCAATCCAACCTTGGCAGAGCGAGCCGCATACACCGAGCCCCATTGACGGCACGACGGCGAAGCGAACTACACCCTAGTTCCTCTAATTAATCAGCAAAGGGCGTCTCATTCCACCCTTATGGTTGCACTGTTTTCCCGGGCGGTCATCCAACGAACCAGTCCTTACGGAGAGGCACTCGAGAAACAGCTCGAGTCCCCTTAAATGTCACAGTATATCATCATAATCAAAAGGGAAAACAACGTATCATAGATAATCTCACCATGTTTATTGATTAATGTGAAGCCCTAGCATATGGCTAAACCAAAATAACCCAACCAGAATAGGTAAACAAGGACAAGATAAACAAAAGCTAGTCAATCCTTAGGTATAAACTATGTAAACACGGGGAGTGAATTATAAAATGAGTAGGACATAGATGGGTCAAGGGACACTTGCCTTCACCAACTAGCTGCTGCTCAGGGTCTTTACCTGCAACTCCTTCGGTCTCCACCAACTGACCGTTATCTATATGAGTTCAAACATACATTCCACACATTTAATACAAAAGAACAGTATACCATACAATAGAATGTTATAAATAAATAGACACTCGACGCAGGGCTCACACCTATGACTAAGCGAGAAAGAGAGAGTAACGGTCGAGGCTACGGTCGAAGAGCGATCACGTCACACGATTATAAATCAAAATAATCGTCGAAACAAAATGGCATTAATTTAGCCATCGCGTTATGCATAGGGTAAAGCCATGTTCCATGTTTAATCATTATGAACAGATCAAAGTAAATTTAAAAGGATTGTCACGTGGCAAAGTGCGCGACACAGCACTTAGACTAAATTAAGAACAAAATGACTCGTCGCACGACGGGGCGCGCCACGAGACACTTGAACTAATTATGAAAATAACGTCAAATGTCGCGCGATGAAGCGCATGACGACATACGTCATCCAAACTGAATTTAAAATGAAGCGTAGCGCGACTGGACGCGCGACGCCATACATTAATTAATCTGGGATTAAGACGAATCGTCGTGTGACGAGGCACACGACGCAACACATTAATAGAATCTGAAATCAAACTAATTCGCCGCGCGACGAAGCGTGCGACAGCATATTAATAAGATCTGAAATTAAATAAATTGCCACGCGACGAAGCGCGCGACGCATCACGCTAAATAACCAAAATTAAACCAAAGTGTTGCGCGCTTCGATGCCAATTTCTTTCTCATCTTTCGCATCGCCAGACAGCGCATGCATGGTTTTCTCAAGATCGTAGTTAATTAAAGAAGAACGGAGATTGAGAAGAAGATAAAATGAACGCACCACACTAATAAATCTGAATTTAAACTAATTCATCGTGCGACGAAGCGCACGATGCAGCACGTTGACTAAATTAAATTTAAAATGGGTTAAATCAAAAGTTAAACGTCGCGCAACTACGGTCGCGTGCGCCAGAACGCGCGAGGCTGCGCCGGGGGCGCGCGGGGACGTGCAGCTGCACCGGGGGAGAGGGCCCGGCCGCCAGGGCGTGAGGCCCGGCCGCCAGGGCACAAGGGCGCGGGGCCGCGGGGGCACAGCCGCCGGGGCACGAGCCACCAGGGCGCGCGGCCGCGCGGGGACGCACAGCTGCGCTGAGGGAGAGGGCACGGCCGCTGGGGCACGAGCCACCAGGGCGTGCAGCCGCAGGGCACGGGGCTGCCAGGGCGCGCGGCCGCTGGGGCGCGGGGCCGCCGGGCGCGGGGCCGTCGGGCGCGGGGCCGCCAGGGCGCAGGCGAGCCGCCGAGGGCGCGGGTCGTGGTGGGGGGTCGGGCGAGCCGCCGGAGGAGCGGGTGCGGGACCACGGGTCACAGGCGAGCTGCCAGGGGCGCGGGGCGCGGGGCCACGTGACGAGGCCGCAGGGGGCGCGCGACAGGGCTGCAGGGGGCGCGCAGGGAAGAAGAAAGGGGAGGGGGAAGGGAGAGGGAGAGGGAGATGGAGCGGGAGAGGGAGAGGGAGGGAGAGGGAGAGGGGAGCTCACCTCGGGGTCCAAATCCGGCGATCACCGTCTCCAAAACCTAGGGCACAACGGGGAAGAGAGAGATGGGAGAGAGAGAGAGGGAGTTGTGCGCGGGAGAATTGAATGAGGGAAGGAGAGACAAGGGGAGGGGGCGCGCATGGGGGGAGGGGTAGGGTGCCAGGGGCACGCTGGCCAGGGTCTGGCCGAGCTAGGCCAGGCCGGGCCGGGGCGAGCTGGGTCACGTCGTGGGTCAAAATCCTACGACATGCACAACCATAGATCTGAAACCAATTGCGAAATGAAATCCGAAACGAGACTGAGCAAAACACGCGATTAAACACGACATCAGACAAGAAATATGCCTCGACATGATGCAACACTCATGTCAACTTAGGTTTTTGTTCACACGTAATACGGACACCAGTCGCTATACTGTTTTGAAATTGGGAAGAAGGAGCGAAACGGGAAGAGAAAAGAGAGTAACGCCTGAATTTGGTGAGTAAAAAGAAGAAAAAATTCTACCCCCAAATTCAGGGCGTTACAGTTACTATTCTCTGTCTCACTGACAAGTGCACCGAGCCCCTTCTTCTTTCTTATCTTCGTAAACTCGGGTCCCCGATGGTGATCGCCGGTGAGCACGCCTTCCGGTGAACCTGTACCGGCCAAGACACTCAACGACCAGAGCCCTAGCTTGGCCGACACCTAATTCCACCCTAGGCGACACAAATCCCCCCATTAATTGCACAAATCTGGCTCAGGTTTTATCTGTTCACGACGGCGGTGAAAACTGGAGACAAACCAAGGTGTTCTAGGCGATTCAATAAGGTCTAGCTCAATCAAACGGGTATGTGAGCAATAGGAGACATGAGGGAGGCTAGAACATCACACAGAAGGGCATGAACTAACCCGTAGACGACTGGCCACGGCGAGATGTCTCACGGCGGTGTTCTGACCGATTTGGGGGAAATAAAAAATTAGGAGGCTCGGGTGAACGATCAGAGGCGAGGGCTGGTGCTTTGGATGCGTAGTAACCTAGCGGAGCTCATTGGGGCATCAATTTATAGAGTCCTATGGTGGTGGCGTCTAATTTTGAGAAGGCGCGTTGGCAGCCGGAGAGAGGGGAAGTTCACTGACGCTAGTTACTGTGACATTCACTGGCGCGTCGACTCAGAGGACAGGCATGCTACCTATTGCGACCAACAGCGACATGGTAACAAGGCAAGTAGCATGGCATGCTCGGGTTAACGGCGATCATCACCGCGACGGCCGCGCGGCCACATCGCGGCGCAAGTGGATGAGGTGACAGAGCGGCCATAGTGCTCCGACTTCATCCTGAGCCAAAGATCCTTCACCCTGCATAGTTATCCGTGGGCCACCAGGCACGAATCGCAGCGCCAGCGAGGATCACGGTGCGGGATCACCGGCGGTGAGATACACTGAACCTATGATCTTCTTCAGGTTACTGTACAATGGAAGTCCATTCAGTGCGCCTGACAGAGCAATTTAAAGGGCTTGGTTCTCCAATTTTTGTGTGGCAACTTGTTAATCTATCCATAACAAAGTTGTTGTCCTATAATCCCACTTTAATTTTGTTATAGTAACCATACCCAATCAATCACTGGATCCTACTCGAATTCAATCTCAAAGTTCCTTTGGCTTCACTGGTGATCTCAATTCAGTCCAAGGGCTGACTGACAGCCCAACTTCAACCCTAATTATCTCCTATTTTTGTACAGCACCAATGCTTAATCACTTAATCAAAGTTGTACTCCTAACATAGCTCTATAAGTTTGATGCATTGACTTAGGGCAAATTCCTTATGAATTTAGAGATATAGAGCTCCAAAGTTGGCTTCAATACACTAAATTTCAGACTTAGTCACATAGTGCTCATGTGACCCTTCTGCAAATAAGTCCAAATTTCATCATTCAACTTGAAAATTCTCCAATGTGAAAGTTACTTGGTTTGTGGTGTTCTATCACTTTGATATTTGCACTTTAGTCCAAAAGTGCATCATTTACCCCCCTAGGGTTCCAATTAGAGTTTTCTAGGGTTTCTTTTAGGGTTTTGGGCACACTAGGGTCTTTGTGCCATTCAAATCCATCACTCTTAATCTCTTTTGGGTGTTTCCAAAGACTTTTGAGATTTTAATCACCTTGGCTTCATTTCCACCCATAGGTCCTAATTTCAGGGTCAAGTACCCTACCCTAAGGTTAAGCACTCTTCAAGTCACATCATCACAACTTGTTTGAAAATTTTACCTAGTGAATGCATTCTAGGTGTAACAAACAATCATAATAATGTTAATGCACATGATGTTATGCTCAAGTTTTAGAGCTAGTAACACCAGGAGTGTAACATTCGGACTCATCCCGAAGGTCGCGCTATTGTTGAGCCTGATAATGCCCTTCTGGCTATTGATTATGAACCAGGGCAGGCGCCAGCGGTGGCGGTGGTGGCAACTGAGCTCAGGAAGTTTGGGAGTGGCTCGACGAAGCAACAAAAGTCGTAGGCTATTGATTGCCCACATACTCCGGGATATACGGAGAGTAGCACGAAGCAGTATGCAAGACCTGCTTTGGTAGGTTCTGTTGTGCTTCGGCTTCAACGATTTCCTTCTACTTCTGGATCGTGACTTGGCTTGTCCTTGTGGTATGTCCCTTATCTTTGCCACAGAATAGGCAGAACAGTCTCCTGGGCTGATTACCATATCTTCCTTCGAAGCTTCTCCGCCTTCTGCCTGTTGGGGCTAGTGGTTTGAAAGAACATTATTGTGCCCCTGATGATTGAGAGATGTCTTGTTGCCCTTGGGTATGATTCCCCATGTCGTACCTTGATATGGGATTATGGATCGACCTGACATGCCTAGGGTGGAGTGTTCCTCCGAAGCCCCTAGTCATCTCAGAATATCTGTAGGCTTCTTCCCTTCTTTGCCGAAAGTCATTGTCGGCTCTAATGTACTCATCCATTTTTTGAAGAAGCTTCTCTAAGGTTTGCGGTGGCTTCCTTGCAAAATATTGTGCCGTTGGTCCTGGTCTGAGCCCCTTGATCATGGCTTCAATGACAATGTCATTGGGCACTCTAGGCGCCTGAGCTCTTAGTCACAAGAACCTTAGGACGTACGCCTACATGTACTCCTCATGGTCCCGCGTGCACTGAAACAGGGTTTGGGTAGCGAATGGCTTCGTCTGGAAACCCTGGAAGCTAGTGACTAGTAAGTCCTTTATCTTCTGCCACGACGTAATTGTCCCCGGTCGAAGAGAAGATACCATGTTTGAGCCACACTTCTGACTGCCATGACGAAGGACTTCGCCATAACGGTAGTGTTACCCCCATATGAGGATATGGTTGCTTCATAGCTCATCAGAAACTGCTTCGGGTCTGAGTGTCCATCATACATGGGGAGCTGAGGTGGCTTGTAAGATGGTGTCCATGGGGTAGCCTACAACTCTGCTGCTAGAGGAGAACCATCATCAAAAGCAAAGCTACCATGATGAAAGTCATTGTACCATTCACCATCATTGATTGGGCTTTCTTAACGAAGCTCCCTGTGTTGGTGCCTTCGGCCTTGGTCATCCTGAGTAAGGTGACACATTTCTTTGGCAGCTTCGTCGATCTTTCTCTGAAGGTTGGCGAGTCGAAGCATCTTTTCCTTCTTCCTTTGCACTTGTTGGTGAATAGCCTCCAAGTCCCTAATCTCCTGGTCCAGCTCCTCCTCCTGAGGTGTTGGGCTAGTAGCTTTTCTCTTCTAGCTCCTAGCTTCTCACAGGAAGAGTGTCTCATGATTTGTGTCCAGTGGCTGCAAGGCAGCCCCTGGCGCTGTTGTCTTCTTCAGCGGCATGGCGAAGATGGATGCTTGTCGAAGGTGGTCGTTCGAGTTCACTCGAGGTGGGCGCCAATGTTGGTCACTTGTTCTCAAGCTGTAAGTTAAGAACAAGGCAACACAATTGTTAATTATTACGGGCCTTCGTCTTCCGAAGCATTATCTCCACATGGGTGTAATGCTCATCAAACGAAGGTTAAGAACGACATACCTTCATTATTTATTATGTGAATAAGAATGCGAAAGGATAAAGACAGTGACTGCATCTCATTAATTCATTTATATTTGCATTCCATAAAACATATATGAATATTAACATTATTAATATTATATTGATACCTTCAGCTTGCTCGAAGGTGAAGACGCGAGAGAGTGATTACAAATCAGCGTGAACAGTATGGTGCTACTGTTCATTTATTTATAGGCACGGGACACAGCCTGAGTAAAAGTACATTTATGCCCCGGACATTCATCTATAATCATAATACAAATCATTAAGGACTGAATAGTCTTTGTCCCTTTTCGGTCATCATCATATTTAGTTTTCGTCATCACGTCAAGCCGAAGCTCTTCGGCTATAACTTCGTCGTCCATTCTTATCACCTTCGGGCTACATCTTCACCCTGTCATGAGAGAAGACCTTTATCTCGAAGCCAAAGCCTCCTGTAATAATCTATGTCGTACTGAAAACATATGGTCAATCACGTTTTTTAGGACCTTCAGAAGAGGAAGGCCCCCAACAGGACATTTGAGAGCTATGAAACTAATCTGAAAACAATGATAAAACAGTATTAGGGGGGAAAAGGGCGCGCTAGGTGCAACGAAATCGGTCAAGCTAGATTGCTTCAAGATCCATAAGCCACTCCAACTGCAACTTGGGTCAAGTCGTCGATTCCGCCTTTTATTTCTTAAGCTGGTGAAGGTCTAAGCAGGTAGTAACATCTATCATAGCTAATGCTTGGATTCTTAGGACTTAAAAGGGCAACCATCTAAAGCGATAATACTCAATGCAAAGGGTGGTGCTTTTTCTTTTTACAAATTACATTTCATGGTTGCAGATTAAGGCTTCAAAAAACATATTTAACCACTATGGTGCACAATTGCATAAGACTAACTATCATCAGAAGGCATAACCTGAGTAGCATAAAAAAGCTTAAAAGGAACAATTACTTTGACAAGGACATCATGTAATAGTCAGGATACTGCAAAGGCAAAGAAAAACGAACTTCAAATAAAAATGATATACAAATTATCGTGTTGTTTTTATGCTTCTATAAAACAAAAAACGTGTACTACCCTTGAAAAATTCTTGACTGATACTGACAGAGCCTATCATTAAGAGTTGCACCTTTAGATATGCTAGAATTCTTGGGCCCGGGCTAGAAACGCTTTGGAAATCTAAATCATCATACATCTGGAGGTCGCATACATGAAGTTACCATTACAGTGCTGGTACATACATCCTCTTCCTGGCATACTTTTCACAAGCCACATCAGAGAAGGTGAAGGCACATGCGTGGGAGACTTCCTGCCATACTATGTGGTGGATCAGCAAGCCTCGAAGCATATGAAACTAAATAACAAAAGCAAAGATGAGGCTGGCATATGTAATAACCAACAAGCCCTGTGTGTGTAGCGGAGAGTGCGTAGGAAGGCGGGAAGGGAAGGAGTAGGAAAAGGGGAGGCGGCGGTGAGGGGAGTGAGCCCCCCACGACGGCGACGCCATCGGCAGAGGTGACTAGCGTTCGGCGTGGGGTTGAATGGGACAGCTCGCGCTGTCACCAGGGCGTCGTCGCCATCCCTCCGGTGTTGACCAACAGGCGAAGGAAGCTTGCATACAAAGTCGTTGTTCAGATAGCACTGGATCTTGCTAGAGGGTAAGCAAGTCATATAAAAAAAAGGGACTTTTAATTCTTAAAAAAAATTGGGTCACAATAATGTATACTTCCGCTACTGTTTTAGATCTGTACAAAAAAAAAAGATCACTGTTGCTGTGTTTCCGTTCTGTACCAGGACAAGTGTTTTGAGCAACTGTTTGGTCTTTTTCTGTCGGCGTCTGCAGGTTCTTGAAGGCAAGCCGTACAATAGGAAGTGCGATGTGTACAGCTTCGGCATATGCTTGTGGGAAATCTGTGACATGCAGACGTCTCATCCGCCGTTGTTCATCAGGTTTGTTCTCAGTTCCTGTATTCACTGCTGGTAATCGTCCACATACTGAACTGAACATGCATGTGCCAGAACCTGCGGCCTGACATTCTGTGTGTGCAGAACCTGCAGCGTCTCGCTGCTGCCCAAGCCTGCACGATGGCGAACATCAAGCACAAGTGCTGGGACGCGAGCCCGGAGAAGCGCCCTGACATGGACGAGGTGGTGCGGTTCTTGGAGGCCCTCGACGCAACCAAGGGCGGCGGCATGGTACCAGAAGCCCAGGCGGGCGGGTGCCTGTGCTTCTTCAGAGCCCAACGCTTTCCAGCAGTCCTCTGCTTCTTGCCTACTAGTGGCCACCTATTCCCAGCAGCAATAGCAAGTAACACATCATCCCCCTTTCTATTCTTCTCACTGATTTCGTTAATCTGAGATAATAGAGGTGTGCAAGGTTCATGAGTTTAAACGTACTAGGAAAGTAGCTACCAAGAAGGGATGGTACACAATGAAGAACATGTGCATACCTTTTGTGTTCAGATTCTTGTGTTTTGTTGTTTGGAATAGAAACTGCCATAGTCAAGAGACTTGTGATGATTTTTTGAATATACTTCAGCCCAAACTTTATTAAAATCTGACTTGCACATTGACCACTCCTCCTGCTTTTGTTTCAGCCTGGTTAAAATAACTGGTAATGTCACACCAGCATTTTTTGAAGAACATCCACAACATCAAGTCCATGGTCACCATATAGCCACTCAATGCACCTCATATTCAAACCTATGAAGAGAAGCAAAGAGTTCAATGATATGCATGCTGTTCAACAAAAGGACAGGAGACAACCACCAACGCACGGTCAATTGCACATATGCGGATGCTTACTAGTCAAATGTTCATCGAGGTGGATAGAGCTATCAGGTTTCAGTGAGTTGCCTTCCATACTTTCCACCAACTCCTCAACACGCTTAATTGTAACACTAACAGATTCCAACAGCACGTCCAGCTCAAACCTGAAATCATCCAATTCACAAGTTTTGATAAAAATGCCTTACAAACACGGTGATTGTGAACATATTAAGTGCTGCAATGTAGCAACAATTAGGCAATAGTCAAACAGAGAACAAAAACACCATACATGTCATCTTCACATCTAAACAAGATTTCTTCATACTGATTTTTGCGCATATGCTTAAACGCTCCACTTCCTGAGGTCACCGATACACAGAAATCATTCAGCACTGAAGCATCAGTGTCAGTCCTTTCGCTTGCAGAAGGTACTGGATACTGTAAAGGACAAGCAAAAATATGTGATGACATGGAAGACATTATTACTAAAAGATACAAAGAGTTAGATCAGCTCACGTTTTTAGGCAAAAGTCGGTAACTTGGAGTGGACCAGTGACAATTTGACAGATCAAGCTCTGATATTGGTTTGCATAAGTTATACTTCTCTTTGCTAGGGAATGTACTAGCTTCATGAGCTGCTCCTTCCTTAGAATTGAAGGTCAATACTATTTCAGATTTTTCCCTTTCAATATATCTCTCTTTCTCAGGATCTCTGTCCCCCTCATTACAATTGAATGAGAACATGGTAGCAACCCCTGGTGAATCATCACCAGTACCCTCCACCTTTCTTTGAGATTTGGGACCAGATCGTTCTGCATCCAAATCTTCGTTTTCATATTCATCATTCTTCCTATTTCTTCTATAATCTCTTCTATGCTGACCGTGGTAGGCATTACGGACTTTGTCCTTCTCAATACACCCTTTTTGAAAATCATGCTCAAGATCAACACTGGAGTCCGAATCAGCAGCTGATAGAAGAGCTCTCTCCCTCTGAAGATATAGAGAAGATAAGAACATAGCATCTTGAAGTTTAAAGGTAAATGCAGGAACAAATCACTCTGTTCACAAAAGTAATAAATATTTTTATTTGAATAAGTCAAAGTATGTAACATTTGAACAACAATTTGCCAACGTATTTACCAGTTCAGTGTACAAAAAAAGTGCCATCAATAGATTCACATACAAAGAAAATTTAAGATTATCTTAGTGTTATCGCAATTGTGGAGACTGTACTAAAAGGATATGGCCTACATTGTTGGAGGAGAGTATAAAATATAGCAATTGAAGAAGCAACTAGAATTGAAAATTCTATAATTTTGTTGATTCACCTGAACTGTCTGAGCTCTCATGGCAGAATGTGTATATCATTCTTGTCATCATTCCTAACTTTAGACTCTTTCTCAGGATCGCTGTACCCCTCGTTACAATTGAACAAGGACATGGTAGCAACCCCTGGTGTATCATCACCAGTACCCTCCACCTTTCTTTGAGATTTGGGACCAGATTGTTCTGCATCCAAATCTTCGTTTTCATATTCGTCATTCTTCCTATTCCTTTTATAATCTGTTCTATGCTGACCGTGGCAAGCATTACGGACTTTGTCCTTCTCAATACACCCTTTTTGAATATCATGCTCAAGATCAACACTGGAGTCCGAATCAGCAGCTGATGGAAGAGCTCTCTCCCTCTGGAGATATAGAGAAGATAAGAACATAGCATCTTGAAGTTTAAAGGTAAATGCAGGAACAAATCACTCTGTTCACAAAGTAATAAATATTTTATTTGAATAAGTCAAAGTATGTAACATTTGAACAACAATTTGCCAACCTATTTACCAGTTCAGTGTACAAAAAAAGTGCCATCAATAGATTCACATAGAAAGGAAATTTAAGGTTATCTTAGTGTTATCGCAATTGTGGAGACTGTCCTAAAAAGGATATGGCCTACATTGTAGAGGAGAGTATAAAATATAGCAATTGAAGAAGCAACTAGAATTGAAAATTCTATAATTTGTTGATTCACCTGAACTGTCCTGAGCTCTCATGGCAGAATGTGTTATAGCATTCTTGTCATCATTCCTAACTTTAGACTCTTTCTCAGGATCGCTGTCCCCCTCGTTACAATTGAATGAGGACATGGTAGCAACCCATGGTGTATCATCACCAGTACCCTCCACCTTTCTTTGACATTTGGGACCAGATTGTTCTGCATCCAAATCTTCGTTTCATATTCATCATTCTTCCTATTCGTTTTATAATCTATTCTATGCTGACCGTGGCAGGCATTACGGACTTTGTCCTTCTCAATACACCCTTTTTGAATATCATGCTCAAGATCAACACTGGAGTCCGAATCAGCAACTGATGGAAGAGCTGTCTCCCTCTGGAGAAATAGAGAAGATAAGAACATAGCATCTTGAAGTTTAAAGGTAAATGCAGGAACAAATCACTCTGTTCACAAAAGTAACAAATATTTGATTTGAATAAGTCAAAGTATGTAACATTTGAACAACAATTTGCCGACCTATTTACCAGTTCAGTGTAAAAAAAAAGTGCCATCAATAGATTCACATACAAAGAAAATTTCAGATTATCTTAGTGTTATCGCAATTGTGGAGACTGTCCTAAAAAGGATATGGCCTACATTGTTGAAAATTCTATAATTTGTTGATTCACCTGAACTGTCTTAGCTCTCATGGCAGAATGTGTTATAGCATTCTTGTCATCATTCCTAACTTTAGAGGTAGTGCCTGCCTCCGGAGGAGATATGGGTGTATCAGGCAAGAAATGAGTGAACTCCTCGAGTAAATCTGGATGGCCGTGGAACAGCAAGGTGACCTGCAGGTAGGAGACAAAAGATCATTCAAAGCAAAGCAGAAGAGAATTACGCATTGGCAATGTCATAGCACAAAAGGACGTGTGGAGAGAAAGCATGATATTGGTACCCTCGTCATAAACCATCTTGAATGGGGCTTGTTATCCATGCGGTACATACTGAGGATTCCCAGGAATGACTTGTAGACATGTTCCTCCTGCTGGAATCGTATCTGAGAGAGAGAGAGAGAGATAGGTAAGGTAATGAGAAGGAAGGATGCATGATTGAGGCAATAGGGAGAGAGGGAGAGACAGCAGACCTTAATCCTGTTGACAAGGTTGATGGCCCTGGGATAATCGACGGGCTCCTTGTCCTCGCTGAGGTCCTGAGACTTGATGGCATGCCCCTTGGGCAGGAAGGCGCTGATGCCGAGGACTAGGTCCGGGTAACCGTGGAAGAGGGTCTTGACACGGGCGATCACGCCGGCGCTGTCGAGCCTGTTGCTCTTAAAATCACGCATGACCCGGAGGAACTGTTCGTAAGTGTGCCGCTTTTCCTGGAAGTTTGTCCTTGACGGCCTTGATGTAGGCGAGGGCGTCTCTGGCGGTGAGGCTCCCGCTCCCACTCCCGTTCCCGTTCCCTTGCGCCGGGGAAGGGGGTGGCGGCGGCGGGGAACGAGCCATGTGGAAGGAATCTGAGGGGAGCCGCCCACCCAAGGAAGGAATCGAAGAATGGAGAATTGGTTCGGATCGGATCGGATCGCCTAATCCTTGATCGCCTTCGTCCACCGGCGCCGGCGTCTCGCAGGTCGCAGCCGACGAAGCGACGCCCAGACGTGGGGAGATATGAAGGATCTATCTAACAAATGGGAGAGCCGATTCCAGACGAAGCGACGCCCACACCTCGAGTCTCTCAAACCAACACACCACACCAGACGGAGATGGAGACGATGGATCACGTATTCACGAGCGCCCTAGCGACGGGAGAAGCAAAACCGCGTGGGAAGTGAACTCAGGCTGAGCAGCGACCCTTATTTATAATAACTAGCGGTGGCGCCGGGCTAGAAGAGTTTTCGTTGCTCGTCCTCATCTTCATCTAGATTTTCCACGGCTAAAGGATCCAACGGACAGTGTATTTTGAGTGATGTGGATAGTCTGATTGATTGGTTAGGTTATCTTTAACAGCTTACTTATCTTTATATCTATATTCAAACTTCATTATATAAACAGTGTAGTCTGCAATACAAAACCATATAACTGAACCGTTGGATACGACCTTAAAGACAGATAATTCCAATGAAACTAGTAACCGACGCATACCTTGGGCGTGTTGAAAAAATTAAATGACCCAACGGACGTTGTATTTCGAGTGACGTGGATAGTTTGATAGGTCAGTTAAAGGCAATTCTTTAATATCGGACGACCAGATTTTCAACAGTTAAAAGATCTGACAGACATTATTATCTTTTGACTGACGTGGATAGTTTGATATGTCAAGCATGTCTTTAATATATAAAGGTATCGGTATTAGAACTAGATCTAGGCCTTTCTTGCTCATCAAATACTCCATCCGTCCACATGATTTAGTCATTTTGGGTTTATTCTATGTCAATCAAAATTTTGATTGGTTATACTAGATGTTTCATAAGATTTTACAACATAAAAATAAAGTTATTAGATTTATCATGACTTAAACTACCATACTATGTAATTCTTTTAGTTTAAAATGATTTAATCTTATATATATTGTTGATCAAAGCTAAAATAGTTTGACTTAGGACAAACCTAAAACGACTAAATCATGTGCCCTAGCCACTAGATATTAAACCATAAAACAATACCCTTGGTGGGGATCATGGGTGTGGTGTTCACTACCATCTCGTTCATCAATGAAGTTCTGTGCTAGTATAGGCAACGGTCGGGGAAGCGACGTTGGTGACGGTGAAAACTGGCGGTGGCTTCCCATCATTAGCTGTGCACCCTCGTGGATTAGTGTTAAGGTTTTGTCGGTGGGGAGTACGGCTCAGACGAACAACATGCATTTAGTCGTTGGCCCCCATCCTTTACTTATAGTTGAATGTGATGGGAGCCACCAACCATGTAGTGTTGGACGCCCTCGATTAGGGTGCAGATCAAAGGCCCAAGATGACAATTGGGCTATCTTGGTGGAGAACAGTCCAACATCCCCCTAATCTCATCTTTACTTTAAACTTTAACTTTAACATTTTTCACTTGACTAGTTCCATCACAGATAAGTGCATAGAGCATGTTCATCATCATGGGCAATCACTGATTGATTTAACAACTACAATACTTGTCTCTGGTTCGAAACAATTACTTTAACTTTTGGGCCCTTTTATTGTCCAGGAATCATAGGCTTTCCCTTAAACACATGCCAACTACATGTTCTCTGAACATGTTGGGTGGTAAGCATTTTGTAAGCAGATCCACAAGCATCTTTTTAGTTTTTATATGCTCAAGACTTATAATTTGATACCGGACCTTATCTTTCACAACATTGTACTTTATGTCAATGTGTTTGGCAACACCACTTGACCTATTATTGTGAGCATTGAAAGGGAAATTGGCCTTAAAGCCATTTCTATATTTTGTTTTGGTGCTTAATGACCATCACAATCTTGTGAACTAACTATTTTGTCAAGTATATGGTCACAGGTTCATAAGGATATACATCAAAAGATAAAATCCAAGAAAATCGAAGGCACGGACCGCCTAGGCCTACTGGTGGACTGTTCGCGATACCTAAAAATAGGTTTGTACAGGAACGATGTTGATTTGAGAAGAACTATGGATCGTCCGAAGAAAAATAAAGTACTCTTCGGACACCCGTGCATACCGTTTGTCTATCAATAGCGAACCATCCACCTATTCAAAGTCAGATCAACCCAAAGGTGCCAAGTTTGGTAAAAATGTTTTTAGCGCCAAGCGCAAACTGTTTGGGTCTACTGGCAGACTGTCTGTGATATACTTTATCTAACATCTAATGACACTTCTAATGTGATTCTAACATCTAATGACACTTTTTAGCACCAAGCGCAAACCGGTTTATACTTTATTTGCATGCTGTAGCACGCGTCACGCGTGCTGTTTCTCGTATGCTGTTCGCACGCATCGTCGTTCCCATAAATCGCTATTTGCACGCTTTAATAAAATCATTTCGCTATATCGTTCTTGTTAAATAATTGATTAATTGTTTAATTGTTGGTTATTAAAATAACAATTCAATTGAATCTAATTTATAATTTTATTTATGTGTTTGTAGATACCTGTTAACGTGATTATGCCGATCTAAATATTATATTTAATATTTGGTTAATATAAAATGACACAATTTAGTAGTATTTGTATGTTGTGTCATGTATAAAATTTAGTACATGTTTAAACGCAGTAAGTCTTATGTGGCGTGTTCATGAGTATAATCTGACTAGTTTAAAAATATGATTTTCAATCGAATTACAATTTGGGTTAATGTCACATTAGATATTTCTTTGAAGTATCTTCCGCAAATGATTTATATTAATTAAAATTGACCTAGAACATAGTTTACATGTTTATTATGCAAACCTTCCAAAAACCATATTGTTTCAACCATAGTCTCAATTTCGGCGCCTCTTTCCTCGCACGGACCATAGAAGTGAGCTTTATCTCATATTGCATGCGTTTTTTATAATGTTTTCCTTTGTATGGTGTAATGTTCTTATGTATATATATGTTTGTTTGTTCATGCCTGTTTATATTCGCTACGCGTCGCGAATAGGTCACGATCTATTCCCGAGCTTCGAGGAATTGACGGTCAAGCTTCGACGACCAAGAGATCAAACTCTTCGAGTACTACGAGGTAGAGGATCCTGAGCATCTGTTTGGTGAAGGCAAGTGTCCTCTAACCCATTTATGTCCTATTCACAAGATAATTCACTTCCACACATTACATAATTAAAACCTAAGGATTGACTAGCTTTCTATTCACCTTGTCCTTGATTATTGTAACACCCGGATTTTAGGGGTCCAAAACCCGGGCGCTAACATAAACACCAGGTATGCTGGGACCAAGTCTCACACATATGATGTATAGTGGCACAGGATCGAATGTCACATCTTTATATATAACAGGAGTTCTATACAGAATAAATAATTACATTATAAGGAGACAACGGTCCAGCAACCCAAAGTTGACTGGGAGACGACGGCCTAGACCACTCACGAACTCATCACAGCATCCTCCATGAGCATCATCCTGCAGTACCTGGTCTTGACCTGTGGTGTATGTGAAACAGCAAGAGTGAGCTCACATACGTTCATCGCTCAACAAGTTGTGGGGAATAATGTGCATGAACTCGCCAAAGGTGGGAGCTCACGTGAAGTGTAAGGCTTACCAAAGAAGATGGTTAGAGCTGAGCATTGCTTTAAAGTTGGTCAAAATTTTATTAGCAGTTACTAAGTATAAGTAAATACCAGCCCAATTAAATAGTAGAACAAAAGTAACAACTTCACCTGCGATGCAATGCACATGACAAATTGAGTTTAAGTTTCATAATTTAATCATGTGAGTGTCCGAGCTGCTTCATGACCGTGAGCACGGCTAGTATACCAGTTCACACTCTGCAGAGGTTGCGCATCTTTACCCACAAGTCGTGTATCCCATGTCGCCAGGGTTTGCAAGGCCCTTAGACACTACCGAGGTGAATGGCTAGGGATCCACTACGAGGCCTTTACAAAGTTCCACTAGCTTCCGAAAACCCGCTACAGTTTATAGGAAGATCCAGTGCAGGAATCCCTTGCAGGACCGCCATCGCAGCAAAATCCTCCCGAGGGCCTCCCTACACTGACCTCTCCCCTACTGCCCTTGCCCCTTTCGGGTAGGTAGTCTTCCACTAGCTTTCCTAATTAATCAGCCAAGGGCGTCCCATTTCCACCCTTGTGGTAGCACTGTTTTCCCGGTGTTTCTCCATGTTCCAATTAACATAATGATCTTAACATGAACCATAAATAACAACTGATAACAAAGGTAATATCATGAATAGTGTAATCTTCATACCAAAACCACATATAGCACTAGCAAGTACTACCCAGAAAGTTCAGTGTAACAAGGTATAAAGATAGACAAAACTAGGGTAACCTATTGGGTCCCATCAAAATTAACCTATGCAGATCATTATGATTAATTAGAACATGAGTAGGTGAAAAGAAGTGATCAAGGGCACAACTTGCCTGGGACTTGAGATTCCAGGTACAGGATAATTCTTCAGATCCTCGTGACCTCACTGCTAGTCATAGCAATACAAACATACATGGTATAGGCAAAATTAACAATTACACCAAACATATATGCAAAATACATATTAATAATCTACATATTAAAATGAGATCACAGGAACAGGAATCATAATTTTGGAGTTGTAGATTTTAGGTTATGAATTTTCAAAGGTTTATGTGTTTAAATGGATTAAGTGAGAGATTAAATTTCTAATTGTTTTCATGACAAAACAGAGGTACTAAATGATGAAGATATTATTACAAAATTTTAGAAACTGGAATGGTTCAATTTGGAGCTTAAAATAAATTTTCTATGAATTATATAAATTCTAGGAATTATTTTTATATTAAAAACTCATTTTCTAATTCATTTTCCTGATTTTATAACTCTCTGGACTGGGCCTCAAATTTGTAAAAGGACAGGGGGCTCGGGGTAAGTTGCCCGAGACACAGCGCACAGTAACATATGGACGGCGGGCTCTATTTCAAAAAGTCCAGGGGCTCTTTTAAAAGACTGCCAGCGCGAAGGGGTATAATCTAATTCCAGCCGTCAGATCAGGAATCAAGCGCCCGGATTAGACCTGCCGTCCCCTGAACCGGTACCTAATCGTACCCGTTAGATCAAAGATCGACGTCCGCAATCTAATGAAAGCGCGATCTATTCTTACGCATGGGATCTTGATCCAAGGGCACAGATCGAACTGACCAAAGGGAAGCGCTTGACCTAATCTGATTCACCCGTTTACAATCCTACGGACCAGATTGCTCCCGCGAGCGTGTATGCCAGAAACAATCTGAGCCGCACATTGGGCGATCAACGACCATCGGTCATCGTCCCACCACCGATGCCCCGACACGGCGGAGCTACCCACCCGCGGTGGAGCTCGCCCGCGAGCGGCAATTCCGCCGCCACCGAGCACTAAACCAAAATTAAACGGTGCTGCGCGTAGAGAAGGCGAAGGTGAACACAAAGGAAGACCTCATACCGGCGATTATGGCGCGGAGGCACACGGCCACGGTGGAGGGCGGATTCACGGCGGAGGCGCCACACCGGCGAGCAATTCCTCGCGTCACGGTGGTGTCCAACACGAATTGGAGGCGCGGACAGCTTCCCCAGGCGAAGACGATACTCTACGACCCGACTCCAAGAGCGGAGACCCCCCGACGACGGCTATCCTCGGCGGCGGCGCTCCTCCCTTCCCTTTTCTCTCTGCGCTCGGCGATGGCGGATGATACGGACGCAAAGGAACGGCCCGGTCTTATACAGCTACGGGGTTCCGAGTCCAAGGGACACCGGCCCGGTCGGACACCGCCGAACGCCGAGGTCACCGGCGAGGAAGTCGCGCGCGATCGTTGCGGCGAGTTCGTTGGCTACGGACGGGGTTAGAACTGACCGTGGGTCCCAGTCGTAAGTGACTGGCGCGAGGTGAGCGAAGGCAGGTGGCTGGCCGGGCGGGCCCGCGATGCCAGTGGGAGAAGGCGCGGTGAAAGGGAGCGCTGACGAGGGTGGCCCACCGATCAGCGACGAAGCAGGCGCGTGCGCAAGAGGGGGAGAGGCTGCCCGTGGGGCCCACATGTCGGCACCGCAGGGAGGTATTCGGGCTGTGCAGTGGAGTTCCTTAGGTGGGCCGAAATGGATCTGGCCGGCCCATGAAGGCATAGTGTTCCTTTTTCTTTTTATTTCCTATTTTCTTTTCTCCATTTTCAAATCCAATTTGAATTTCAAGTTTAAATTCAAACTTTGTAAATAACTTGTCCTCAGTTTGAAAGGTATAATTTAATAATATAAGTGTGAAGAATTTTTATTCTGATTTTATTTTATTTTATGTAGTATTTTTCTTAGTTCTTCCCTTCTCCTTTTATTTTCTATTTTCTATTTTCCTTTCCATTTGAATTTCAAATCAACACAAGTTTAAAGTTCAAACACTTAATTTGGATACACATATAGAACTTCAGCATAATGTGCAAAAACCTATTTTATGTATTTCTTTATTTATTTTAGTTCTTTTAGACAAGCTTTTAATCATATAGTAGAATAATCCCTACCTTATTACTTCGGGAAATTAAATTTATATTGTAGACTATATATATTAAGAAATAGTTTAATCCTAATTCTTTTATATATCCTAACCCAAAGGCAATTTAGATTATCTAAGTATCTTTAATTATGTATTTTTAACATATTCATGAGTGGAAACTTCTAAATTATGATTATCTTTAAGGAAAGGTGTTTTGATTTAAAATCTTTGAGAATTTTTCCTTGTCTTCACAAGATTGAACTTTAGGGTGTTACAAATCCTACCCCCCTTAAAAATAATCTCGTCCCCGAGATTTGTAAGAAAAAGATGTATATTTATATTGTTCTCGGGACATATGCACAAACAAAGAAATCTCAGCATGAGGTATAATTCTTTAACAATACATAGGGTCAATAGACCTTATTATTTCTTCTAAAATATTATCCTATCATCCACTAACTAAAGTAACACCTAGATCTTACAAATCATCATAATTTATATCTATGTAGCTTGGTGAAGCTGGTGGTGGTGGGGGTTGTTGTTGTTGTTGTCTCTCCAACCGTGCTTGTCTTATTTCTTGGCGGGCCTGACGTATTTCCTCGCGTTGTTGTTTATCTGATTCTGCATCTCGGTCACCAGTTCTGTAATTGTATTACCAGTCTTTGGGTAGCAACCACTTGATTGATTTCAACAGGTGGAGGATTTGGAGGATTCATTTTCTGTTTGTTGTTACGTGATAATCTTTCCTTTCCTGGTATTGACCATGAAGGTTAGAGGCACATGGTAATAGTTTTGCAAAGGAAATTATTCAATAAGCGGAATGAATAAGCTAGTAGCTGGTTATAATCCGAAGGTTCTTTAGTAGGGCTTATTCTTTGTTTTATGTCCAGATTGGGGTAATCAATCATATAAGGTGAGTATCCAAGGGTAAGATGGAATCTGTCAAGATGAGATATATGGGTGAGATAGACTTACAAATTGTAGGTTAAAAGTTTGTTTGTTATTAGGTGGGAATAGAAAGGTTATACCATTCATCATGGGTTGGGTTAGCTCATAGTTGAGTTGATCCAATGTGCTAAGTTAGGTTAATACATGGCTAGTAGGGTCTAATCTCTTCTACCAGTATCACTAATCTGATTTAGTAGATCCTATATTAGATTGGATGGGATCTAGATTAGATTGGTATGACCAGTTTGACTAGATGAGATCTAATTAATTTGCATTAGATCATGGTTGTTAAAACTAGGGTGGATAAGTATGCTTATTAGGATAAGACAGATCCATAAAGATAGGATAGAATCTTCTGGGGCCAGTTAGATCTATTAGGATAAGGATAAAATCTTTTCAAGATAAGATGAGTATCTTTTAAGATGAGATGGATCTATTAAGATAAGGGAGAATCTTTTAAGATAAGATGATTTGGTTAGAATGAGATCTTTTAGGATAAGTTAAATCTCTTAAGCTAGATATGTTCCAATGGGGATAATCTAGGTTGTCTAGTTATTTTATAAATATATTTTTATACCTATGTATATATGCAGATGCAATTGTGGACATTACTCCACAACTCATCACACTCAAGCAAAGATCCAAATCAGACAGATATCATAAGAACAAGCATCCAAATACATAGATACTTATAAAAATAGTTTTGTTTTTTTTGTTCCTAGGATTAGGTCCTTATTCCTAAAAGTCACTTTAGGTACGGGATTTCAAAGTGTGAAATCCAATTTTGTCTTTAGAAGGAAAAGGTAAGAATAATCAGAGTAAAGCGGAATTAGATGAGAAAAGATTAAGAAAAGTTTAGAAAAGAATCAGAGTAGCAAAGGTAAGTAAGTATTGGTTGTCCAGTTCTATCTAGGTTTCGTCCTACAGTCAACATTCCTCTGATACCACTTCTGTAACACCCGGATTTTAGGGTCCAAAACCCGGGCGCTAACATAAACACCAGGTATGCTGGGACCAAGTCTCACACATATGATGTATAGTGGCACAGGATCGAATGTCACATCTTTATATATAACAGGAGTTCTATACAGAATAAATAATTACATTATAAGGAGACAACGGTCCAGCAACCCAAAGTTGACTGGGAGACGACGGCCTAGACCACTCACGAACTCATCACAGCATCCTCCATGAGCATCATCCTGCAGTACCTGGTCTTGACCTGTGGTGTATGTGAAACAGCAAGAGTGAGCTCACATACGTTCATCGCTCAACAAGTGGGGAATAATGTGCATGAACTCGCCAAAGGTGGGAGCTCACGTGAAGTGTAAGGCTTACCAAAGAAGATGGTTAGAGCTGAGCATTGCTTTTAAAGTTGGTCAAAATTTTATTAGCAGTTACTAAGTATAAGTAAATACCAGCCCAATTAAATAGTAGAACAAAAGTAACAACTTCACCTGCGATGCAATGCACATGACAAATTGAGTTTAAGTTTCATAATTTAATCATGTGAGTGTCCGAGCTGCTCATGACCGTGAGCACGGCTAGTATACCAGTTTCACACTCTGCAGAGGTTGCGCATCTTTACCCACAAGTCGTGTATCCCATGTCGCCAGGGTTTGCAAGGCCCTTACACTACCGAGGTGAATGGCTAGGGATCCACTACGAGGCCTTTACAAAGTTCCACTAGCTTCCGAAAACCCGCTACAGTTTATAGGAAGATCCAGTGCAGGAATCCTTGCAGGACCGCCATCGCAGCAAAATCCTCTCGAGGGCCTCCCTACACTGACCTCTCCCTACTGCCCTTGCCCCTTTCGGGTAAGGTAGTCTTCCACTAGCTTTCCTAATTAATCAGCCAAGGCGTCCCATTCCACCCTTGTGGTAGCACTGTTTTCCCGGGTGGTTCTCCATGTTCCAATTAACATAATGATCTTAACATGAACCATAAATAACAACTGATAACAAAGGTAATATCATGAATAGTGTAATCTTCATACCCAAAACCACATATAGCACTAGCAAGTACTACCCAGAAAGTTCAGTGGTAAACAAGGTATAAAGATAGACAAACTAGGGTAACCTATTGGGTCCCATCAAAATTAACCTATGCAGATCATTATGATTAATTAGAACATGAGTAGGTGAAAAGAAGTGATCAAGGGCACAACTTGCCTGGGACTTGAGATTCCAGGTACCAGGATGATTCTTCAGATCCTCGTGACCTCACTGCTAGTCGTAGCAATACAAACATACATGGTATAGGCAAAATTAACATTACACCAAACATATATGCAAAATACATATTAATAATCTACATATTAAAATGAGATCACAGGAACATGAATCATTAATTTTGGAGTTGTAGATTTTAGGTTATGAATTTTCAAAGGTTTATGTGTTTAAAATGGATTAAGTGAGAGATTAAATTTCTAATTGTTTTCATGACAAAACAGAGGTACTAAATGATGAAGAATATTATTACAAAATTTAGAAACTGGAATGGTTCAATTTGGAGCTAAAATAAATTTTCTATGAATTATATAAATTCTAGGAATTATTTTTATATTAAAAACTCATTTTCTAATTCATTTTCCTGATTTTATAACTCTCTGGACTGGGCCTCAAATTTGTAAAAGGACAGGGGGCTCGGGGTAAGTTGCCCGAGACACAGCGCACAGTAAAATGGACGGCGGGCTCTATTTCAAAAAGTCCAGGGGCTCTTTTAAAAGACTGCCAGCGCGAAGGGGTATAATCTAATTCCAGCCGTCAGATCAGGAATCAAGCGCCCGGATTAGACCTGCCGTCCCCTGAACCGGTACCTAATCGTACCCATTAGATCAAAGATCGACGTCCGCAATCTAATGAAAGCGCGATCTATTCTTACGCATGGGATCTTGATCCAAGGGCACAGATCGAACTGACCAAAGGGAAGCGCTTGACCTAATCTGATTCACCCGTTTACAATCCTACGGACCAGATTGCTCCCGCGAGCGTGTATGCCAGAAAACAATCTGAGCCGCACATTGGGCGATCAACGACCATCGGTCATCGTCCCACCACCGATGCCCCGACACGGCGGAGCTACCCACCCGCGGTGGAGCTCGCCCGCGAGCGGCAATTCCGCCGCCACCGAGCACTAAACCAAAATTAAACGGTGCTGCGCGTAGAGAAGGCGAAGGTGAACACAAAGGAAGACCTCATACCGGCGATTATGGGCGGAGGCACACGGCCACGGTGGAGGGCGGATTCACGGCGGAGGCGCCCACACCGGCGAGCAATTCCTCGCGTCACGGTGGTGTCCAACACGAATTGGAGGCGCGGACAGCTTCCCCAGGCGAAGACGATACTCTACGACCCGACTCCAAGAGCGGAGACCCCCCGACGACGGCTATCCTCGGCGGCGGCGCTCCTCCCTTCCCTTTTCTCTCTGCGCTCGGCGATGGCGGATGATACGGACGCAAAGAACGGCCCGGTCTTATACAGCTACGGGGTTCCGAGTCCAAGGGACACCGGCCCGGTCGGACACCCCGAACGCCGAGGTCACCGGCGAGGAAGTCGCGCGCGATCGTTGCGGCGAGTTCGTTGGCTACGGACGGGTTAGAACTGACCGTGGGTCCCAGTCGAAGTGACTGGCGCGAGGTGAGCGAAGGCAGGTGGCTGGCCGGGCGGGCCCGCGATGCCAGTGGGAGAAGGCGCGGTGAAAGGGAGCGCTGACGAGGGTGGCCCACCGATCAGCGACGAAGCAGGCGCGTGCGCAAGAGGGGAGAGGCTGCCCCGTGGGGCCCACATGTCGGCACCGCGCAGGGAGGTATTCGGGCTGTGCAGTGGAGTTCCTTAGGGGGCCGAAATGGATCTGGGCCGGCCATGAAGGCATAGTGTTCCTTTTTCTTTTTATTTCCTATTTTCTTTTCTCCATTTCAAATCCAATTTGAATTTCAAGTTTAAATTCAAACTTTGTAAATAACTTGTCCTCAGTTTGAAAGGTATAATTTAATAATATAAGTGTGAAGAATTTTTATTCTGATTTTATTTTATTTTATGTAGTATTTTTCTTAGTTCTTTCTCCTTTTATTTTCTATTTTCTATTTTCCTTTCCATTTGAATTTCAAATCAACACAAGTTTAAAGTTCAAACACTTAATTTGGATACACATATAGAACTTCAGCATAATGTGCAAAAACCTATTTATGTATTTCTTTATTTATTTTAGTTCTTTTAGACAAGCTTTTAATCATATAGTAGAATAATCCCTACCTTATTACTTCTAGGGAAATTAAATTTTATATTGTAGACTATATATATTAAGAAATAGTTTAATCCTAATTCTTTTATATATCCTAACCCAAAGGCAATTTAGATTATCTAAGTATCTTTAATTATGTATTTTTAACATATTCATGAGTGGAAACTTCTAAATTATGATTATCTTTAAGGAAAGGTGTTTTGATTTAAATCTTTGAGAATTTTTCCTTGTCTTCACAAGATTGAACTTTAGGGTGTTACAATTATCTTTTGGGTTATTATGGTTAGCTTTATGCTAGTGCTCTACTTTAATCAATAAACATGATGAGATACAATTACGATACAATGTTTTATTCTGGAAATGTTGATGGACTTGTGACACAAAAGGGGGCTCGGGTTGTTTCGTGAGTACCTCTCCGTAAGGACCTGTTTGTTGAGAGACTACCCAGAAAACCAGTGCAGCCATGAGGGTGGTATGGGACGCCCTTGGCCAAGTAATTAGGGAAGTCTTGTGTTGGGTGCTAGTTTGGTCATGGGGACGGAGGCATCTGTTATGACTCCTATATTATCACTCAGTGATCTAGGTATGGGCATCGTCCCATGGATTTTTCCTGAGGGCAGATAGTATAGGTTTGGGTACATTAGATGGTCTCTATGCTGTGGTCATTTCCATCATCCGCATAGTGAGGACCCTAGGGAAAAGCCACATAGTGACACCCTGCCAGACCACCTAGGAAGTGATCAATGGGGGGTAGCGGTCCTTGGGAAGAAAGGGAATCACGGCTCATGGGTAAAGTGTGCAACCTCTGTAAAGTGTTATGAAATTGATATGTCAGCCATGCTCACGGTTAAGGGCGGCATTGGGATCCTCTTTGATTAGAGATACAAATGGTTCGAGATACTATGGTTCTATTTATGGATTTGGTTACGATGATGATAATGATGTTCCTCGATGAGGAAATTATTTATGAGTTGGTTATTGCTAAACTTGCCTTCTACTAATAATAAATACCCGACGAATTAAAAGCATCTGCTTTGATCCTAACTCCACATAAAGCTAGTCCACCTCAGCCAAACGAGACATTTGTTGAGTATGTTGATGTGTACTCACCCTTGCTTTCACAAAACACCAGGTTGCCTTTGGTGCAACCTATGCTCAGTTATAGGAGAAGAGGTGTCGAGGAAGATCTCCAGGAGTTCTAGGACTTCAACGAGTTCGAGGATTAGGCTAGCGACCTCCCCCAGTCAGCTGCCTGTGGTGGGTTTGTTTTATGTTGGCTACGTTTCTATATGTGCACTTTGATTTATATTATGTAAATGAGTCTAGTTTGTAATATCATTACTTACTCTTTATTATTATTTGTAGTATTGTGCTATGATGAGTCATTTATGTAATCACTGTGTACGTGAATTATGATCCTAGCACGTACTGTTGGGGGGCCTTCGTCTTCCGAAGGTCCTCAAAAACACGGCTAACCGTCTGTTATCAGCATGTTACTAAGTGCCATAGGAGCTTTGTCACCAGAAAAGCTTCGGTGCAGATAAATGGAAGCGCGACGAAGCAAGCTTCGTTACGTTGACACAGGAAGGCGACGCAAGAAGGTGTTTGTCCAAGCTGCTAAGTGTAAATGACAATATTATCCCTGTGATATTGTATACTTTGTGTGTAATCTATGAGGGCATGAATGTAATATCGTAGGACGTTGTACGACTGCCTATAAATAGATGAAGAATACCCGTACTGTTCACGCTGGATTGGAATTGCTTTCACGATTTTGCCTTCGAATGAGCCAAAGGTACAAATGTAAAGTGCATTATGTATTAGTTTATTAATATATGATATGGATTCTAATACTGTTACATTTGATATGAAGTGAATAAATGATGCGATAATATTTGTAATCATGCTTTTTAAATTTGTGATCGATGAAGACCTGTTCTTCATGACTTTCGTCCAAAACTCATTATACCCGAAGGGAGATAATGCTTCGAAGGACAAAGGTCTTAATGTTTAACAATGGTGTTGCCTTGTTCTTGGTTCACAGTAATAAAAAACAAGTGACCAACACGTACATGGTTCACATTCGGTTTGCCTTTTAAAACTAGGTGTGATATAAGTGGTATCAAAGCCTTTCTCACTGTAGGATCGCTAGCCTAGAGTAGCATTGGTTGTTTAAGGACTTATGATTATTACTCCGCTTCATCCTTGATGTTGCTTCAAAATATTTGTCACGTCGGCTAATTCTATGTTAGGATTCTATATATCACCTTGCTAAATGTATTTTATTCTAGCACTGTCTATGCTCTACGTATTCATTCTATTAGATCTAATCTCACTCTTGTGCTTGTGACATATTTGTAGATTGCCTCCTAACCATAACCTTCCTTGTCTTTGGGATCTTTTCTCTTCCATCACTAAATTGCTACCATTTAGCAATCTTTATTCCTTTGGTATTGACATGCTTGTATCCCTGGATTCTTCAATACTCTTGTTTCAAATACTTACCTCTAAAACTCTGTTGCTTCTTAAATATTCCAGTTTGTATATTCATGACCTTTTTGTCTTTTAAGGTCCCTTCCTATTCTGTTGTTAAGTCATTATTTTTTGACAATTCTGATTCCCTTGGTCTTAGTATGCTCGTGCCTTGGAGTCTTGCATACTCTCATATTTTTACCTTTATACCCAACGTATTTTTAAAACATTCCAGTTAACATGCCCTGACCACCATTGTTTCTCGATGATCCATGAGCTATCATTTTATTCGCACATGCTTGGTGATCTCGTTGTTTCCTTATAACTTCCCTCGGTAATGAATTTCTTACCTCAACCATCATGTTGGAACCTTACGTATCTTACCTTGATTGTTTTATCCACTTCGCCACTTCACGAGTCTTGCCTTAACTCTATCCTGGTTATGCTTTTCATTATTATCATCTTTACCTTGTCACCTCTATATCCTACCATTGATGCTTATATTATACCTGCCCTTTAAAAATCTTATCTCTTTCATCTCAATTTTAGCGTTGTATTTTACCTATTTTCCCTGGTCATATTCTCTTCCTTGTTGCTTGCGAGTTTTGACTCCATCCTTGTTGTGCCAGTTGGATTTTACCTTTACCTTCTCATCTACCGATTACCTCGGTGGTTACATTATGTCTATTATCTAAAATCTCCAATCTCCCATCTCAGTTCGGGAGTGGTGTTTTAATTATCCCGCCTTTGGTCGTAACCTCATATTTGCCATGTGCCAGTTTGGCCTTAGCTTTATTCTTATTGTACTCAACCCTTGGTTCTCCTGCACCTTTACCTTCTCTCTTACACCCTGTTTGTTGTCGACTTTAACCCTTGTAATATTTATATCTTACCTTGATGCTGTAACACCCGTCCAATCCCTGGACCAACGGTACTTACTCCTAGCAGCTCTCTAGGATCATATATTGTTCCCACAGACCAACACGAGTCTTTTGTGCACACTTTGATAGGAACGGGGTGCCCGATCTTCCGTCAGGTGTAGGTAACTATCGATTGGTGGAGATATCATAGACGATCCGACTTCCAATCAACACGACTAGAACCCCGCAATCACAGCACCACTTCTCCTCTGGTTATCAACCATGCGCTGTGCGATTGACCTCGCCATGAAGGCTAATCCTTGCCTGCGAATCGAAGACATAAGCAAGAACAAGAAAGAACACAATCTAGAATATTGCGGATGAGTGATTAAGCTCACAAGTTGGGTTCACAAAACCGATCTACGACGACTGTTCTCGACAGATCTAAACTTAAGCAAAACCCAACCCTAATGTGGCGGTGACTGCTGAATAAATAGAGTATTAGGGCATGTGTGACCCTGGACTCGCCCCTAATGGCCTCCGACACGATACACGGCCCAACGGCCCAACAG